>JACJUY010000624.1:134908-155813 GCA_014220935.1 Platorchestia sp. MABIK | reverse complement strand
TGTCGAGAGCAAGGTGTGGAAAGATGAGATGAGAGATTGTGTGGGGTTGTCGAGAGCAAGGTGTGGAAAGATGTGATGAGAGATTGTGGGGTTGTCGAGAGCAAGGTGTGGAAAGATGTGATGAGAGATTGTGGGGTTGTCGAGAGCAAGGTGTGGAAAGATAAACTGTTCAATACAAAACTCGCAGTCGCTGGAGCTGCGTCTCGTCGACGGCTGTTGCGGAGTGTCGAGCAGTGGTGGCGGTGCTTCTTGTGGCCTTGTATCTGATGTGCCCGGTCTGGCCGTAGTATACGTTCTTTTTTACGATTTCCTGTGTTTTGTATGGCCTTACTAATGTAATATTTTTCACCTATTATTTTAATTAAACAGGAGTCGCTTATTTACCTCGAACCGTAACGTTTACTAATATCGAGCATTCCATGTTCTTGTGAAGCACTAACAATAACATTCCTTTTTGACTGTGTCCTTTAATAATAAAAATAATATGAAAATAACATTAGATGTGAAATACGTCGGGTAGTACGTACGTTGTGTCATTTGGCTATTATTGTATTCGATACCATCTACTGGATCCGGTACGACTTATGAATGCCATTTATTCTTGTATTGTTGTTCTAACATTTTATTACTGCTGATAAATGAGAGGCTTTTTGTTAGTCTAATGTACTTTTACGTTCAGGATTACTAGAGTTAATAGGAAATACTAAACGCGACGAACTATGTTTCGTCTTCGAGAATATATTTTTAACCAAGAGAAGCATGATTCAGAAAATGAAACGCTGATGATGGCAGTGTGTCGTGCGTGAATTTCTATCATGACCAAGGTTCTGGTGTTCAGTATTTTTTTTTAAGTATTCAACGAATTTTTCTCTGTAATCAATGGAATTAGGATTTTAAGTGAAAAATCAATCTCTTCTACCAACAAATCCAAAATGAAGTGATCTTAAACACGCTGTCCTTGCGATTCAGTCACGCTTTGACCTTGATTGAGGAGCGAGTCTTGTAGTCAGTTGTGTCGAATTCTTAACGTTAAAAGCATTTACAGCGCGCAATATAAATTTACGTCATTGGAGATGCACGTTTGCAGCGATTTTTATTTGATAGCGAATTTGTTCTAGTTGTACTTTTTTAACTATGATAAAACTTGAAATAGAGGCCATGGATTTCAAGAATTACCTTGAAGACTCTAATTTGATGTATTGGAATATTTGATTGTGTTGATTCTGTGGAAATATCCCTCAACGATTAATATTTACAATTTACACACTAGGTGTAATATCATGAAGCGCAATATGTGTACGCAGTAGGAAAGTAAATCAAAGCTGCTCAATGAAATACAAATGTTAAGCTTGGAAGAATGAGAGCCTTGTGCTGTCCTAAGTTGTCCAATAGTACGCCTTGTGTGGGAAGATGCAGGTTGCTCTTAGTTAAGGTTTTAACCCGTGTACTCAGATGTTAGAGGTGGACTGACTTTAGTGTAAGACTTTGCCTTAGTTGTATAATTTTAGCGAGTATTCCGTGTGGGATGGTGCCAGGGAGTAGTAGCGTAGCGAGGTGAGAGAGCAAATTTTCCTTAATTTAGTTATCTTGCGGAACGAACTATAATAACAACTTACGGTCAACTCATCCATAGTTTAGATAACTACTACTATTGCTGCTGCTATTATTACTACTACTTCAGTAACTAATAATGATGTCTAGTCCGTACTAACACCAAATATATGTTTAATAATAAAACAAAAGTGCTTGTTTGAATGCTCCAGCTGTTACTGAACATGAATTAAATAACAGGCTACGCTGTTGTAAAAAATAAAACGAGAACCTTGAAAAAAGAAAACCGCAGAGGCGTCTGCGCACGAAATAGCATAAATTTGTTATAATTTGCTACCAATTTTCCTCCCCTGCGGGATGACGTTCAAGTCCATCAGTGGCCGACTAAAATAAATTCTGTTACTGCGGGGTAAAATATGCCGAGAAACCGTTGCAGAGCCTCAGATCAAATAGTTATTTCTTAGGTAAACGAACACTTCATTACGTCCGCCGCAGAGAGTTATCACTCCATGAGTTATCACTCCATGAGTTATCACTCCATGAGTTATCACTCCATGAGTTATCACTCCATGAGTTATCACTCCATGAGTTATCACTCCATGAGTTATCACTCCATGAGTTATCACTCCATGAATTCAACAACAAATTACTTTTTAATTGAGACGAAAACTGAGAACACGGGATAACAATCGTTAACAGGTTTTCTTTTCTCGCCTTATCAACGCCGTAACTGAGCAACATGATATCCAGGTGATGACTCGATATATTCAGATTATAATTGACTGGTCTTATAGGTAGAAATAAATTACAAGGAATTGATACATCGGATTCGAAGATTTATTTTTTTTTACGCACTCTTCCCGACAAATTTTTACTTGTTTTGTTACGACTAAAAAAATCTTCACAATAAAGTAGTAGGCAGCGGACGAATATGAAATGCACATACACAGAGCTTTTGACAAGTATTGCATACACATACGGAGCTTTCAACAACTATTGCATACACATACGGAGCTTTTGACAACTATTGCATACAAACACGGAGCTTTTGACAACTCCAAATATTGCTGACACGCGGTTTGGTAGTATAAATGTTACAGTTCTTGGTATACAGTCTTCAGGCAAAAAACTTGACCCTGTGCTTGTCAGCGTTGCATTGAAGGAGAATCATTCTTGTCAAAGGTTTGACGCTTTTCCTTCGCGTCATGGAGAAAGTCGAAGACTTGAACGAAAAGCACACTTTGGACAAGAATGATCCCTGCGCAACTGATGTTTATAACTGCTGTATTTTCACCGAAGTCAAAGGAGTTCCTCAAGGGATTGCGGAAAATGCGAGCGGGAGAGATAAGGGCATGTTTCTCCCCATTAAACTTGTACTTCACTACCTCCCCTTAGATTAAAAAAGTTGAAAAACGATTCTACCAATAAAGTGATCAACAAAGTAGATTTTTTTCAATTTTTCAAGAATCTTCAGTATTGGTGTCTTGAAACGGAACCGAGACAGTGTCGTCAGGAAACTTCAAATCCAAGCTTAACAGTTATGCTTTTACTCATCGGTATATTTACTCATACTCCTAAAACTCTAATTATCCTTTATTTTATGGCAACTTAAAATGAGAAGAAAAGAAATTCCCTCCCGATATCACTTGGTTTGGTGTAATTTTCCCCAGCACGATACTTATCTACAAGCGCAGTTTTTGACGATCATCTTGGGGTATTTCTTAAGGACGACGTTGTTGCTGTAGTCGTAGTAAAGCACAGAAATCGTGGCCAGCTCATTTGGGGTGCAGCAAGCAGCCGGCGGCACTGTGTCCCCTTCCTTGACTGCTTCCAGCACCTACAATACAAGAATTTATAAGCATATGTACCAGAACAAACTTGTAACAGCAAATGCGGTGACGATCATTCTCTTTTTTTCAGTTTTCCATTCGGAGAATCTGTTCAGCTCTCTAGTTCTCCAAGATAGCCCTTGGAGACCATTATAGATTATATTATAGGTTAATTTAAGCCTCTTTTCTCTCACCACAGCACAAAGGCGTTCGTTCCTAAGAGAGAAAGAAGGAAGGCACCATTTGGTACAGAAGGGAATGAGGACTATGTTCGAGGTGTGTCCCTACATTTCGCGCATAGAAGCAGCAAGATTGGAAGAATCTTTAAGAAAGCAATGTATGGAATCATGAAAAGTCAAAAAAAGTAATGGGTGCTGAAGAAAATAATAGCAGAAAAAAGCTAACAGTTACAAGAGGAAAAAACTAAATTTTTTAACGTAAGGAAGGTTACTTATGCTTCAGCCCAAGACCTTCTCTTCTGAGAGTACTAATTCCCATAGAAACAATAATTGCATCTCCTTGAGGGGAGCAAAATGTACAACGTTTTGCGAGGTTTTTACACTGGCATAAGACTCCCTATCCACAAAGGTTACGTCAAGAGACCGAAAAGAAGAGGCCATCCTGCGTGAACTGTAGGAAATGGAGAACCTATGCACAAGGAATGTTTCCATATGGTAGACCCTGCTAACAGAAACAGTAAATTACGAAGGAAGAGGAAAATAAGGCGAAAAACAATAAAGAAAGTATGAAAACTGAAAGAAGCAAAGTGGGGACAAAAGAATTCTCAAAGGTCTTTCTAAAGCTAAGGTGACCTAATGGTATCCTCCTGAGTCACCATGACATACTATAGACAATACTGAGATAGCCATCGACTAAAAACAGAGAAATTTAATCAGGAAATACTCTTAGCATTTGCGTTAAGTCGAGACTTATTAAATCAACGATTTCTGTCTAATTCGTGAAGCCAAACAGGCGAAGAGGAGAATTAGTTCGAAAAAACGAAGAAATGATGTAATCTCAAACAATTGAAAAATAATTGATTCCAGCACTTCAGGCAAACAGGACAGCAGGAATTTGTGACAATTAGTGCTTCCAGGAGATTTTACCGTGAAATAACTCAAACCCATTCTTAATTTGCGACAAAGTTCGAAGGCTGGTTTCGTGCAACATAGGCTGAAAATTCAAAAAATTTTGTGAGGATATCCCTCTTACATCTCCCTGTGGTAATAGTGGAATTTCAGGTAAATCATTTTGATAACAAATTTTGAGTTCAATATGTGTTGCGTAAAGAACATTAACAATGCATACGACGAAAATGACGTAACATTCATGACATTTTTTACAAATAATTGACTTCAGAATTTTAGACGAATTAGAAGTTCAAGTCACAAGGTTAAGCAAAATGTGAGTCGGATTAGGCCATGTAAGAAGGGTTTCGTCTATGAACGCGGAATGAATTCATGAGATTCTAATTAGATGTTAGTTTAAAGCCTCCCTAACCGCAACAAATGCGTTCAAAAGAGAGGAAGGAAGAAGGCACCATCAAGTTTGGAGTTAAGGGAACGCGGAATCTATGCAAAGGGTGCACAGAAACAGTAAATTGTGGAAGAAGTTTATGAAACAACATAAAAGTTGAAGAAGAAAGTAGGAGATGCTGAAAACAGGACAACAGTGAACAGAAGAAAGATGGTTCTTAATTTAACAAAAAAATATTTCATTTCAACAAAGAGAAGGCCTATCTAACTCTCAACTCGAGTCTAATATACAAGTTTACTGGCCCACGCAGCCAACTGATTAGCCTCCCAGATTGGCAGGTCGCCAGATTTTGAAACCAATTCAACAAACATCAAAAAACGAAAGAAATAAAGCAATATCAATAATCACAATAAAAAAAGTAATAACTCTAAAAACGGAAACACGAACCTTGATCAGAGTTTGGACGATTGCGTGGTTTGTGGCGTTCTTGTCAGGAGGGATAGGGAAGTCGCAGCGACCTTGGCAGAAGTTGGCATCGTACCCGTCGGGAGCAATGACCCAATCCTGCCAGTCCAGGTCTCTGAACGACACGTGCAGCGGGCGCATCTGGCAGCTGGTATCGCCCCGGGACACTTCTGTGTGAACAGCATTGTGAATGCAGATTTTACTGCCCACTTCTGTGCGCAACAGCATTGCGAATGCAGATTTTACTGCCCACTTCTGTGCGCAACAGCATTGCGAATGCAGATTTTACTGCCCACTTCTGTGCGCAACAGCATTGTGAATGCAGATTTTACTTCTCACTTCTGTGCGCAACAGCATTGTGAATGCAGGTTTTACTGCCCACTTCTGTGCGCAACAGCATTGTGAATGCAGATTTTACTTCTCACTTCTGTGCGCAACAGCATTGTGAATGCAGGTTTTACTTCTCACTTCTGTGCGCAACAGCATTGTGAATGCAGGTTTTACTGCCCACTTCTGTGCGCAACAGCATTGCGAATGCAGATTTTACTGCCCACTTCTGTGCGCAACAGCATTGCGAATGCAGATTTTACTGCCCACTTCTGTGCGCAACAGCATTGTGAATGCAGATTTTACTTCTCACTTCTGTGCGCAACAGCATTGTGAATGCAGATTTTACTTCTCACTTCTGTGCGCAACAGCATTGCGAATGCAGATTTTATCCCCGGGACATTTCTGTGCGCAACAGCATTGTGAATGCAGATTTTACCCCCAGGACATTTCTGTGCACGACAACATCGTGAATGCAGATTTTACCCCCAGGACATTTCTGTGCACGACAACATCGTGAATGCAGATTTTACCCCCAGGACATTTCTGTGCACGACAGCATCGTGAACGCAGATTTTATCCCCGGGATGCTTCTGTGCTCTGCAGCACAATTAACACTTATTTTATCCCTGTGAAATAATGATGAATCTGCTATGCTTCTTTCTCATTTCTAGACATACAAAAAAATTCATGTACATAAGACAATTATAAATTCCCTTCTATTCTCGAACCCCTGCTGATTACTATCGCCAATCAAATGCAAGGCTTATGTCATAAAAACTTAAAACTGCATAAAAATGTTATTCAAAAATAAACTGCTGTCCTAAACTAAACATCACTAAAATCTTAGTTTGTAAAACCAAAAATCCATAAGTCCTACCGAAAAGCTCTTAATTGGGCAGCATTCTATCATGGTGAAGTAAATGTCAGAAATATACTTAGTCAAACACAAATGTTGATGGTAAAAGCGAAATTACATTTGAAGCTAATTAGAGAAACAGAAACGATACTCTTTTTCCCAACAGATTAAAAATTGTCCAATAGTTTCTATGATTGAGAAAACTTTAATTCATCATTTTTCATTGAACAATCATTAAGAAACGTTACGAGTAACCAGCACTGAATTCAGATTAGATGTTAGTTTAAGCCTCCCTAACCGCAATTAAGGCGTTGTAATGAGAGGAAATCACTATTTAGTATGGTGTTTAGAGAGAGCGGAATCGATGCTCAATGCGCATAGAAACATAAGGTGAGAAAAAATTTAGTGAAAGAAGATAAATGTTGAAGAAAAAAGTAATAAGTACTGAAAAACTAACAGCATTGAACAAAAAAAAAGTCCGTAACAAAACTGTTCTATTATAACAAAAGGAAGGCCTACGTAATCTCAAGCTCGGTACCTCACCTATTCCCTTAAGAGGGCTTATTCCTGCGAGGGGACCAGCACTGAAATAATGGATTGGCAATGACTCGGTAAAATGTTAAATTAATAAGTTTGGGCCAACCTGCACTCTTCGTTCATTGCTATTTCTACTCATATTCGTATTCTTTTTAATGATATACCTCTCACCTAATGCAGCCCAAGTCTCAGCCTTTGCCAAAATGTTTTCCGGCTCTCGTTACATCTAGTTTCATAGTCTCATCCACGTCTTGCGCACTCTTCTCTACATGACAATACCTTCAATATTTTAGCCTTACACTCCATTCCATCTGACAGCACTTGCATCACTCCTACCCTTTTGTTGCACTGATCATCTTAAAACCTATCTGCGTTGAGCTAAAGTTTGGAGATTTAAGACTCATCACAGGCCGTATCAATGGTCTAAAATTTTATGTCTAATAAGCGATATGTACACTAAATACATTGATACACACATACTACACTTGAATAATAAATTCTTTCCTGCTCTCCAACCCCTGCACATTTTATCTTTCGAAAGATCTACACATCTCGCCGAGTCTATCCTTACCTTTCTTCCTCATTGTGAGCAGTGTTATTAGACAGTAGTTTTCTCTTCGCTTCAATGATTTGAATCAATTCTTAAAGGCATATTCAAGGTAATAAAAACACAGAAATGGATGTGGCAGAACAGTGAATAGTGAAATTAAAATGGTTTTAAATAATACCTGATCTACTGTAATATCCTCTATAATATCCTTGGGCTACAAATACATTTTTAATTACTTGCATCATTTTACTTCGTACAGCGTCAATAAAAACTTAATACCTTTGGGATGGTTGAAATTCCTAAGAGAAGGCGACCTGACTGATCTCGACAGAATCTCCCCTTCAGTTTTGAAGACGTATTTTGTGTAGGATGACACCGGAGCTTTTCTTGAACTCATGTATACTTTTGGGTTGATGTTTTGCGGTCTGGTGAAGAAGCAAACCAAAATAGGTCTATGGTCTTCCCGATCGTGAGCCGTGGACAGTCCAACTGAGTGCAGAGGAAGTTCGTGACCTGGAGAACATAATACGAGACTGTACCATCAAAACCTTAACTACGATAGTATGAAATACAAACCGTGGTGTTCCATTACCTATTCGCCATTATGTATCATGATGAAACTAGGTTTTCTGGGCCTCAGCAATGTCCAGGCATAGGTCTCGCTAGTAAAACCCAATGCGCCTACGATTTGGCGAAAATACACACTGGAATTCACTCGAGACTATGAAATAAAAGTTTCATTTTCAGGAAAAAGAATATTACAAAATTCACACACAATATGTCATGGCTGCGACACTGATAAAGATTCATGAGCTAGGACAAATGTATGATACCTAAACATTATGCCATCGGACACCGAATTTAATTTTTCTTCAGATCCATTTCATGAATGACATGGTACTCTATCAATCTTGGATATTTCTGCCTAAGCCATTTTAAAGACAACTCGTGAGCTCGCTCTTACGATCACAAATTGCAAATCAAACATCACACCTAAGGAAACTATCACGAATGACACAAACGTAACACCCACAATCGAATACAACTTTTACAATAAACAACACTGTTAAAATCTTTCGCTGTAGTGGCTAGTCTGGAAAATAGCTTATGAAACTTCCACACTCAGTCCCAAATACATCAGACGTTCCCATGACAATTGTAGCGCTTCTCATGGTGGGCAGTCTACAGTTCTTACGAAAGAACAGACTACGTTCAATAGAGTTATATTTACCGTCAAATTAGAAAGCAGTAGTTCTCAAAGGAACTATGTACATAGAGACTATAGGGGGAATATCACCAGAGGGTAATACTACCATCAGAGGGCCACAACACTACCAGAGGGCAACAATATCAGAGGGCGATAATATTAAATGGCAACTATACCACCAGAGAAATGACAGATTAGATTAGATGTTAGTTTGAGGCTCCTTAGCCGTTAAAAAGTAGACGATCTCGAAGAGAAGAAGGAACCATTTAGAATGGAGACAAGGGAACACAGAATCTATGCAGAAGGGGCGTAGAAACAAGTTGAGAAAGAAGTTCAAGAAACAAGATAAAAATTGAAGAAGAATGTAGTAGGTGCTGAAAAAACAGGACAGCATTGAACCGAAAAAAGATGGTCCATAACATAACAAAAAAAAAAAAACATTTTATTTCAACAAAAAGAAGGTCTGCCTAACTCTCAGCTCGGACCCTTACACATTTTCATCCTGGGAGTGCTAATTCCCATAGATACAATAGTTGTATCCTCCTGAGGTGCAGCTTCTGTGAAAGGACAGACGCCGTACAATAGAGTGTAATATTTACCGTCAAATAAGAAAGCAGTACCCATCGGAACTACATTGAGAATAGAGGGGGAAATACCACCAGGGGGCATCGATACCACCAGAAGAGGACAACACTAACGCAGGCCTTCATTGGTGACGGCGAGGCGGAACCCTCGGTTCTGCCTGGGTTGGATGATCCAGGCAAGTGCCGGCACGGTCACATTCAGCTGCAGCCACCCCTCCGTGCCGGGTAGCGGCAGCTGCGCCACCTCCAGCTCGCCGCCGTGCGCATCCGTCACCACGTGCACGTGGAGGATTTTGGTAGCCGATACGCGCTGCACAGCCACGGAAACTTGGTAAGGGTGAGTGAATGTTATGAAGTCATCGTGGGGAAAAGACAGATCGTTGACACTTTGAGCGAGAATGTGCTGTTTGACGCCAACTGCGCGGTATATTTCTCATAGAAAGAGGCTTCTCTGGTGACATAGAAAACGGTGTATGCTTGAGGATAGAGGGAGACACTACTGTTCAATGAGCATATATTTCACTCCCTCTTCTTAATATAAGAGTTGGGAAAGTGGGAAAGTAGAGTAAGTGCAAAGAAATGCAACTTTAAAATGTAAAGATGAATAGAGTTTCCTTAAAAACCAAAATTACTTTGTCATGGTAATTGGACGGTCCAGAACAATTTACGCCAATTGAAAATTACAACACACAGTAATTTAATCACGGTGACAGGTAAATTCTAAAATTCGGGTTGCTAGTGACATGACCTCACAGACAAAATATCGCTAACCACACAATGGTGGCATGAAATAACTTAACAGTATAGTATAGTAACAGTATAGCTAGCATTACTTTGATGCACCTAAATCCGCTCTGCTCTGTAGAGAGACATTGCACCTAACGCTCAGCAAACACAGGAACTTCGACAAAAATTAAACCTTTGATTTTGTTCATATTTTTGCAAGTGGAAATAAATGCACCTCACGGGTGAACTTCAATAGAGAAGACACTTATCCTACTACACACAAGTTTACGCTTGTTGCTAAAAAACTATCGAAAGATTAGAAGAGGTCGAGGTTCAACCGTACGATCCAATGTTTAATTTTATCCACGAAAAAGGGGCTGCCGATACTTAAATTTTATCTCGGATTTTCCAAGTAATTACATAAATGGGCCAGCAGAATTTTCGTTTACTGAAAGACTTGGTCGCGCATGATCACAAAACAATGAAGTTTAAACTGCTTTCAGATTAGTGTACATTAAAATTATGTAATCCTTTAAAAAAAATTCAGGTGCTCCAATTTTGAGTTTTGATTGATATCCTCAAAATGAATATCCTTTTCCATAATGGGATGCACCGTGGTTTTCCACTTGTTTTCGTCATCTAAAATTGAACATAAGCATGTAAATCCTAATAAAAGAAAAACTCCCACATCTCGACACACTTTCGCGTGATGAATAAAAACGGGTAAAGAAAAGACAGAAAACAAAATGAAGACCAATATATGAAACTTAGGAACTTAAAACTGTTTTCCGTGGTCTGTCCTATGATCGATTTTATTTTGGTGATTTGCAGTGTTGGGCACGCAACTTTTAAAATGTTGCGTGCGCAAGCGCAACACCACAAAAAAGTTGCGTCGCAACCGCAACAGCAACTTTGAAAATACCAAAGTTGCGATCGTAACCGCAACAGCAACTTTTTAATTAATAAATATAATTTTAATTAAACATAGTTCAATTTATTTTACATATATATTGTTATATATAAAAATAATATTGACATATTCAAAATAGTGCATTGTTTTACTAAAAAAATTAATAGATCGAGTAAATGTGTGGACGATCTTTCAGCATCTTGATTTTGAATGAAATATCAAGATACTGAAAGAAACGTTTCATTTATAAATATAGCATGAACAATAAAGTGAATTCCATTTTATAACTATAATAAGGTTGAAAAATGCCACCTAGCTAGTAGCTATATTTTCATAGGAGTTCCGTATGTATATTGCAAAAAAATGGGAAAGAAAGAAACGTTTCATTTGTAAATATAGCATGAACAATAAAATGCATTCCATTTTCTAATAATAATGTTGGAAAGGCACCTAGCTAGTAGCCATATTTTCATAGGAGTTCCGTATATATAACAAAAAAAAATTAAAAAACAGTAAAGTGCAGAACATTTGTGTACGATAGATAAAGAAAAACCATGCGTGTGCTCCTGTGATATATGATATTCCTCTGCTTTTTGTTGTTCCTCTGTTAAGATTTAAAACTGGTTCATGATCTCAATGTGACAATGTCAATGTGCTGTAATGACGATCAACGTTACCCTTCAAAAATGTTTACATTTCAAAATGTTTGTATAAAAGCCGAGCACGACGTGGTCTCAAAATTTCTTTGCTCAAGGAGAAAAGTCGTTCGGCCGCAGCTCTCGATGGAATTGGCGTGTTAAATTGGATGAACGAAGCGACAAATTCACTTGAAGGTTATATAATGAGTTACATTAAATATATTTCTATACTGTAAGCAGAGTGTATGTGTATCACTGTATCGCCTAATGCTAATAATAAACAGTTGCCAGACGGGTTGTACCATGTACGCTTTAGTTTCAAACGAGTTTGAAACGCATATTAAACTCTATTGAAGTCATTTTAGAAATTCAATTCCCATCGTGGTGTTGCGGTTGCGAGTTGCGGCCTGACACGTCAAAAATTGTTGCGATGGCAACAGATTCGCAACTTTCCAAAAATTGTTGCGGCGCAACCGCTACCGAAAAAGTTGCGATCGCAATTGCGGCCGCAACTTGTTGCGGCGAAACTGCCCAACACTGGTGATATGGCACCGAGAGCCAATGAGCTCGGTAGGCAGGCCATGCCATGAAGATCCTATTTACATTATTCAGAAAAGTAAGAAATGAAGTTAGTTCCTCAACAGGACAGTCGCGAAGTTTAAAATAACGGAATTATTCGTCTAATACCCAGAGCAAACGCAAATAAACACATAGGCGTCAAACTCTCAGAAGATCAAGAAGTAGAATAGTATTTGAATAAGTTATAAAAACAAAGTAATTAAATGAAAAATAACGAACGAGTTAATACACAATATAAGAATAAAAAAAAGGAAAATGACGGCAACAAAATTGAATACCACGTGAAAAACCCACGAATCGGTGGCAGAGCATGCACAAATCGAAGCTCAAGAGCACAAATGATGTTAGAAACGAGTCATACGAGAAACGTTAGATAAGATAGGAGTTTAAGCCTCTAACCACAACTAAGGAGCTCCAAAGCAAAAGGAGGAAGACACCATTTAGGACGAAATTATGGGAACGGAGAATCTTTCCCCAATGTGTGTCCCTACACCCCTCACATAGTAACAACATAATTGAAAAAATTATGAATAAAAGAGCAAAGAAAGCAGCTTTTAAATTTAACATTCCTATTAAGACAGTCTAATAATAAAAGAAGAACGTTTCGACCCGTTAAGTCATTTTCAACTTCTGTCGGTAGAAAATTACAAAATCTAGTAAAATTCAAAGGAAAATGTTAGATGATGAAGAGAAAAAAAATAGCATCATACTAAAAACTTACAAATAAAACCTAAACTAGCTGAAGGGGTAAAGCGGACTGAGTATCATTCGAGACTGGTTTTGTCGTTAAAATATACAGGGATTCTAAAAATACGAAGATTCATAACACCAGATGTAGATGCAATTACATTGCAATATAGATGCAATTACATTGCAATGTAGATGCAATTACAATGCAATGTAGATGCAATTACAATGCAATGTAATTGCATCTACATCTGGTGTTATGAATCTTCGTA
Organism: Platorchestia sp. MABIK; assembly: GCA_014220935.1. NCBI lineage: Eukaryota > Metazoa > Arthropoda > Malacostraca > Amphipoda > Talitridae > Platorchestia > Platorchestia sp. MABIK. Next base: position 142,616 of record JACJUY010000624.1, on the reverse strand, counting down.
TTTTTAGAATCCCTGTATATTTTAACGACAAAACCATTCTTGAATGATACTCAGTCCGCTTTCTGCCTTCAGCTAGTTTAGGTTTTATTTGTAAGTTTTTAGTATGATGCTATTTTTTTCTCTTCATCGTCTAACATTTTCCTTTGAATTTTACTAGATTTTGTGATTTTCTACCGACAGAAGTTGAGAATGACTTAACGGGTCGAAACGTTCTTCTTGTATTATTAGACTGTCTTAATAAGAATGTTAAATTTAAAAGCTACTTTCTTTGCTCTTTTATTCATAATTAGGATTTGCAAGAAGCAAAACATTAGTATTTATCCACAATTGAAAAAATTTATGAAACGAGATAAAATTTGAAGACAAAATGATGGGTGCTGAAAAAGTACAGAAAATAATCGAAAAATATTATTAGTAATGAAACAAACTAGCTAGTCAACGAATGGAAAACTATCTAATCATTAGCTTATGATATTTTTCACCTTAGCACAGATATTTTTTCCCTTTTCATTCAATGTTTCCATGAGCAATGAAACTTTTTGACAGCGTCGAAACTCGGTTGTACATCAGAAAAAACTACTTATTTGACCAGAAATTCTTATAAATATCTAAAAATGTTTACGAAATTCTATTAGGAAAAGGTCTAAATTTGTAAGTTGAATTTCGGATTTTCCCTATGGCGAATCAAGCTGAGAATAACTTTAAACCGCGTTTTCCAACGCTAAAGTCATTTCTCACATCTTATTCCTGGGAGCGACGGGGAACACGAGGAGCAGTAAGAACATTGAGCGAAGGAAATATAATGTCGTAGAATATACGAGAAACTTACAATGAATATAAAAAATCATACAAATAAAATACAATCTACCCCGAAGAATATACTGAAATTAATCATCTGAAAAAGTGAATGAAGAAAAGTTCCTCCAGGTGTCATAAAAGTAAAATCTTGGAACATATCGCAAAGAAACTGTAGAACGAGCTAACTCGAATCCCGACGTAAGAAAAGCCGGGAGAACACGTAGAGCAATCCTTCTTTCAATTTGTAGGATTGTAAAATTATTTTACATGAATCTGCACAATAGTTACTGGGGACGAAGAGTTGACTAAATGGAAAATCATTTATTGGTCAAAAGTCCAAGCTTTTTATTTCATGAAATGCGCTGCAGAAGCGGAAAATCTTTGCGCATTAATAAGGTTTTAAAAAGAATACAGCTAACAGATATACATTGGAATTGACCGTTACTCGACACATTCATTCGTTATTTACCCCTTCCTCTCACAGCCCGAGTATGGTCAATTATAAGAACGATCCCTTAAAAGTCCGAGTTCACACATTTTTATACGTAAACTCTTTATCAACGATCCTCGACCTTCATCACAATGAGCACGGGTCGACGCTTTTCGTGATTCAGCGTATCAGGAGTCGAAACCTTGCACTACCAACAAGGCGTTAAAACTTCGTACTTGCTGCTGGCCGAGTGACGCTGATATATTTTTTCTTTCGACTGCTACTCATTCCCATGTGTGAATCTATGTGCGTAACTTCCCCAATGTAGCATAGGAGGAAGTTAAGGAATAATATTACAGACTCTTGGCCTTACTTCCTCTAGGTGCTGATCCATGAAGTCTGGGATGTGCGGTCTGTAGTGCAGGCGCAGCTCCGCCCCGAGAAGGGTGTAGTCCAGCGAAACTTCGGAGGTGTCGAAGTAGAGGAGGCGGTGGGGGGCGTGGTGAGGTGGAGGTCCGGAGTCCCAGCGGTCCGGGGGAGCTGGAGTAATCGTTACAAAATTTGATGTAAGAAAGGGGAGATCGATGCTAAGAACCATTGTAGTTAAAATCATCACTGGACTGCACCTCACGCCCGTTTGTTGGACTGTTTCAGTTGTTTAAAGTGCTGATATACGACATAAAATAATTCAAGCTTTTCTTTTGAGAAGTTTTCAGAATCGTTAGCCTGATGCATTCCACAGGGATGTTTAAACATAATAAAATGATTTTGAAGTGTAAGTGAGCTATCGAAGTATTTGAACATTACGAGAGACGAAAACAGCATCATTTTTCACCTAAGTTAAAATAACGAGTGTACAAGTGCTGTGCATAAAATTGAAAACAAATATGAAACAACTGGGTTGAGCAACTATTCGTTTGATAAAATCTGTTCATTATCTTCAAAAATGAAAGGAAAAGTTTTAACGAAAAATTTGAAAATAAGGGAAGTAAGACTAAAATGTTAAACTATGGTTCATATAACTAATATGAATTTTTCCAAACAAAGGAAACAATTAAAAAGTATTCCAATTGGAACATTTCGGAGCCGTAATTTTACATTGCCTGCTCTCGATTTCATGAGTGTTGGCACCACAAATTGCGAGTGAAGTAATTTTCATATCTTCCTGAAAATAAAATACTGCAGCTGTTGCAAACCCGAATATCCACTAGTTAGAACATGATGCAACACTTTCAAAAAATATCAAAATAAATACGTGACCTAAATAAAAAAAACTGTACCAAAATTTCTTTTACCAAAATATCGTATTCAAGTAATGGTTACAAATCCTACACGAGGCAGCCGACATAAATAATATCAGTTTCCTAAATAAACTCATAAGGAGTGATGTCAAAGATGTTTTGCGTAACCGACAGCGCAGGACCTCTACTGCGCCGCAGCCTAGCGAAGAGAGGATCAGCCACAAAGAACAGCGTGTCTGTGTTTACAAAGGTGACTGGCAGGAGGCAGACGCAGGGCTTCTCTCAAAACGCCCGCAAAGGAAGAGAGGCCACCGAGCGGTCGTCCGATGTAAACAAACCAAGACCCTTAATGTGCAGGAAGGTTCAGACTTTCGAAAAGTGATAAAACCGACCTGAGAGCAGCAGGCTCGGCAGCTTCGATTTGACGAGATCAAATTAAAAATTGGGACACGAATTGTTTCAGATGGAGTGATGCATATTAAAAGAAAATGGTGTCAGTGTACTGTATTTGTAAACTACAACACTGAAATTTATCTCCGAATGAGGAATTTGTTTCGGGAAACCTTCGGCCAAGTATTTATGAAAAAACTGAGAATATGCACAGGGGAAAACATACGCCAATGACGTCAGAAACCAAAACTTCGAGGAAATCGCTTTTGAAAAAAATCACTCCGTACGCAAAGGCGGTTAAAACTTATGTTATACGTACTCGCCAAAAAAAAACAACACCCGTTTACGTACACAAACATCCAATCACACACTCAGACCAGCATATCGAAAGTTAGGAAGTTGGAGCAGTGCATAACCTGGTTGTACTGGAATCACTATTTGAATGTTTGTTAGAGCATATATTTAAGGATTCTAAAATGAGAAGATCCGGTGTATTTTTGGCTTTACTCGGTAAAGATAAAAAAAATTTGAAAGGGTGTTTGGAACTATTAAAGTGGTCTCTCAAAAGTGCATTTGGGAGAGACAGGCAAATGGGCGACTTTTTTGATGAAAAATCCCCTGAATGTTAACTGTAACATATGAATTATTGACGAGCAGTACTGATGGTAATCACCACTTCTAAGCGTCCCTTTCTAATTGCTCTTTCACTAATTTCTAATTTTACTATAATTCGTAAAACCAATATCTCACGGGATCTTAGCGTTTTAAAATCCTTGGATATTCACTAGCAAACGTCACTTCAGTAATCATTCAAGTAGAACCAGATTATTCATTGCCCCCTACTTCTCTAGCCAGAGTCTGTTTATGTTCTCGTGTGTGTGTGTGTGTGTGTGTATTTTGGCGGGATGTGAGTAGTTCCATAGTGTGAACGGTTTTTGGGTACATATTTTTCAAAATTATGTTAGGCTTCTTCCGAAAGACTTCCTTGTGCTTTTTATGTTTGACTTTAATCCCCTGCGTATTTTTTCTATGTATAACGCAGAGGAATCAGAGTACAAGTGAAGAGAATCGATTATATGAAAAAAGTTTTATATTTCAGTTCAAAAGCAGAAAAAATTATCCTCTTCCAAAAATGAGTTCAAAACTATACACCAAAAACCAGGAGGTTTTTCGCTGTGCGTCAACTTTAGCGAGATCGATCGCGTCATCGGAAGGAAATATAGAGAGTGAGGGAAAAAAATGGAAAAGAATAAATCAGAAAGTGAAGGAGGAGTAAAAAATAAAACAAAAAAGGGAGGCATTGAAAAATGATAAAATAAAAGTTGCAAAGAAAAAAAAAGGTATAAAAAATAGAATAAAATCAGAAATATGAGAGGTCGGCAAAAGATGAAATGAAAGAATGAAGCTAAAGAGAAAATGAAAGAATGAAGCTAAAGAGAAAATAAAATTAAGCAGGAAGAAGGAGTCAATTAAAGATGATCTAAAACAAGATATAAAATAGCAAAAAAGGTGAAATGAACGAATTCTAACAAGGACACTTTCGCAACTGTAACAAGAAACCCCGAGACCAGGTAATAAATATGTACCTATCTGTGTAAATTGAATTTAGGACGTAGAACGATCACTTCAAGAACAATGTTAGCTTTACTCTATGGGCGTCACTGAGGGTAAAGAAACGTAAATATTGAGAACTAAATGAAATCACCATTTATTGAATCGTAATAATTTTTCAATTTCAATTCATAAGTAAATACACTTATAGTCTTTGACATTTAATAATATGTCAGCCTCTGTTACAGGTTACATTAAACATGTTTTTAAAACGCAGAAAGCGCAGTCTTAATATACCTACTACTCTATTTTTAAAACATAAAAAGAAGTGTACTAGTGTTCATTATTTCTACTTCAATACATTAATCAGCAAACTGATGGATCTGAAAGACACTGTCAGAGCATGCCAGACTAACGTGTGAGCATTTTCACTTTCATTTAACAACTAGAGTACGTACACCCAAGTCACGTATTGATTGAGAATGCGTTGGTGTTGATGTGTCCTCATTTAAACAATTTTATGGAATTAGTCCTTGATAGTAAATTAAACGGTTTCGAGTTATCAAAACAGTAGCCGCCTCACAACCGTTACAACAGCGGTAGCAAGCCATCAAATGGAAGGAGTAAATTCGGGATCCCGCAAAAACACCTGAGACAACGTGTACACGTTCTCAATTTACTCTTGCCTCGACGCTTAGCTGTTTGCCTATTACGTTCTCTAATAAAAGTCCCATTGCTTTTCATAAAAGCTCAACGAAATTTTCTACCGTTAAAAAAGCGTCACTGATAACTTTATGGATAGAGAACTGAAATCGCAGTTTTGCTACAATCAACTTTCCTCATAACGAAAAACATTCGATCGCGGTTTTAGCGCCAAATATTTTTAACATCGAGTAATTTCATGCTGCTGGAAGCACGGACGTTTTACACTGTATTAAATTGTGAACTTTTATAATTTATGTGAAATGAGCTCACTTCAAGAGAATTAGGTTAGAAACATAATTGTACACCTTAAAATAGCGTTGATGATACTATTGAATGGGACTATTGAACTAAACTTAAAACAATCTACTGCTGTATTGGTTGTAGTAAATAGTTTGTTTAAAATTGTTTGAATTGTTGTATGAAATTTCAAGATCGTGTTGGCCGAAATTTTTTCCAATAACTGAGAAAATTCAACTTCAATACAATTTTTGACCGGCCTAATACATCCCCAGTTCTAACAAAATTAAGTTTAAGTGGACTTGCATCGGGTCTCAAGTGAAGGAATTAACGACTTACAGTTACCTCTGCTGGTGAATGTGACGACGGTATCGGCTCGTTCGAGTGCTTCTTTGTGCGACGGATCCAAATTGGAGTCCCTGGGCACACCGAGCTCATCGAGCGTGTCGTAGATGCTCTTCATGAAGGTAGGAGCTGAAGCCGACACTGTGCTGTAAAGAGAGTGATGTCATCAGCACATTGTTGGAGTTGGTGTTTATCATACACGTAGCTGCTTTCACAATCAAAAGCTTTTGGTGTGTCAAAGTAAAGAGACTATTGCAAGTGCCAATATAATCATAGCTACTTGAGCTCCCCATTTCATTTCGAACATGAAACGCGTAACGCATTATCCACACAACGCCATCATTTCAAGAGTAGATTAGCAAATACCAACAAAAGCAAGCCAAGTGGGCCATTTTCAGGTTATCCCCAACTTCCGTACTAATGAAAACAGCTCGAACCGGAAATAAATGTACCGTTATTTTTCCTAAATCTGAACCTAATACAGTATAAGCAGTAAACGACGAAATTAGTTCCCGTAGCGTTGCAAGAAGCGGATTAAAAATGTAGAGGAATTACTTAAACATCACTAAAACATTTACTACTTACGTCGTACATTGTTCAACCCAGATAATACATACTCAGGAGTTGCAAATTAATGAAAACTAAGAGCAATTCCGTTGAGTACCAACGCACAATGGTTCTGGGTTCGTTGCGCTCATTGCGTAAGGCCTGCAATGCATCTGACATTTAGCAACACGACGACTACTTAATTGGACAAAAATGATGTACTCAGAGTCGAGGTTCTTTGACCACGGGAATTTCCACGCAGAGATGCTATGGAAACCTAATGGTCGTTTCTTACGCTTTTTCTACTCATTATTATTCAGCACGAGTTACGGAAGTTGCTCACGAGCAAAATTTATAAAATAGAGGAAATTTCAGTAGAATTTGACATTACTTCCCTCAACAGCATGATACAAACATCAAATATTAGTTTGTTGCGGGTGAGGAGGCTTAAGACTTTAGAGGAAAACTTAAGACTGAGGAAGAGGAAGGCTGAGAGGCTTAAGACTTTCCAAAAAGGAAAGAGGAAGGTACCACTTTGTACGGAGTTAAGGAAACGCAGAATCTATGCACAAGGTTCATAATAAAAACAGCAACTTGAAAAAGAAGATCATAGATCTAGATAAAAGTTGAAGTAGTAGGTGCTGAAAAACAGCACAATAGAGAACAAAAAAAAAGTCCCTGACAAAATAAAAACCCCATGCTATTTCAACAAAAGGAAGGCCTATCACCTTTAGCGCAGTACCTCACATATTTTTCTTCCGAGCATTAGTTCCCACCGACACATTAGTCGCTAGTTTTAGCCTCCCTACCCGCAGCAACAAATGCGATCCAAAGAGAGGTGTTATATTCTCACGATATAACTGCCCTACATCTATAATTATGAAGGAATCGCTACGAGGAATACTGAAATGCTACGTCTGGCCAACGACTTTCATCTCCTCGAAAAGAATCGCATATAAAGATAAACTCTCGCGGATAGGCACAACTTCGAAGTAACTCCACAATCTGCCTCTCGTGCCATTTCACGAAACATCGCCTACAACATCTTCTACCACCAAACATCGACAGCCGACGCGACGCCTTATCATCATCACCAGCTTCCCTCCTCTACATCACCACCACGACGCAACCGAGGGATCACAACTTCGAATTATCGGATACCACTTTCTCATTCTTCTATCACAATGAAATTTTTGTATGTGAAATCCTAATCATCCAGGATATTATTAATTGCTATAGATAGAATGCGGGATCCTAATTAATGTTCATCGCTATCGTGGGCTTTTCACTTATTAGCAATTAACTGCTGTTCTACCACGTCTGTCCCTAACGTGTTTGTTCCCTAAGAGGGAGACGCGCTGGCAGTCCCTCAAGCCGGGGTGGGCAACGGGCAGTCTTACGCGGAGAGTCTTACGCGGAGAGTCTTACGCGGAGAGTCTTACGCGGAGAGTCTTACGCGGAGAGT
>JACJUY010000624.1:93326-133850 GCA_014220935.1 Platorchestia sp. MABIK | reverse complement strand
ATCCCGCAGATAAGTTAAACATATTTACTATGTGTCTAACCAGCTTCTCCCTCAACAGCATTGTGACATAATAGGTGTCAGCATCAATAGCGAACCTTTGTAATTTTTCGCGTCTTCAATTTCCTTTGTAAGTTAGGAAGAGATGATGATGAAATGAGATGAGGATGATAATATGATAAAATGCACATGAACAATAGCCTTCAGCTCTGACCTCACGCTTACCAAAGATTACAGAAGATATTTGAATATAATATTAATTATAGAAAATATTCCCTTAAAGGGTGGTGGCAGCTCCAATTTGATTAATAAAGGAGTAAAAATAAATGAATGTGGCGAATAGAAATGTCACGACAATTAATAAAGAAAAAGAACATCCATTACATCAGCGTGCGGAAACTACGAACAAACAATGATGGCGACTCGATGAAATAATCCACACCGAAGATCAAAACAGAGGAAGGAGGAAGGCACCATTTAGTATGGAGTTAAGGAAACGCGGAATCTACGCAGAAAGGGCATAGAAACAGTAAGTAGTGAAAGAAGATTATGAAACAAGACCAAAGTTGAAGAAGAAAGTGGTAGGTGCTGAAAAACAGGACAGCAATGAACCGAAAAAGGTGGTCCTTAACATACCAAAAACATTTTATTTCAACAAAAAAGAAAGCCTCCCTAACTCTCAGCTCGAGCCCTCACTTTGTCCCCCTGGGAGCGCTAATTCCCATAGATACAATAATTGTTTCCCTCTGAGGGGTCCCATCGGCACAATGGTTTTATCTTCCAGAGGGGACACGATAGGAATAATCAGTCAGTTTAACAAACAGCGCAGGAAATACGCTAGTATCATACAATATGTACACAATTAATCTCATAAAAATAATTATTGTTAACGTCAACTTCTTAGTAACCCAGTTCATGTCGACTAATTTAGAATTCAAAATTTCTTTGGCGCGAAACAAAAATTCTTTTGGGGGGACCCGGAGGAAAATGATGAGCTGGTGCCCCTAATATATATACAAGCGAAATTAATTTTAGAAACGGAAAATGCAAAGCAAAATTACTTCACTCTTCACATCCTCAAGTGTGTAGTGCAGAAAATCTCTAAAACAGACTTCCACTTGTAGCAAACTGAATTCAGGAGGATCATGGCAAATTAGTCGTTTGTATCATAGATTTCACCATTCACAACAGTGTTTGAACAATACTAGCTTAAAAGTTCATCATCATGACAAGTTTTAAATGGCATGTATTTTAAGAAACGAAATTATTTCCTAATTCTTGCCACGAAGCAAATTCATAATATTTAAGCAGGAACTCCTTTATTTGCTAACAACATTAATACCATGTCTGAAGCTATTTCCATTCTGACGACACTTGGAATAATAAAGAACTGAAAATGATACTAGACTTGTAACGTTCGTGAGCCTATTGTGATTCAATTTTTTAAACCTTTCTGCGCTTCAAAATGAGAGATTTCCGACTAGTTTAAGAATTTTAACGGTATATTCACAGCTATCAGCAAATGACGAAATAATCTTAGCGGTGCTCGTTAACGATCTATTTTACGAGACGCTCCCAGGCCATAAAAGTTTTGCTGTGTCACTGGACAGAGCCCGTCACAATCGGCGTTTGAAAACAGCAAGCGTGAGTGCACAAAAATTGCAAGATAAGAGCGACAGAAATGAAGACTAGCGATGAAGAAGTCGTGAGGTACGCCAGCCTCCCGTGCAAGAGATTAAGAAAAAGAAAGTATGAGGAGTATCAATGCAAACCAATAAATATTCCTGCAATTAGCACATGGCTAGTATCTCACCGTCGGTAGGTCGGGAGGTACAACGGAAAAAGGCTACTTCATCAACATCAAATATACGTACTGATAGCAGAAAGATACTATCCCTTTTCTTTTCAGTGCTGCTCAGGAATCGAACATGTTCCCAAGAAGCATGAATAACAGTCTTCCTCTGAATGGCAATTCCTTCCAATGTATTTCGAAGCTACGAGTAATTGTTTGCACATTTAATTTAATAAAGTTTTGTCATCGAGATAGTTCAACCTTCTTGCCATTTTCGAAGCAAAAAATTATGTAATCTCGGAACGTCTATTAGAAATTATGGTCAAAAAGGACAAAAGCTTAGTTCCTGCACAATTTTCTGTTTTTAAAATGAACGTTTTAGATCTTAGCCTACATTCTTCTGAACCAGACATCTGCTGCACAATACAGGGGAAAACTATGCATACTCCAAAGATAATAGTATATCTATGAAACTTTACTTACGAGTGTTTCGGCCTGAAGTGAGGGGTGTGTTGCGGCAAGCCCATAGTTTCCCGCAAGCTCCTTGAGAACTCCTTCGTTTCTCGGGGACTCAAAGGTTCCTGCGGTACGACGGTCAGAGTAACATTGGGTGCCCTTCTGAGGGTACACAGTTTTAGATCTTTAACGCTGCTAATGTCAGAGTTTAAGCTACATCTTCCTGTGATAGGCTGCGGCTGTTAAATTGGTAGGCTGAAAACGGAAACAATTGGTCAGCAAATCTTGAATACCTTGGATCCCGTTAGGCAGCAGTCGTAACGAGCAGTGTGCTCCTTCACTGAGAGAGCTAGCTAGCTACATTAATCAAGTCCCCGATTCAATTAATTTTTGAATTAGAAAGATAAGTCCTGCATCGAAATGCGAGGTTCTCAAATGGTTAAAAGTAGTATCGTATATGGTACGTACGTAGTACGGAGGTATTTAGGTGTGACATAAATCTTTCTATTCGCTAAAAAAAATCAGGAGAGAGAACCAGCAGCTTAAGTGAAGTCGCAGCTAAAGCTACTCTATCTAGAACGTTCTTGTGCATAGCAAAATCGTGGCAAAGTTAGGAGTGTAGATTTTAAATTTATTTTTGATGCCCGAAGAAATTATTAACACTGAGAAAAGGGTCTTTTTGCAGAAGTGTCAATCTCTTACTTCGGACGTCTTGTTTTTAATTAGTTTACATTTGATTAACGATATGTTGTGTCTACTTGATCGACAATATAGATCCTTTAGCACTCGCGGCAATATTTTAAACTTACTGATGACGGCACATGCTCCAAATCATCTATGTTAAACAACATTGCTACATTTTTATCGAAGTTTATATTTTATCGAAGTTTATATTTGAAACCTTGTCAAGTTCATCTTGCTAGATTTTTATTGGTAATGAAACCCAAGCATCTTCAATGAAGAGATAAAATTCCATATCTAAGAGTTCAAAAATCACCCAGTTTTACACAAGACCGAATAAAAGTATGAAGAATCAATATGATAAAACTTTATGATACAAAAAGGTTAGATTATTAGTTAGCGCAAGCCTCCCTATCCGCCACAAAGGCGATTCAAAGAGAGGAAGGAGGAATGCACCATTTAGTATGGAGTTAAGGGAACTCAGAATCTATGCAGAAAGGGCGTAGAAACAATACACCCAGAAAGAAGATTAAGAAACAAGATCAAAGTCGAAGAAGAAAGTGATAGGTGCTTGAAAATCGGAAAGCAGTGAACCGAAAAAAAGATGGTCTTTAACGTAACAAAAACAGTTTATTTCAACAAAAAGAAAGCCTACCTAACTCTGCTCGAGCCCTCACATTTCTCCCTGGGAGCGCTAATTCCCATAGATACAATAGTTGTATCCCCCTAAGGGGTGTGATGCAAAAAACACGTGCACAAAAATATAACTAGGTAGCAATCCGTGAAAGAAAATTCTCACGGTTACACTGATTCTCAAAATTCAGTAAATCAGAGTCAGAAGATTGAAGAACGAAATACACTTGGAAACATAGAGAGCCCTAGATGTGAAACATTCAAATTTTTCCGTGTAGGCCATGAGATGTCTTCAAATTTACGTTCAAACCTTTCGTTAGGTTCAACTCACCCGGACTGTGTGACCATTTCCATCGTCGATCCAAATAGCAGCTTCTCGAGCAGCTTCACTAAAAGTGAGGCAACAACCGAGAAGCAGGAGATTAACTGGAAGTCTGTGAGCAAGTTGGCTGAAGCTCATGTTGAGAGTAGAACGAAACTGAACTCTAAGGAATCTTGCCTAAACCTCAAGAGTTGGACAACTTACAAAGAAACTTTAAAAACATGTTCGAAATTCAAAATCAGTAACAATGAATTAAAGATTTATGAATTGTTAAAATTCAAAATAAACAAAGTGACAATCAGAATCATAAATTGTTCAATTCAAACAGAATTGAACAATTCTGCACAAACCCACAGAATTCTAATTCAAAGCAAAAACCCACAGAATTTGTATTATAATCGTGTCCCTAAAATAAATGGCAACAACCGAAAGGGTCCGGCTCATTTGGAAAAAACGCTAAGTTTTCTCCATTTCTCTTTATTCAACTCTTGCTACTACAGCAAACCTGGACACTGTTGCATAGGACTTTTATAACGCAATCAGTCCAGTTAGCCCGTTGACGACGTTTGCGCGGTTGCTACGGTTATTCAAGTTGGTTTGTAATTAGCAGAGTTGAAAACCAACTTCATTGCTCGATTACATTTTGCAAAGAGCATTGGCAAGTTTACCACTTCCGTTAAAATATGGGGACCTTTTCTGGATAGGCCCACCCACTGATGCAACACATAAGTTCGCCCACTTGTAACTTTGGAAATAATGCACCTATCGACTTCAAATTACTCTCAAACGAAAGATTAAAACATTCTTCCGTTTGAAAGTAACTTGACGTCAATAGGTGTATCGTTACGAAAATTACACGTTGGTGAACTTATGTGTTATGACTGGCGCGCGAGTTACCTGAACGTTATTTATGCTTTATCTCGAAAACTAAGCATTTTCAAGCACAATATCATACACGTGAAACGTCTTAAAATCTCTCCAATTACCATAATATACCAACAAAAGTTCAAAATCGTTGACGCGCGAAATTCAATTTTGACCTTGCCGTTTTTTAGTTCTACACTAAAAGAAAAATTATTACAACAGAGGGGAAGAACTATAGATTCGTTTTTTATTGCCGGTTTTGAATAACTTGTTAAAAAACGGGACTACTCATGAAGCATCATAGAGGCATCAGTTGCTTCGTTGTTATTCTGTACAAAGAGGAGCTGCAACACCAGCCTGTAGGGAACAACTTATTTTCCATGCGGTAGTGGTCTCTAAGCCTCTTCAGTTTCATGAAAAATTTTTATGAAATGAACCCTTGAATAGAGTTCAGAATAAATTCTGACAGACTTACCACATAAAACTTTCAAAAATTCAATATTCCTTCAACATCATTAGGTCAGAAACTTCCAGGCTGCTTAGATGCTCAAAAACGACATTTGGGAGCAACAAAATTTAGTTTCAGAATTTCAAACCAGTTTGACATAATAGCATTCTGTAACTTTTGTGTAATTTTATTAAAGAAACTTAAAAGTTGGGAAAGGAAGCGAAGACTTAGTTTAAGAGGAAAAATTGCAAAATGATAAAGCTCAAATTTAGCCGAACCCTTTTTACATGACCGCAAAACACACGAATCTTGAGTACGCAAGTTTGATAAGATGAAGGATTACTGTTATAACTGTACTTATGATTTTTCATACAATGATCACACGTTTGTCAACGTTCCAGCCGAACTACGAACAAGAATTTATCGAACAAAATATCAATCAATGTCTAAATTTCAAGCTAAATACCAACGAATGTGAACGCATTTAATCACGATGTACATTTCAGGTGAATATGATGACGATTAACTTTCATGACCACTTGCAGCCTAAGGATCCGGTTTAAGTTGTTCTCCAAGCGGGGATAGTCCACCAGGAACACGAACTTGCTACAAAATTGAAGAATTTAGCACCAAATTCACATTAAAGTATGCTTCTAGTGAAGTATATGAATGAAGAATACTTCATAAGCAATTTTTTTGGTAAGAAATGAATTAAAGTATCGAAAACGGTAACCTTCCATAGCACTTCAATGATGTTGCTAGAACACCGATTTTCAGAACCAGACAAACCCTTTCATTTTTAAATTCTTATCTGTGCATTTTCAACATATCACCAAACAAATTCACGTTTTCAACTACCACAAAAAGGTGTACGGACAGTAACATGTGAAGCAGGAAAACGTAAATCTTTTACTTGTTTTTTTTAGAGCACGACGCGTCACCCGAGCCTCGTTAGACATGTCTTCAACGACCATGGCTCCCTCAAATTTGTTCAGATTTACTCTTTTTCTTCTTCGTCGTAACTGTTGAAGAACCTTTAAGTCATTTATTCTTGAGAAGTAATTACGTGTCACCACGGTTACACAAAAACTCAACAATTCACCACAAATGAAAAGTTAGAATATCCTATCTTAAATGTCCAGGAAGGCGGTCCGAGTTGCCTTGGTTTACATGTAGTGAATCTGCCGACGAAACTCTAACGTGAATAACTGAAACGATCCAAGTCCCTACAGGCAAACTACATGAGTAAGTAAATGAAGAAAAACAAAATAGTCATTCCATTTTTCGATGCACAATAAATTCCTCATATTTTTATTCAATAAATGCTCTTGCTTCAAATTTGGGAGGTAAAATTCCTCGGTGGGAAGTTGGTAAAATGTGGGGGTGAAGACGGCTCGGCCGCTGATGCATACGTGCCTAGCCTTAGTTTGGACTGAAAACTCAGACGCAATCGGACTGCAAAAATAGGGGGTTGAAGTGGGTACTGTGAAGGTGAACCTAAACGAAAATGATAATATTCGAGACAAATAAGGAAATGATTATTACACAAAAAAATCTGTCTTTAAGCAATTATGGTTGATCTCTTCTACTAATTACACTATTATTTGCAAGCACAAATAACACTTGAGTCCGCAAAATGACTTATCATAGGCGGCCAAATGGTGGAAATGTTTGCTTATGCTTGCGGGAATGCTATACCACGTACAATAATTATCCGTCAAAAAGAAGATAATTTAGAAATGATAATAAACCAAGCTTATAGTTGCACATATTACCATGATATCATCAACATGAAATCTATAGCACATATAAACAATGCCGTCCAGTCACGGTCCTACAAAAAACAAGCATAATAGAAAAACTCAGGAATTTTTAACGATAGAGGACACAGATAGTTTTTTACCTCAAGGTTGACGTACGAATACGCAGCGTAAATCAAACAAAGTACCGAAACTGGACAGAATATCTGACGCAAGTTACGGGTCAATGGAGAGCAACTAAAAAGTCGTTGATTAGAACACATAGCTGGCCAAGTGTACATGTGTGTAGGACTGCAATACCGTCACAGAGAGTAATCAACAAAAATGTGTGGTACTTTGCTCACTAGAAACTTCTGATTCGCTCTTATTTTTCTTTTTTTACTATTACACTTAGGTACAAGAGGACTATTTTCCCAGTGGGTAACCCGTAAACAAAACTTGCAGGAAAGTCAGCGCATAAATTTCGATACTATAAAGGCTGCGATAAAAAACTACTGTTTTAAATAAGAATAGATTTTAAATCCAAATTGTGTGAGACGAACTTAATTTCTCGTGTATTGCGTCTTCATCTGATAAAATCGCTACAAAAATTTGCACTGAAAGTCTATTTTTCCCATTACACACTTTCTTATAGTCACCGTATTCTTCAGCATCAACTACAATAGCATAAACGGTCACAATTTGATTTTGAAAAAATCTTGGAATCGGTAGGAAAGATGCTTGCCTAGGCCACAGGCGAATTGAAGTCTCCTCATGCTGATCACGCTCTCGGGGTGTGCTCTTCAACACGCTCTACCACTTCCCACCGCTTATGTATGCAAATATGATAATTTTCTGCGAATGATGTTCATTTATCATCACCAAAAATCAGTCGAAAGTTCTTGGTAATCAACGCCACGGGTGTGTGGAACTAAAGAAGTATTGAATAAAGAAGGGAGACGTAGGGCACTCCTTTAGTCAGTGCCACTTCTTAAGGACAATATACTACACCTTCGTGAATACTCGTCTCAAGTCGCACCAACACAGATCAATAATAATGTACATCCACCAAGCATCAAGATTTTAATTAGAAATGCAACTATCGTTTAAGAGAGTCTGAGAAATAGCTCAGAATCTCATGTAGTTCCAGAACTATGGGAGCTTTGGCACCGCAGTACCCTCACACTTCCAAGGTCACAGCTCTACTGACAGACGGGAGTGCCGTAGAGACCACAGACGCGTGCGGGTAACCCGCTGTTGCGCTCACCAGTGGACACTGGACAGTACGCAATTTTTTTGCTTCCGCACAGCAACATGTGAAGTTGGCAGCTTATTGAGAAAGTGGAAACAAGTTGATGCTTTTGATGACATGTGAACGATTTAATGCAGACTAACTGATACATATGTAGCATTTTGTTGTCGTATTATCAGATAAGCAGCGTAGTTTTGACTTTCATCGTCGAAGAATTTTGGGAAATATAGTAACAAGAACTACACGTGCAGTTATCGCTTTACTTTGTCCAGCAACAGACGCCAAACAGGTTTAGATCTAATGAAACCGTTCTATGCTTAATATTATGCTTTTTAAATCCGTGGATAAGATCGGAATATTTATACATCATAATTTTATTGTAATACAAAATCTTCGAAACATCTCGCATCAGTATTTTACGATTCAAAAGAAGGCTTTCAAATGTTTTCACTTGAGTTCACTACACGTTGTGAACATATTTTCACAACACGTTTCGATTTGGTAATTCCGCAGAGGAACTTTGACAAATATCAAAATATGGTGCTCGTATTTTTATGTGTACTACCACGCTAGCATTTGTCTCTGCTTTTGGTAATAGATGCTTTACGAAAAAACTTCATCAAAGAGAGCACTGTCACTAAGACGACGTATTTCATTACTCATGCCTTGTGGTTATATGTTCTACGCCAGTAATGCAATTATTTCATTGTGAAACGACATCAATCACTGAGCAATAATTAAATACATACATGTTATATCATACAATATATTCCATAAATTTATAGAGTTTTCAACCGAGCTTTTTCTGGCTCTTTTTGATCTTTTTTGGACTCATGCTATCCAGTCATCACCTGGCAATTGACTGAACCACAAAGAGAAAAAATCAAAACGTCATCTGTTGTCACTTGCTCATAAATAGTCAACACTTGTGACGTAGAGTTTGAATTTCACGATCCTTGCTATCGAGAAAGAGTTTAGGGACAATGAAATAGGGGTTCGGTACAAAATAGAAGATTTATTCAACAAATCCTTAGACATGTTACATAGTTATCACATTTTTGGTTAATAATATCAACCACGAAAGTGAAATGAAAGGAAACATCGCTCAATTAATTGCAGGTAGCATATATTTATTTTTATCCAGCATATTCCAGACGGTCAAGCTGAGTATTTTTTACAGCAGTGAATGAAGCATTGGAAAAACTGCTCTGCATCTCTTGTATTTTCATAGTTATCAACCCTAATGCCCGTCTCGCTTCATTAACGACCACAATGAAATATTTTAGAAGTAACTCGGAAAATAACTTTCAAATATGGAGCACCACGCTTCAAATTCTCAGTTCCAGCTATAATTGTTGCCTCGATGCGTTGTACGCGCACGTTAATGATGAAAATCACGACGACGGCGTGACTCAGTGAACGTTCGGTTAACAAAAACAATTTGCGAAGTTGATGCACGAGGGAAGAATATGTTTTTTTGACGTCAAAATAAACGAGAGACTTTCTACCGAGTAAAAGTTGCAAAATCTTAACCTAAACTATAGTTCACGGTATAGATATAAGAGTTCAAATTGATATAGGTAGAATTATGTATAAGTATACGATACAAAAATAAGTACACTATTTATATTATATTCGCTACGTTACTTGAACCTAATATTCGCTTTATAGCACTTCGCTTATTTTTGAGGCTTTGCTGTATATATTAAAAACATTTTAAATAGAAAATAACTGGAACACTTCGAAGATATGCACTTTCTAATGGCCACCAGCATGGTAAAACATAAATTCCACTCACTGAACTCAAGGAATCGGCAAAAATTAAGCTAATTTTTCACACGAAATCCAAATTATCGTAAGAACGATGGAACGCAATATTTTCTGGGAAAATGTATCAGATTCCTACAGCCTCGTCAAATTTCCTATGTATGACTGCAATACAATCGATCTTTTATATCATTCATTTCCAGCGAGTTATACAGAAACACTGAATAAGTAAAACACCTAAATTAGATAATTCTCCTAACATCGTAGTTTTACAGAGCATGAAAGGTCGAAAGGCAAAGATGATGCTCGATGCTTTACAATGGAGATGAGTAAACTATCAACATGAGATGAAACTACCATGAGATAGTCATGTGGGAGCTGAAATACGCGATCCCTTGTGATGACGAGGCAGAAAAATGAAGCTTGCAATCGCAGAAGGTGTGATACACTGGAATATATTACAATATCAGAGCAATCGGCAGAGGAGATGAGTTCCTCTGACACCGTGGTAGCGAACGAAGATGAAGATGGGATGAGGGCGAGATGACAGAACTGATGAACTTTACATTTACGCTAACGATGTATTTTTTCTGTCAAATGGGACATGATTATATACCGTGAACTCTCAGTACTTGGAAACCATTCCAGATCCCTGTATTAATCCAGGGAATAAATTTATGTATCATTATAGAGGTTAAAAGTTTGAATTTATACGTCCAACAAAGAAAAAATATTCAACATCATCTGATTCTAAGCGCATAGATATTTGCAAAAGGGTTAGTTATCTTGAATGACAATACTGATACAACCAGTTAATTTACCTCGTAGCGGAATGATTTCTAGAGATATTAATAATTTGTAGACACATGCATAAATAAAATATGCTTCACTCCCTTTTAGATTATTTTATACCAAACTATAAAAACGTAATGGAAGGATAATGTTCTTCTCCACATTTACAGTGAATTGGAAGTATTCCTCCAGAGTGCTGCTCACGTGAGCGATAGAATTACTCCGACAGTAATTCCCAAACCCTACTATTTCGCGACGGTTTTAATTCTGAAAACCACAATATCTTCCTTATTCAGAATTATGAACAATTTCATCCTTAGTCTAAGACATTGGCGATTCTTACGACAGTTTTGGAAGTATACGAAAGAACTTTTCCCCTAAATGAATTCGATGATAAGCACATAACCAACGTGAGACTCAAACAGGTACGACCAGTAGCACGGCACTATCAACTTCATGGTAAGCCATTCTAATTCAAGGTAGGATTTAAACAAATACTAAAATTAAAATGAATTAAAATTAGCCATTTTAGAGGAATAAGAAAATCCGTCCTTTTAAAAATTATAAACTCAGTCTCAGAAAAATCTTTAGTTATCATAGTTATACACTTTGAAACGTTTTCTATGATTTCTCAAATTGTGAAAGAACATCTATAATTATAGGGGAAACTGATACAGTTTACCCAGTGTTTGACATTCTGTTCGTAAAGGTGCCTTGTCATGATTATTTCCGAATACGAAAGTTGATAGAGGCTACATCATAAAGTGTGAATTCAAAAAAATGAATTTGAAATAAGTTTGTAGAGTAGTACTATTGAAATATAGTGACGCAGGGCAACACTTGATACACATGTGACGCAGTTACAGTATTTTATAATTTGTTTGATTTATCCATGTTCCAATAGCTTCAAAGCATTTCGTTACTCATTGATTGCTTATTTTGCTCGAAACTTTTCAAATGTCACAAAGAATATTTTAAAATTTCTAGAATTGACAGGTTGCACCTACGCGATCGTCTTCTTAAGCGCATTTAGCTGACGCGCCAACGGATCAGATTCTTGAACAAACCTCTTCTGAGGAGCTTTGTAAATCTCCTGGTCAGCGTTCTGAAAAGAAAAAGAGGTCACATTAATATAAGGTTTATGCATTTGAACAAAAATAGCAATGCGTATGACCAAGAATACATGAATCAAACCAAATAACAAGGAGCAAATTAGCTAAAAATGAATCATTTGCTAAAAATTAGCAAATGAATGAAAATGAATAAAAAAAAATGATGCATCACGGCTTGATGCATCATCCTTACATATCAATGCAAAGAAAAAAGGAGCATTAGGTTGACCTTATCTTCGTACCATATGAATATACACTAAATTTTAAATGAAATCTTTAATTCCTGTTTAAAGTATTAAACTACACTAGAATTGGAAGTGCATTGTGAGCCCATCTTATATCGAAGTGCTTTACAAGAACATATTATTGCATTTAGATGTTATGTAAAGACATACTAAGTTAAAATGCACTATGAGCACATAATACTTTCAATGCTTCATCAGCCCATTTTTACATTACAGTTTATAGCCTCCTAAGTCTCGTATAAACGAACAATGGTTTTTATAAATGTTCAGGCTATTTCAAATTCTAACTTGGGCAAATATTTATTCGCTTATTAAAGCTACTGCTCCTGTTTTTTTTCAGCTATAATCGTGAGTACAAATAACATGCACTTATTTTTAGAAAATTTAACACATTTTCAACTTTCCTTAAAATTTTATTTTCATTAAAATTTGCATTGCAATTCCAGATTTTTCTGCTTTTCTCAGAGGTAAACGCGATGTATGATATCAAACGCCCTATCAGTCCCATTTACAAATTTAGAAAAAATATTCGTATCATCTGATGAGTTAGTATTAAAAATTGATGATGTGGGTATTCAGAAAAAATATCCTTTCACCTGAAGACAAAGTTAATTTACTTGAATAAGGAAAAAAGATTCATTGAAGCATAGCATACGCGCAGGCAGAGCACATCAGGTTGGCACTGCCTGGTGTTGCCGGCTCGAGAACATCACTCTTTAAACTGCGAGTGGGCGGTGCATGGTGCCAAGTCTCTTCTCTTGGCTTTCCTCTCAAATTCAAAGTTGATTTTTTGATGAAACAGTTTGCAATACGAGTACTGTAGCAACAGAATGCAAGAAAAACTGGTTTTAATTCATTTTTAAGTTATTTAAGTGCTCAAAGAAATGAACATGAAACAGGTTTCTGAGAGCCAGAGTCCGAATGTAGCGTAACGATTTTCTGACTCGAGGGCGTCTTGGCAACACCGCGACTCCCACTAACACCACCAACAGGTTGTTCCCTCGTTGCTCTGGCAACGCCACTTTCATGGCTTCTTATATACGCTTGTCTTAAATTCTTGAGAATAATATCCGCTTTTTTGACTCTAAGGCCTACGTTTGGTAAAAGAATTTCGTAAGATTCTTTTGCCAGCAACAATATTCTTACTAAATTAAGGTACACTACTCACAATAATTTAGCACGCTGTGAGCTAGCAGCTATCACATAACAAGTGAAAAGAACACGGCATAAAATCATGAAAGATATTTGCTCACATTAGGTACAAATTACCAATGCTTTGCTAGTAGGAATCGCATTGGTAATCGTGTTGAAGAAAAAAGACTGCAATGAAATAGCGAACACTTGAACACAAGTGCTACTCTAAATGATTTTCATGAAATCTAAAGTTATTTTTCTACAAACAGAGGTTAAATCTGAGCAAAGGTACTTATTTTGGAACTTAGCAAAAAACAAATGTGGCTCACCATTCGTGCTTCTCGCTCTGTGTCGAGGTAATGCTTGAGTGCCTCGTACGCTGACTGAACGTACGGTGCCATGGTCGAGGACACTGGTTCCTCACTCGCGGATTTTTCATTTTGCGTGCCGACTTTGACCACTTCGACCACTCCACTCGTTCTTGGACTTCCAGCAGGAGTGTTCAAGACAGGAGAAGATTTTGATGTTGCCATTGAGCCTGTATTTTCCACTATATTCGAAGAGCCAGAAGTTAGTGTTACCGGAGAGGGAGAAGCGGTAGTTTTGATTGCCTTCTTCTCTATTAATTCCGGTTGGTGAACGTCTGAACTTAGGTCTTCATTAGGGTTCTTTTCCTGTAGCGAAGGAGAAAAATTGTGAATGTTATTAACAGAAAACTGGTTCATCTTTGACTGCTTTGACTCTGATACCTCGTTTCAGATAATTAAAGCTTCCACTAAGCATCGACTTAAAGGAACATAAAAAAGTTAGAGCTTTCACATGTATGACCAAGTTCAACTTTCTTCAACTGACACGTAGAACCAATGATGCTGGACCTATTGAGTAGTGAGTCAAATTCACTTTTAATTTTTCACTGAGCTAATGCTTAAAATTTGTGCCGCAAAAAACGTTCCAAAAAGTGGTCTTAATTTGATTTCGTGTACGTTTTTCTTGATAGCAATAAGAGACAATCAGAAAAAAGCACGAATTGGTCCCGTGGGACTATCGAGTTTGACTTTTAAGTGTTTTTTTACAAGTCCTTCTAAATTCACATGGTGTTTGGTTCCTAGACTTAGATTTTCAACTGCATTTAATAGGTCTTGCCCAATTCATATGGAGTTCTGTTCATAGAGTTAGATCTTTTAGATGTATTTAATAGGTCCTACCAAACTCAAATGGCGTTTTACTCCTAGACTGTTCGTGACTGCAGAGGGCTAGCGAAAACGAAGAGGACTATCATTTGAAAACACCTTACAAATACCATGCAATATGTACAATGAATGCAAATACTATTCTAGAGCAATGCGTTTTCTGCACGCGTGAAAATTTTTCGTCTCGTAAAAACAAAGGCTTACCTGTTCGAGTTGTTGGATAAAAACTGGACGCCGGACGCTAGTGGCCGGAACCATCACCGGTTCTTCTTTTTGTCCGCGCCTCTGGGTGATGCTGAGGAGCGAATTTGCGGACGGACGGGAGGGCGGGAGCCGAGCGGACGATCGCGTGTTGGCAACTCCGCGATTCAAGGAGTGCGACCGAGACCCTGAGTGAGCGTGTTTGTCCTCGCTCATGAATGGCATAACGAGAGACTTCTTGCGATGCATCTGTAATATCGAAAGTCACACTAATGAACAAAACATTCTAGTGAATGAAATCCTGTAGCGGCGTAAGAATGCTTACGGAGGATCCCAAGAACTTTCAAAGGGAAATATTCGTCAAATAGCAAGGGCAAAATCTTTTACAGAAATCGTATTACAGAAAGAAATATCACAGAAATAGTATTATAAAATTTTATTATATTATTAATATATCATTATAATATTATGGCAAAAATACAGGAAAGCATCAGCTACTCTACCTTGTGGGTGAGGGCTCTCAGTTGGTGCTCAGTGTTTTCTTCCATCCGTGCCTCCCGTTCCAGAGTCTCCAGATCTTCTAGGGAATATTTGCCTGCGATGTGGTCGAGCATGAGCTGCGCGAGTGCTAGATCTTGTTCCGTAGGCTCATTGTCCAACATTTCTGCAGCGGCAGAAGTTTGTGGCACGTAACTCGGACTGCCGATGACAGTTCCAGGGGCGTCGTCGTACCAGGTCCCGTCTGAGTCAGTGTAAGTTTCGTCAGCGGCTCCGAGGTAATCGTAAGATGGATAATCTGGCTGGAAATCTGCTGAGCGAAGGTACTGCACGAACGGTTCTTCTCGGTGCTGGAAAGAGAAAGGTTAAATGTGGTGAAATTGCGAAAATAAAGAAAGGTTGGAGGGTGTTCGTAATTGGCAGTTAGAGGTTTTATGTCAAGTTTATGCAGCAAATAGAGCAGACACAACCATAGCAACAAAATATTGGAAATTATGAAACAAGAGTTTACAGATTTCGATTCTATTACCATAATTACGAAGTTGTTGGAACATTAGAACTGTCTATTCGATCCATCTATTCGGGCTATGCTTCAAAAACATGTGCAACTAGAATTACTTAAAATATAAACGTAAAAATGGTTCATTGTCGTCAAAATTTGCTAAAAGAAAAAATTTTAGACGCTCACCGAAATTCTTCTTGGCCTCCGTGAGATGTAGCCCTGCTGGTACGAGGGCTGGAGCTCGAGGTAGCCATACTGCGGGGCGGCTCGCTCCTGCACGGCCTGCAGGTACGTCGTCAGGAAGTCGTTGAGCGATGCTCGGTTCCTCAGGACGCCCTGCGTGCTGTGGTAGGGCATCCCCACGATTTGGGTGAGCAGGAACGCCACTCCGATGCTTGTTCTCAACAGGCCGTACATGTTTGCGAGCGTCACTTCAATCTGTTAGGAAGAAGAACAAGGCCTTTGAATATTTGAGGAAAGGGAACAATGCCTTTGAATTCGGTCATGAGTTGTACGGGAAAAGGAACAATACCTTTAAGTTTTACAGGAAAGAAAACAATGCCTTCGAATTTGTTCGGAAGAAGAACAATGTCCATGAGTTTTACGGGATAGAGAACAATCCCTTTCAATATGTTCGGAAGGAGAACTATGCTTTTGAGTTTTACTGGAGAGCAATGCATTTGAATTTATCAATAAGAACAATGCTTTCAGCTTTTCAGGAAAGAGAGTTATACATTTGAATTTCTCAGAAAGAAGAGCAGTGCTTTTGAAATGGGTCGATTTCGATTCTCTTTAAATCTTTAATATATAAGGTATGATATTTTAGACAATTTATTTCATGTTTTCATTTTCATGTAAAATCTCCGAGATGATAACAGTTTTTAAAATTTATTTTGCTTTGGTGCTTAAGTGGATCTTGGCAAGATCATTCAAAGTATTTTATCGTGAATGGCTGTGAGACAATATTTAACAAATCATATTAAATCAATATCTTATATTCCCTGTGCCCCTGTGGCAAAATTTGAGTGATTTCAAAACCGGTGCAAGGTTTTGCCATTTCGGGTATTATGTCAGTTGTTTTTACGTGCAAGATTACTAGCTCTGTCTAAAAAATATTGATAGAAAATATTACGGGTGCAGAAACGGTGAAAACTGGGAATTTTTTAAAGGATCTACGAGCGTTTTGTTTGTCTTCAGTACTTCTGTTTCTTTCTTCTACTTATTTTTAAAAACAATTTTTTTAGGAATACGTACTGAATATTTATAACTTAAAACAAAATTAGCAGTAATAATTTTCAGAAATGTATTTATAATTTTCTAATGGCAATGACTTGAGCTAAATGTAGTAATATTTAAAACACAATTGAAACGACATTAAAAAAAATCTAAATGAACGTAGCAACATCAGAACAAATTTTTTGGCACGATTTTCTCCAATCTCATCAATAGTTATTTTTCCATCCCGGAAGGCCGAGTTCATTGCTGCAATCATGAGTTGCCGGCAGAAACCAGGATTTTGACCTGCAGGCTGCGATGATTGCCCCGTTGCTTGGCAACGCTGAGACCGAGCCTAGAACTTGTGCGTGAGGACCGAGGCTCACCCGCAGAATACCGGAAGTTGCGAACATTTCTTTAACAGAAATAAAGCTCGGAAAACAAGCAAGGCAGTTGAAATAAAGTTGCTTTCATCATAAATTTTGTCGCTGAATGAAACAGTCTATGAGATGAATGGAAACTGTGTCGGTCAGAATGAATCTAGGAGTTGAAAGGGAAAGTTTTCTCAAAATGAAACGGTGGGCGGAGAACAATTGTTATTCCTGCACCTTCAATGTGATACTAGGCGCAAAGCGACATTTGGTATTTTGACACAATATTGCTACAGTAAATGATTTTAATTATAAAGAAAAATACACACTTTTCGGTGGAAAATAACTTAATTTTTAACGCTTTCAAATTTCATTTGGTTAATACTTACACTTAAATTGATTTAACTTGCAGCATTGTTTTGTTATGAGTTGAAAACTAATTTACCTCGCTCCCATGTAGCTTGTTTCTACTATTTACGATGCGCTTTGACCACGCGTTCTAAAGATTACACATCAATCAACATGCGGACAACGTGAGAAAAATGTTTTGTTATTTTCAGCATGTATCATCAACAAAAATTGATACTCAGAAACTCAAGTCGAAGTGCCTCTACTTCCAACTAAAAATAACCACGCTACGAACTACTCATGACGAGGTGAGTGTTGCTCGTCGATTAAATCAATGAGAGCTGGAAATATTCATGAAGTGGGCGATCGAGGCGTGTCACTGGCGACTGCAGTTGTCAAGGCAGAGACAAAGTTCGATACGGCTGACGCAAGGGTGACGTAAACCTGACGTCAGCAGCAAGAATGTACCGCAGTAGAAGAACCCTCACTCTCGTCAGGGACACGAAAAAAGATGCAATTCTCGTTCCAATAACAGGAGAAAGACAAACGCATACAAAGGAGCGTATTCTAAAAATGGAACCTTGTTGACAAAATTGATCACTCGCAAGTTGGTGAAGAGACTCGATAGATTCGAAAATTTATGGTTCGCAGTCTTTTGAGTACAAAAAGTTGTCTTGCCTTCTTTACAGAAAAAGAGAAACAGGTCATTCTGATGGGCGTGTTCACCAGAAATAATGGGCAGTCATAACCGATGTTTAAAAGTGGATTACAAAGTTCTATCCGACTCATTTTTAGGCGAGGCTGCGTTCAAAAATTCTGTCAATTATTTTGCATCACAAAGAAATCCCCCTTTACCATTATTAAACCATTGATTGAAGTAAGATGCAAAGATGCTGGCGAACTGTTGGTGAATTTAGAAAGGAAAAATTATCAAATTAAAACAATATGAACAACTATCAATGAGCCAGTTAAGATTCGATTTCACTGTTTGCGGGCGTACATGAAAAACTTGAAAAATTGAGTACAATGATCATGACAGAAGTGACCTTTTACAGTAGCTTTATTATCTCTGCTTTGCAGCTTTATTTTCTCGGTGCTCGAAGTTTGCACCAATAATGAGAATCTGATGAACCGTTTGGAGACCTCAATGTTCAGGCGTTCGCTTGTCGGCTGCTTTTTATTCGTCTCATCATATTATACGTACAGCCTTGAATATCTTTCATCAAAACTCCAAAAACAACGAATCAGCAAACTTAAACCTAAACTATTCACATAACTGAGTTATATTTTTAATTATGCGCATTGTTCCATCTTACGATTTAAATTCCTGCTTGTGCTTTTCATCTATATCTCGCTTCACTGCTATGCCATTTAAAGTAACTTATATTAAGTTATCCATGTAAAGTTACTCCTATAAGTTACTTATACGAAGTTTCCTACATAAAGCTTCCTATACAAAGTTCCCTATATAAAGTTCCCTGTATAAAGTTCCGATATAAAGTTCCCTATATAAAGTTTACTATACAAAGTTCCCTATATAAAGTTCCCTGTATAAAGTTCCGATATAAAGTTCCCTATATAAAGTTTACTATACAAAGTTTCCTATATAAAGTTCCCTATATAAAGTTCCCTGTATAAAGTTCCGATATAAAGTTCCCTATATAAAGTTCCCTATTTAAAGTTTCCTGTACAAAGTTTCCTATACAAAGTTTCCTATACAAAGTTTCCTATACAAAGTTTCCTATACAAAGTTCCCTATATAAAGTTTCCTATATAAAGTTTCCTATATAAAGTTTCCTATATAAAGTTTCCTATATAAAGTTTCCTATATAAAGTTTCCTATATAAAGTTTCCTATATAAAGTTCCCTATTTAAAGTTTCCTGTACAAAGTTTCCTATACAAAGTTTCCTATACAAAGTTTCCTATACAAAGTTTCCTATACAAAGTTCCCTATATAAAGTTTCCTATACAAAGTTTCCTATATAAAGTTTCCTATATAAAGTTTCCTATATAAAGTTTCCTATATAAAGTTTCCTATATAAAGTTTCCTATATAAAGTTTCCTATATAAAGTTTCCTATATAAAGTTTCCTATATAAAGTTTCCTATATAAAGTTACTCATATAGCGGCACTGTAAATAATTTAAGTTTCATGAAACTGAACTTGAAAAGATATTTTACTGCATTATTGGGATAATATCAGTGAGGGAAACGAAACAACTTTGCCTTGGCAAAAAAGAGCTCTGAAAAATGCTGGGATGATAAAATTTTTCCAAGTTCTGGCTTAATTCCAGAAAAGAAGATCCAAAGAATGGTCTCGCTTGATAAGCTTGGGCTGCTCGAGCTATTCAAAAGGACACAATGCGTTTATTGCTTCACGTGTTTGCGAGTCAAGAAGAAGTTTGGTATAAAATTGGAGTCTTGAATTGGAATATTGCCAAATTTTCTGAGAAGCTGCCGCTGTTGCTCTGTCGGTGTCGCCATCGAGTTTACCATGCTTCTGCATTTGTATGCCTCAGAAAATAGTAATTTCAGATAGAGCATAAAAAGTGGGGATTCTTCGAGAAAAATGGAAAGAAGCTGGAAAAAATTTTCTACACGCTTTATAGCTTCAAGAACTTCTATTGATCGGTACGAAATATTAGATGATACAAAAAATTTTTTCAAACAAGTACGACTAGGCCTCAAATGCCTTTACGCTTGAAGATAATATTCACTAAAACAAAGGAGGGCCAATGCATTAGGCCAGAGGCACAGTGCTATTAAGAACTTTCGTTGATTCAAATACCAGGAAATATATCCTTTGTTTGGAGAGGTAAAACCGATTTCAGAAAGTCTTGAATCATCATTTTCTGATGCTGAATTTTACCCATCAGTAGCTTCAACACGAGCTTTACGAAGTGTAACTCCACAGTAACACGTATTACTCAAGATTTTGAGGGATCCCTTTGATGAGTCGTTGACAAATATTGTTACTAAATCGGCGTTTTTTCCCTGATGTTGAGCATCTTGGACCTCTAATCTAAGATAAATCATTGACAGCCTAGTTGTAAAAATATATGGAAGATTCAAAACTAATATCTTGATGTTACTTTTTTATCTCAATATTCGAGCACTTAACTATAGCAATAGATCTTATCAAGAGTGCTCCGAAAATAACCCACTATAAAGAGAAGGCCTTCACTTCAGGCCATTACCTTGTGACTCAGGCCGGAATAATGACGTGAAATAGCCGGCTGGGCAGGCCTCATACTTCGGAACTGCTAAAATTGACCTCAGGTCGTTGGGACTTAGTGGTGTAGAAGCTTATAGAGGCATGGCAGCGTTGTCAGCTCAGAATAGACGACGTTATGGGCGAAGTTCCTAATACAGAGCCAGTAATTTTGCTTGAAAATAGCTCCTGGATCAAAAAGGAACCGCACGCCATTTGCAAGACTGGACTTTAGCATGCTTATGACGCTGTAAATAGAGAACCCGGAGGCCAAGTCATCAAGGTAAAAGCTAAAAATAGTCGCCGAATGCAGCAAGAACTCGAGACAATTGAACGGCCGAGCTTTAGTGTGTGCTTGGCATTGCCGATGAGGTAGATATTCATGAAAGTGGCCATGAAACTGGATTTTGTTGGACTTAACAGCCTCGTACAGAGTCTGATGCATGGAGTTGGTATATATTCTAGTACAGAAAGCTGGTAGCCATTCTATTGCACAGCGTTAGCATATATTCTTCGACACATATTTGGTATACTCAGACATTCGAGTACAGAGAGTATGGGAAGTCTGCGTGACCACATTTTGGGTTCCAGGCTAAGAACTGGATTCTTTGACAGATTAGTCCATAGCCGGGCATACAGAGTCATGTACGAAGAGTCTAGTTCTAGGAGTCTCGTAGGGAGAGTCTGGCATATAGAGTGTGGTTTAAAATCTAGTGCACAGAATCTGGTCCTCAGAGACTGGGACCGATTCTATTGCATTCAATTTTATTAAGTACCTTGGAGTCAGGTCTTGCACATTAGGTGCAATAAAAAGGCAATGCCACAAAACTACATACTTAAAAATGTAAAATGTTCTACAAGTTGGGTGTGTTGATAAAGTTTCCAATTTCACGTGAACTTACTAATCAACCAATGTGTCACTAATGTACTGACTTGTGCTGGAAAAAAGGGTTTCTTAGAGGCGAATGAATTATAATTATCTGTTTAGTGTGATAATTCTTGAAGCAAAAAGACGGGTTCACGTGAAGAATACGTTTTTCCGAAAAAGAAATTTAGCTTAGTTTTAGAAAAAATAAAGCCAATTTTAGTTATTTCAATTGCATGGAAACTATCTCGAACAATTTCTGTACAGTTTGTCGAAATCATTCTTCTGATAGCCGGTCGAGAAACGAAAAGTGAGAGTGAATGTGTAAGCTTCAATGAATTATTTTTCGCCTAAGAAAGACAAAGACAAGAGGGCGTATGAGTTCAAGGCCCGCTCGTGTCAATTGGAATGCCAGTGTAAGAATTGAATGCTTTACAAACGCAATTCTCGCTGTCACATAAAATAACAATTATAATAAAGTACAATACATTAAAAGTACAATTGCATAAAAGAAAAATTACATAAAAGTACAATTACATAAAAGAACAATTACATAAAAGTACAATTACATAAAAGAACAATTAAATAAATGTACAATTACATAAAAGCACAATTACATGAAAACATACTACAACGGGGTGCAAATAATGATGGTAGGGCCTCCAACTGTCGCTCACGGTAGAGAAGGTGAACTATGACGTCCGAGTTGAGCGACTGTCAATTTAAAATGCATGGAATACGTAAAAAGGCACAATCTTACCGGTAATGCAAATTTCATGCGCTAAATTTACACAGCCGCCGAGTTTCAATGATTCTACAGTGTTATCAGATCCTAATCAACTCATGTTATTCATGTTCAATTCAAGCAATATTGAAGCGTATGTTCATGTTGCTTACAAAGTGTTTTTCAGAACTGTTGTAATTCAAAGTGAAAATGAAACCGGAAATGTGTCAAAATGCGTTTAAAATTATCCCAAAATTTGAAACAGGAATTCAGCTAAGGGAAAAGTAAGTTCATTGTGAATAATTAGAATAGAAGAATGCGAGTAGAAAAGAATATGACAGCAGAAATGACCCGAGTGACTTTTTGGGGTTGGATCCTGAGTTCCACGCCTCCAGAAACCAATCACGCACAGACACCAGAGTAGAAGTACAGAACAACAGTAGAGTTGAGCGGAATTTATTTCTATCCTTTCCAGTTATTCAGTTCGAGACTGTTATGGCCAATTGTGATTGATTATTGGAAATAAAAATGAGCTAATGAATCAAGTAAGAAAGAAAATGGAACTGATTTGCACAGAATTCAAGATATTGAAGGAGGAAAATTTTTGCAGCATTTTTATGATTTTGAAAATGTACCTTGGAAACATGCGTTAATTGATGTTCTTACATTGATCTGTGTGTGAACAGGGCTGTATACAAACAGTGCTGCATGTTATTTATAAGAACAACACATCGAATGAAAACAAAATTAGTGTGAGCTAATCTCAATAGATTGAGATTTCAAAGCAAATTAATTCCCCTTTTTCTTCTTCTACAACGAATCGAATTTCCCAGTTTCAATCCAGAAGAAACGCTATAGCATACTATATAAAGTTAGAAAAAAAAGCTATGATTGATTTTCGCTGTTTGATGAATCGTTTGGCAATCAATGCAATTTGATTTGAAAAATCCCATACACATTGAAAACTTCGTGATGGAGTGATGCGTGGACGAAGGCTGGCTAATCAAGAGAATTATGGATTCACAATTTCGCAACTCAGCTCGTGTCGTGCACTTTTGTGGTTTGAAAGTTGATTATCATTTGGTAAAAACCTCAATTTCAGTTTGTATGGTCAACCTCGGCTAAAATTAAAGCCAATTAATGAAAACACAGCATTTATAAAGGTCTCACTGAACAGATGAATGAAATTTCAAAGCGGTTGCTTAATTAAGCATTATAATGCTTTAAACAATGGAATGTTATCACAGAGACTGTAGATGGTTAGAACTACTTCACATTTGAAGGAAGTATCATAGAAATGGAAGTAGTTGCCATCTAAACGAATTGTTTGGAAAAACGCAATAAGTTTAAATTCCACAAAAATTGGTGCAATAAATCTTTCATTCTAAAAGTAATCGTGAAAGTACACAACACGAATAGATGAAACACTCCAAATGCACACAAAATCGTTAAGTGTTACTTATTACGCATAGTGTTCCGTAAAATCTACAAAAGCCAACGAACAATGTGCAGGGAAATCTTACCGTTAGCGCTGATTCACGGTTGAGAATCTTTTGTAGGGCTCACAGTATGTATCACTGATCAAAAAGTTCGTTCACTCAGTCACAAGTTCGATATCAAATGATAACTGGAAAGTAGCACTAGTTGCCAGGGTTTTCAGTAGACGCAGCAGCCACGGGACGTTGTCGCTGAGACAGCCGTAGTGGAGGCGAAGCAGCGCGGTATTGGAGACACAGTGAGCTCTCCAGCCCTTATATAGCTGAGCAAGCGGACAGAAGCTTGGGTTCCACACTCCTACGCGACTTATATAAATTTCTATCTTCTTTCTATTTATCGTGAACCTAAAGAGGATGAAAGAGAGGCTCCCATTGGCTGGCGAGTTTCCTATTGATTACTACCACAAGAACCAGCCAACGAGAGCGCATCGACTCTGACGTGAGAGCTGTGCACCAATCAGAGAGCCGAGTTGGCTACAAAAGGAAGGTGAGAGGCCGGGGGAGCGCAGGCCTGGCTTCGTTCAGTAATATGGTCCTCTTATAGAACAGTGACGTCACGACCCAGCGAGGGTCAAACTGGGGCACAACTGCGGAGGGGATCTCCCGGCCAGGATTTACGGACGGCTGGACTGATTCAGCTTCTCTGGAGCAGGATGCTCCCAGGCCTTATGGCTACACTTCGCAAAATTTCAACATCACCACAAAAACGAACTGAAACCATTGGGGTTGTGTTCCGAGAGTCTAAAATCTAAGACAGAGGGTCCCAAAATCTTCTGAGAAGTGTTTTCAAAATTCTAACAGAGAGGGAGACTGACCCTGACCTTCAAGAATTCTTAACCCTGAGCTGAGGATGCGTCACGATCACATCGCTGTTGTGTCCACAATCTCAAAATTTGTCTTTGGTGAACTCTACAAATGGCACTTAGAGTTGTATGTAATCAATAATACCTGATGTAAATAACATGTATGCAGGTATCACTGCTAAGATGCTATGAATAACTAAATATAAGGAGTATAATCTAGAAATTTAAAATTAATACAATTGATAAAGTTCGATAATTTTTATGTTTGAGAAATCAACAGTTGAATTTCTTGACTTAAGAACCTATAAAAATTAAAGAAGAGGACTGCTGAATAGAGACTACCACTTTTGCTTCCATTCAGATAGATCTTGGTAGAAAAATAATCAGAACACGAGGAAATTTTCCCAAGCATTGTACTGGTATTTGCTTTTATGATAAATTGTAAACTGAAAACGTACACTTTTGATTTTTCGTACTCTTGGGACAAAGCGGAGCACTGTTGGAGCGCTAGAATGACTCTCGGCTGCATCCTGCGCCTCATGCCACGACGGTCTGTTGCTCGCTGGGTGCTGGACACACCCTCGTGATTGACGTTACATTCAGTAATACAAAGATATAAAATACGTTTTGGCGGGCGGAAAACAATGGACGTTGCAAACGCTGAATACCGAAAATAGAGAGATGAAAGTAAAAAACTCTACGGAAAAGGAAACCAGTATTTAACTAACTTTTCATGAGAGCGATTAGTGAAAACGAGAAATAGTCTACGGAAAATGAAACCAGTATTTAGCTTACTTCTCAGGAGTGAGTTTTTCATGTTATAATTTTAATTATGAGACAATCAGGTATTTTATCGATGAAGAGCGTAAATATTGCAAATTCAATAAATAGTTCATAGTTTTTAGAAATTTATGATAAATTCTGTCGTTTATAAGTGTAGGTGAAAGAATATACTGTCAATGTAAACTTTCAAACTTTAACAACTAAGACGCACTTTGAAGGAAAATATACGTGAATGTTTTTAAAATTAGTTACAAATCATACAAGCGAAATTTTTATTATTGGTTTGAATTTTCAGTGAGATTTAATTCTAGTGTTCTAAATGATATCACATATCTTATATAATAGTTTGTGATAATTTAAATGGTGCTCCAAGGCTGCAAAGTTGAATTATCTTAGCTGCCACATCTAATTATTGTAAAAAATATGCGTGTGCGTGTCTTCGTAAGAAGGAATAGTAGAATATGAAAAAGAAAACAAAATCAGAAACACTCAGGCATTAAAAAGAAATGCAGGACTAACATGTTTGAGAATGAGTAGAGGAAATCGCGATTTAAAAATTCAGCCCGCGACATTTTCTTGTAGTGAAAAGGGCTAATTCTGCCGCAAGGAGCCAGTAGTTTCGAGGTTACCAGCGCATCAAACGCGGGTAGTAGCATCGCATCAGTGAACAATTTCCTGAGAGTAGGATAGTCTCCGCCAGCCTGATATTGGAGGTGTAGTCACAGTAGTAAAATTTCAGAAGAAAAATCCGAGATTACTGTTCTTACTACATTACTGAAGAGTCGTAATATGCTGATGAAAATTATAATTAGATCAAACACAGTTAGATCAAACATGGTTAGATCATACATTGTTAGATCATACATTGTTAGATCATAGTTAGATCACACATTGTTAGATCACACATTGTTAGATCACACATTGTTAGATCATACATTGTTAGATCATACATTGTTAGATCATAGTTAGATCATAGTTAGATCAAACATAGTTAGATCATAGTAAGATCAAACATAGTTAGATCACACATTGTTAGATCATAGTTAGATCACAGTTAGATCAAACATAGTTAGATCACAGTAAGATCAAACATAGTTAGATCACACATTGTTAGATCATACATTGTTAGATCATAGTTAGATCATACATTGTTAGATCAAACATAGTTAGATCAAACATAGTTAGATCAAACATAGTTAGATCAAACACAGTTAGATCAAACATGGTTAAATCATGGTTAGATCAATCAAATCATGGATAAAATAACATAAACAATAACCACAACGCATATGACACTTTAATAAAAGATAAGGTACATTCTTGAATTTAAAGCACTGTAAAAGTGTTATACTGAAATTAAAATTCGAAAGCTGCCACCTTTAGTATTTTATTATTTATTTATCTGATATTTCATGAATGCACGTAATACGAGGAGAAATAAGGACGGTTATGTTATTTAAGTTTATCAAATTTGCTTGGATGATCTTAGTAAGGGCATCCAAGGGCAATAATAATCAATGCACGGAACTTCAAAAAGATTTTTGAATTTGAGTGTAGTTTGAAAAGGTCTTAAAAAAGTTTGTCTGCTATTTGCATTGAAGTTCACAGCTTCAGCATCAGAATATTAATTTTTTTGTCTCTGAACATAGTTCAGCCTGTTGGTTGCTATGTGAGCCGCCGGTGTTCACTGAGGAAATTTTCATGATGCTGTTGACCGACACGTAGTCACAAACTCATTTTTCATAAATACTTAATCGAAGTTAAATGAAGGCACGATCCAGTAAATGTTTGCTATTTTAAAATTCCTTACAACAATAGACTCTAAATTGGAGTAGAATATTCATCTTTAGTTTAACCCATCGCAGTCAACGTGTAAAAAAAATCATTTTATGAAATGCTCATTTTGCTAGTAAAAAGATCCAATAGCCAATGATTTTGGGTCACTTTTCAACTGTTCTGTGTTTTAAGTTTGAATTCACTGCGTTGAACTTGTTAAAAAATATCGTAGATCTCATCATGATTTGAATAATAGAAGGCACAGACAAGTTTTACAGCCCACTCTGACACTAGCAATTGAAATAGTTGTCGGGAAACCGATTTCAGTACAAAACATGTGTATGCAGCCATCTAATAAACGACAGTTTTACGAGCTTTCTGACGTTTATAATTGAAATGCCATTATTTGCCATTTACAATTCAATACCATTTATAATTGATATGTGTTTAAATATTAGTCACTGAATGCCATTTATGATTGAAATGCCATTATGTGACATTTATAATTGACTGCCATTTATATTAAATTTCATTTATAATTGAATGCCATTTATAATTGAAGTCACTTCGGCAGGAGATCACATTTTGTCACTTTTTCAGGTGTGAGAGGGTAGCCGTGGAGTAGGATTACGAATCATTACAATTTGAACCTTCGTTTAGTACCAATTCTGCATCGAAATTTGCTCCTGAGTTAACGAATAAATCACCTACGGTATTTATTTCATCGTAGGTAATAGTTTCGAAGCAGTGACATGAGTAACTAAAGTGATATCTGACATTTATTACAAAAATGCAATTAATGTAAGCGCTTGAAGAACTACGGGAAAGTTGTAAACGAATTCTGAAATTATTCTAGACAATCTTTGCGTGGAAGGTATGTGAATCGTTTGCCATGACCTCTAACGAGTTGAAACTTTGAAAAAAACTTAGCATTGACATTAAAAGTTTATAAATTTAAAAAAAACAAAGTTCCTGTTTTAGATCAACCTGTTTGCGCAATATGGTAAATGTTGATAAAAAATAGCTTAGATCTTGGACTAATTTTAGCTACATAGCTCTAATCAAACATTGATTTCACACACATCATTTCAGGTACACTTTAAGGTACAATATAAAATGCGTTTCAAATTTAATTCAGAAAGAAGTTTCAGTTTCTCCCCACATGCCTGTGACAAAATTCCATTCGGTCCACCGCACATCGCTTCATGGCTGCGACGATCGGCTCCGTACCGCCGCAAGCAAGAACGCCGCCACCTGTAGGCTTCCTGTCACACTCTGTCTTGCGTCGCTTTTTTGATGTACTTTAATGTGTAAGTTGTAGGAAATTTTCTTGCTGTCACTGAGTAGAATATCAGTTGAACAGCACTGTGTGAATGCCAAGCGTCTAGACAGCGCAAGAAGCTCAGGGTGCTGTTTGCGATACATTCGTTCGCTATTAAACATTTTAACACAGTTCTTAAAATTCAATGCTCTCATGGTGGGTGCTAGGCTTTTCGTATGCTATCAAGAGCATCAAACAAATACAAAATTTACTTTCATTGAGATAGATAAAATTTAACAAACACGCAATTGTGCTTGAGATAAAATGCTGTATTCTTTGCGCAGTTTAAAAAAATATTGGCTGAGAGTGATCAGCGTTAAAAAATATTAGTTGGGCAGTGTCTGAAATTGTTCATAAGGTTTTAAATTACACAATGATACGGAATGGGAATCTTTTTAACGAATAACGCATTATTTCACAATGACTCAATAGCATCTTCCAGTACATAAAATAATGTAAAACGAAATGTGTTATTACTGCCGGTGGTTGAAAACAACGAAGTTGACTTAAAAGAAGAGTCATTGGTTACTGGCTTGAGTGTTATTGATTTCCACACGACAGCAAATAGCTATGATATTGTATAAGAAAGCCAAGCTGTCCTCAGATGTACGGTTTGATCAGTCATAGAAGTCATATTAGCTGGGCGAGAAAGAGAGAAGGACAATCGAAATTCCCCAAAACTCAATGGAAATTATGCCATTAGGTTAAAATGAACTTAAAAGTCTGTTGAGTGAAATCATTAAAATTTGGATGAATTTGTACCAAGGTAACACACACGCTAGACAAAGGTCATTGCATCTCTGAATTCGGGTTATGGAGTTGTCCATGTTGGTATAATAGTTGACATATAAATGGGAAGAATTTCCTCCAAAAGAACACAGTATCATTAGTAGTAAAACATGGTGGCAAATCATGGATGCTTTCTGGATATTTTAACTATTTATTTCAACAATCAATGTTTATATCAATTTATTTCGCCAATCATAACTACAGTCAATCTGACAAGTGACTGCAATAAATGGAATGAAGAAGTCTTTTAAGACATCAGGCTACGTCAAGAAACTAAATTGAAATTTTCCCCGTTCCTTCGAAGCAGCGCAGCCGCAGTGGACGGCACAGCTTAGGGAGCTACAGTAGAGACCATTTCTTGTTCTGCACTTCCGGAGGGTAACGGCCATTGATTTTCACGAGCCATGAAGCGAAGCATTTCCTTCATTAGTTTAGTTTTGAAATCAGGTTTGGGTGACCTGGTTTTGATTCTAACACTTATCTCATCATAAACAGTTCAATTGATAGAAGTTCATTCATTGCTTAGAGCAAATTTTTTGATAGCTAGAGTAAAATATTTTCACCCTGATTTTTGTTTCTGCTGTGACTACTTATAAGCTAAAACATTTTGGTAAATGATCGTAAGAAATAAGAGTTCCTCAACCGGTAAGCATTTCCGTACAAATGGACAATTTTATCAGTTTTATCCATTTATCAGTTGTTGAGTATGTGTGAAAGATTTCATGCATGACTTATATCAGCGTGATAATTTGCTTTCTTGGTACTTGTCGATCATCAGTATTCCCTCCAGTTTTTCAACAAAAAATACTTGAAATGAACATCTAGTTTGGTGACAGTTTTTCTGAGAACTCTTAGTAGTTTTAGCTTATCTCCCAAAGTTAGAAGCAAGTGGTGACAGAGCTGTAGCAAATTAATGAATTTCAGGAAAATCCCCAAAAATAAAGGTAAAACCAATTCGTGCAAACCTAAGTTCAAAAGCATCTTTAAAATTTTCTTAATTGGATTAGTAGAAGTTACCAAAATCTGTGGAGGGAAGATCATCAGAAGTTAAAACTTTTTGGAGGGAAGTAGTTTCAAATTTGTCTCTAGGTTTTGAAAATTCGAGCACAGAGGTTGACTTTCTTATGTGGAGAGGTCATCATACCGCAATGTTCCCAGAAACGGTCACGTGGACCGTGTGGAAAATGTAAAAGAACAAGCTCTTCTCAAAGCGGTGTGCACCAGGGAAGAAAGTTTTACTCGAGTAAAGATTCTTTGAAATAATTCAGATGTTATCCAAGCAAGGAGACTTGAGGAGCTCACGATTTGCATTGTGTTTAGAGGACAAAAGTGCAGCTAAAATTTTAAAGCTTTATTGAGAGGACAAAGCGTTCAAACGAAGTGGGAGATCATCAAACTGATTTGATTGACTCTGACTCGTACACTATATCACAAGAGTACAGGAGTAAAGCATAAAAAGAAATGAGCTACAATGCTAAAGAAATTGAACGTCTAGAAGTTGTTTCAATAGACCCTGATATTTCATGAACATTCTGTCCGTGCGCTTTTCCTAATCAAAAAGTATCAGAAAACTAATTTACAAATGCCCATTTCAGCGACGCTCTGGAAATTATCAATTGCCTTTTTTCTTTTTCAAAGGATGGTTGCAGTGACGTCAATCTGAAGGGGGTGGAGAAGGTCATCTAAGAAAGAAAAATATTGTTTTACGTTTTTATAATGGACAAAAAAATACCCTCAGGGAGCGAAAACTTCATTTCCAATGCGTAAAAAATGAAATAAAAATGGGGGGGAAGCAGAGATTAATTACGCATCAATCCCACGGAAGAATTGCGTAAATAAAGTCAACAAGAAGAGGAAGTGTCATGTGAGCAGTTCTAACGTCAGCAACAGCAAACTTGAAGGAAAGGTCTGGAAGGTTAATGGAATTTATGGGAGGTTAAAGAAAGTTCATCAAAGTTGATGGAAGTCCTGGAAAGTCAATGGAAGTTCTGGAAGGTCAATGGAATTTGTGGGAGGTTAAAGAAAGTTCTATAAAGTCAATGGCGGGTTTGAACGGTTAATGGAAATTCTAGAATGTTGATGTCATTTCATGAACGGTAATGATGGTTAAAGCAGATTAATGGCAGTTCTAGATGGTCAATTATAGCTTAAAAGATTAATGGAAGTTTTGAAAAATGATCAGAAGTTCTGAAAGGTTATAAAAATTCTTGATGTTCAATGAAATTTTTGAAAAATAATAAAAATTTTGAGAAAAAAACATTTTTTGGAATATTAATGAATCTTTTGAATGAGTGGTAAAAGTTCTAAAATATCACTCGCGAGCTCTACTAATATGAAGAAGAGTTTTATGATTTTGCCTCACACTGAAAAAAATACGTAAAAACATGGCGAAGCAAAGAGCAGTTAAGAACACATTTAACGTTACGAAAACTATCATGGAATAAAACGTCGTTTAAGATCATACACAATGGAGCAAACATTTTTTCCAACAGATGTATTAGCATCAGAAAAGGAAAACTAGGTACGCGCTACTTTAATAGAAGGGAAAAGTTTCCGAACATGACTTACGATTTAGGAATGTTATGAAATGAAGAGAACAAACGGTCCGTTTGGTTGGGTTACAATTTAAATATAACCAAAACTAGATTTCAATGAAATATAGTAACAGAGGTGAGATTTAAAAGTCTCAAACATTTTATTTCAATTACTTGTTAGTAAATATCAGCCTTTAGTTGAGAGAGCGTATTGCATTGAGAGTTTTACGAGTACATTGAGTTTTGAACAAATTTCAGGTATCACGATGCTAATAGGCGTCACATAGCTTATTTAGGTGCATTTTGACATCAATCTCGTGACACAAGTGAATAAATTGGTATCATAACACTTATACAACCGTTATTATACCACGCATTCAACTAAATGAATTGCTATCATACCATCTAGTCAACCGCAACAATTTGAAGCGCACCGCTTGTTCAACCACAACTAGTATCATACCACTTATTTAGCTACAAAAATTGTTATTATACTACTTATTCAACTACCCCAATTGTTCTCATACCACTCATTCAACTACCACAATTGGTATCATACCACTTATTCAACTACCACAATTGGTATCATACCAGTTATTCAATTACCACAATTGGTATCATACCACTTATTCAACTACCACAATTGGTATCATACCACTTATTCAATTACCACAATTGGTATCATACCACTTATTCAACTACCACAATTGGTATCATACCACTTATTCAACTACCACAATTGGTATCATACCACTCATTCAATTACCACAATTGGTATCATACCACTTATTCAACTACCACAATTTGTATCATGTCTCTCATGCAATTAAGAGTACATCAAACAGTATCGTCCCACTGAAGCAGTTACGAGTACATTGAATGGCATCATGCTCTGATTCGTGTACATTATTTGGTATTATACCACGGATTCTTCCATGTTGTTTGGTATAATGCCACTGATTCTTCCATGTTGTTTGGTATTATACCACTGATTCTTCCATGTTTGGTATTATGTCACTGATTCATTCATATTGTTTGTTATCATGCCACTGATTCATGCAAATTAATCGGTAAGACGCCACGGATTCATGCATATTATTAGGTATCATACCACTGACTCATGTATACTATTTGAAATCGTTTCCCTAAAGTATTTCACTGCTGTCATGCGACTGAAAACAAAGAAGAAAACCGCAAACAAAAGATGATTTCTATGGTGAATGTCATTCGTAGAAAGTTGGAACTTCACAGCATTCCAGGAAGATTGGGGGCGCTAACACTGGAGCAAATGGCATTAGAAATAGAGCGTAGTCCATTAGGCTAACGCGACTGCGCGGCGGTCGCCTGAATAATAAAGCAATCGCAAATGATGATGGATGATCGTATTGGATGAAAATGTAAATACTTGAACCATTCACATAAAATGAGTCGTTCCTGAATCACGCTGATGCGTGATCGGTAATGATGAATCTGTCTTAAAGCATTGCCACTTAGAGTGTGACTAGTATTGCGTACACTTGGAAATGAAAATGACACTTGCGTATAACATGTGGAATGGAAATGACACTTGCGTACAATACAATGAAAGTGACACTTGCGCACAATACAATGAAAGTGACACTTGCGTACAATACAATGAAAGTGACACTTGCGTACAATACAATGAAAGTGACACTTGCGTACAATACAATGAAAGTGACACTTGCGTACAATACAATGAAAGTGACACTTGCGCACAATACAATGAAAGTGACACTTGCGCACAATACAATGGAAGTGACACTTGCGTACAATACAATGGAAGTGACACTTGCGTACAATACAATGGAAATGACACTTGCATACACCTGAAAATGCACTGGAGATGACAGCATACAGAATTTCTTGCCCCCTTTAGTTATGGCTGTGGCGGTAAAATTGTCTTCAATACCCAAGAACGTCCAGCTACCGTCTATGAGGAACACGACAGTCTTAGTTTAATACTTTGACTGCGGCAGGTAAACTCAAGTTGAATATTTAATACAAATTGAAAGTCAATTGGAGTACGAAATGTTGAAAATACCGAACATTAATTGGATCGCATTTTCATTTCGTTTTGATCGAGTATGTTTAAAAATTGAGTTTAAGACAACTGGTTGGTCAGCAGCATGATGAAAACTCCCTCATTGATCAAATATGGCTCATGTCGCAGTCAAAGTATTTAGATGTAAGGTAAAATTGTCTTCTGAAATTAAGGACAGTGTCAATATATGCTCTAATTATTATTCAAACATGTGATGAAATTATCTTCAGTAATTAATTTTAGCCTCTCATGTTTGATAAACTTGAAATGAATGCACCTGAGTTAATTATAACTCATTAGAACATCAAACGTTCGATGACTGAGTAAGGGCTGAGTTTCAAATCAGTTTCTGGTAACCGAATTTAGTGTTCTATTTTATACATTTTATTCCTCGTAATTCATTACCTTTCTCATAAATGTTGAACTTCGAGAAACCCACATACTTCCTGGTTTGAGAGACAAATGGTTACAAGCATTATTGTATGTTTTTTGATATTTTACCTGATTTTTCAATCATTTTATAAATAGGTACGTGCGTCTGCTTCTCAGAGCTCGTAAATTTGCATCGCAGGCTCATGAAAGCGAAGTCAATTTTCAATGCAAAATTACATGCAACATGTAAATTAATGAGGGAGTTTTGAAAGACGCTTGACTGAATTTTACGAGGTTCAGTCTGACAGTGAGCGTTTTAGTGATCAAATTGGCACAAAATCAGGAACGCTTCATTAACTTTTTGCATGGATGTTTTTCTAATGTTACGGCGAGAAGACCTTCAGTATTAATATACATGTATGTCTCTAATTCCGCACGCCAAAATTACTCTCCAGCTCAAGACATTCTGTGTGCAATAATACTCTTGTTGCTAGACGTAGCACTTCCGGTAGAATTACAGCAATAGAATAATTTGACTAGAAATTAAAGCACCTAATTAAAGAAATACCTAGGTAAACAAAGATATGGATTTAAATAGAATCGCAATAATTAGGACATGAAAAACAATTAAATTCTACAAAACTGTGCTCCTGAAGAAAATAAAAGAAATGATGACTAGTTTTTCATCGATGCAACTAAAAGCTAAGAAAGTTCCTTATTACATCATCGAACTTCCTAGTGAGATAAGGAACGACAATAGAAATGGGGGAATTGGCCAAGGAGGGCGTCAAACATCCTGTTGCAATTGCGAGCCATGAAAGCGAGTGTTTCCGATTGCACGTAACTCTTCTGTTGACTACTTTTTCTCTGTTGGATTGAAGTTGCGAGGCTCCGGAGATGTTGAGCTTTACGATTCTGTAAGACTAAATGTTGTATCCATGAGGAG
The DNA here is from genome assembly GCA_014220935.1 of Platorchestia sp. MABIK. Classification (NCBI taxonomy): domain Eukaryota; kingdom Metazoa; phylum Arthropoda; class Malacostraca; order Amphipoda; family Talitridae; genus Platorchestia; species Platorchestia sp. MABIK. Next base: position 98,609 of record JACJUY010000624.1, on the reverse strand, counting down.
AGAGACAGAAAAGGTGCAGGGTAAAGGATTTAGCGACTAAATTCAAAACACACTCAAAGTAGACTTTGCTGATTCCGCCCAGTTGTATGATATCGCAGACTTTTTATCAAAGTACATTGACGGGAATGGACTCAACTTCAAGGAATGTAAATTGAATACTGAGATTGCCTATTTTTCCACTAATTTTTAGCCCTTTAACAAATAAATTTAAAACTCAACATGTTTTTCCAAAATAACTTCATTGGAAAAAAGCCACTCAGCTCTGCAAGCGGTTCTTCCAATCCTGAGAACATAGCTAGAACTCGGGTAGAGGAAGAGCTCACGACAGGCAAATTACAGCTGTTCGGATGTTTTCGAGTGTCACAAACGGAATGATTGGTCATCTAGATGATTCCTCATTTTCGAGAAGAGGAAAGCGTCACGAGCGTTCGATTCGCTCATTCTTGCAGGTTTTGGCTTCGGAGATGTTGAGGTGTGGCATTCCATGCTCTCGTGCTTGGCTTCTGGGTCGTTCCAAACACCCAAGGGGTGACGGCTTGTAGAAAAAGAGAAAGTTTAGAACTCGATTATAAATGATGTGTAAGAATACCCACTGAAGTACGACGAACGTCATACATAAATAAGTGCAGTTACAAGGTTCAACCTTAGACTGAATGATTTTTTTGTAAGCAGAACATTCGAAGCTTGTATCACGTGAATCTTGGCGCTCAATGCTCATTTTCGAAAATTTTCAGTACCACAAAGAAATTTTGGTGTTAAGAGTGTGCGTGGTGCTTGAAACTAGATAGGCAGGGAAATTTCCAGACAAATGTAACATTAATGCACCAAGAACATGAAATTCGCTGCAACCGGAGACGCATTCTGTGAACAATTTTGTGGCCTTCGAATACGTCTTGCGAGCGACCTTGGACACTGTCAAAAATAGCTACAGTACAATTCCAATTTCTATGGCCATCGGTGCAGACACATCATTGCAGCGAGTGTTCGTGCGGGCTCTAACAAGGAGAGAAAGCAAGGGCTGACTCATAATTTATTGATGGTTTGCTGGATGACGGCTTGCGTAGTGCAGGGGTCGTAAAAAGTGTCCTAGTAACTCAGATCACCAAGTCATCAATACGAGACCGCAACTGTTGTGGAAGTCTCAAGGTTATCGGAGACAAAGCATTCACCTGTGTACTAAATAGATTAAATTTCAAAGGAATGTGAAGGATTAATGAAGAACTCTTTATTCACAACAGTTAAATGATTGAATTAATGCTTTCCTGTTTCTATAAGCTGTCATTTGTGTGCGAACGAGTACTTCTGATTCAGATTCTTTTGTTGTAATTATTAGTTTATTTATGGCCGGCGCCAGAAAGCCCTAAAGTACGCCCGTGATTGACAAAATGCTTTTTTCGTGTAGAATATTTGCTGTCGAGTTTCTAAAATGATATTCGAGCTGCAAAAGGTGAACTGACATGAATAATTGAATAGGAAAAATTATCACGCAATAAAGATGAATTCTGTCATTCTAAGTTTTTATCAAGAAAACCTCACGTATGCTACTATCGAAAAAATGTAATAATAAATCGAAGAAAGCGCTACTGGTTCACGGCAGCGAGAAAAAAATGCTAATACTCGGCAACGCTCAAACGAAGAGTACGAATATTCCGGAGCAGAAAGACGCAAATAAACTCTCTTGACACAGTCACTGGCATTTGCTTTCATTAACATGGAGTGTCAGAGAATGGTGCCGCAATCGCAAGGACGTGCTGGCTCCTAATGCAGCCTGGCCGGAATTCTGTGCTGTGACAACAGCGCTGTCTGTTAATGTGCAGAGAGACGAGGTCTGTGTGACCCAGTCCCGTGTGATTGCAGTCAGATTTTCGCGACCAAAACGACATTGTTGCAGAAGTAGAGGACAGTCGGGCAGTTGGGTGTGAAAATGAAATTAGCGGGGGCACAGTAGCAAAGTGCACTGGGTTAGTCACGACCCAAGCATTCCTCCTCTCGTATACTGGGTGCTGGCTTACAAATAGCATCGTTCGGGAAGAAATCATTGCATTGTAGAGGATTGTTTGTCCGCTGTAATCAGCGCAGACTCTGCTGGTCCTTTTTTGAATAAACCAACAAAAACTCTTTACGATACTAGCAAGAATTATTCTCTTTTGCGGGAGCAAAATTGCCGAATTCATTGTGAAGCACCAAAAATGGACATCGAGAAAGGAAGGAACCGCCTCACCAAAACGTGTGCCGACTGGCTTTGAGATTCAGTAACTCTTGCCGCAGCGGAAGTTGTGACCTTTCGTCCTAAAGTTCCTTCAACCAGCATCAACTGGAAGACTCGCGATGCGTTTTGCCAGCAGCGGTCTGAAAGTTCTTCCTCAGAGTCGCTCTCGCAAGAGTGACTTTCAAAGATCTCCAAGACGAACTCTATTAGCAACACGAAAGATTGATTTTACGGCACTCGTTTGTTGGGAAATATGGCTTTCGATCTCTTTAGAAGCACTAATATACTATTACCAATAGTGTTAGAGGTTGGTTGAATTTGACTTCGATAAGTTTTGCTGATTTTTTTTAGCGGTCAGTTATTGAATTTGAGGCAGAAGCAACATATTTATGTATCTCAATCGTACGAGAATCCCTATGTAACAATATATAGGTATTCTCGTTAATAGGTAATAAAATTTTTACTCTTCGTTTTAGATCTATTTGAATGAACAAGAATGACGTGAGACACGAATCAAGTCATACAAGCCTCCTATTCACGTGGTCATTGAGACTGATTGGTTATAATATAGTTTCATCTTCACTAACCACCACAAGTATTTTCAAAGAGAGGAAGGATGATGGCAGCATTTTGTATGGAGCTAAGGGAATGTAGAATCTATACACTGGATTCCTGCACAGGATCTTCTGCGTATAGAAACAGTTAGAGGAGAAGGAAGGTTAGAGAACAAGATAAAAGTTGACGAAGAAAGTCCATGGTATTGAAAAACAGGACAACAGCGAACCTACAAAAGAGGGTTCTTAACAAAACAAAAAATTTAATTTCAACAAAAAGAAGGCCTACGTAACTTTCAGCTCAAGACCTCACATTTTTTTTGTATAGGAGCGCTAATTCCCATAGATACGATATGAGTAGGAGGGGTACAATATCATGAGGGGTACAAATCGGAGCGACCGAGTGCCATTCCTAGAGTCACGAACAATCAAAATCTTCAATGAAACACACCTCTACAGTCTCGACGGGACCAGAAGCACAAATTGTCAAGCTTATGATATCGAAACAAAGTGAGCCAAAAATCAAGACTTCTGCCCATATTTCACAGCGGAAAACTCGACTGACAAAATCGTTTAATTTGTCGGCTGTTGTAGCGGTAAAGGGATGGACGGATTCCTGGGCCAACTGACGACCTGCTGCATCGCTACATAGTGCTGCTGAGTGTGACTAGGAGCATGGTAGCGAAAATTTTCCTTTGATCTGCTCTTTTGTTTGACACAGATTGTAGTTCGGCATTGTATACTTTGGCTGGAGTTTTTCTTACATCCTTCCTCTCTTTGAACATCTTTGTTGCGGTTAGGGATGCTGATTCTAATTTAAAATCTAATCTAATTTTCTTCGTGGTATCTCATGGTCATGGAAAAACTAGGTTGTAGAGTAAAAAAAATTGCAAAATTTATACGAGGACACGAAACTATGTTGAACAGAGGCATTTGAAAACTGAATGATATGGCCACAGTAAGTGGGTACGTTAGCGCACAAAAAAAAACCGAGTTTAAATACCTATTCAGCTCAACTTGCAGCACTTTTGGGGGCAATTTACAGATCTTTTCACGCAGCTCGGAGTGCTCTTGTCGCAAATTACAGTGTATAGCACTTATGTGCAATTTACAGCACTTTCGGTGTAATTTACAGTGCTTTTGATAGAATATACACGTTCCACGTTCCAGGCAGGATTTGACTGTTAAATGTTAACGTCTTGAAGAATCACGCAATCATGCTATAGTCGAGCTTCCAAGTTCACAGATACACAATTTCACCTGTTAATGTGATATTACTCTTATTATTATCTATACTATTATCATTACGCGATATTATCATTACGCGGAGGTGAAGAGGTGCCACATCAAGCCCGCCCGACACAGCGGGGCAGGACCCACGCAGCCAGGGGGCAACTTTGCGGTGCGGGCGGCGCTGCGACGCGGAAGGCCAAGCGAGCGCTCTCCTTTAGTGCTCTGCGCCGCCACCCACACTGCCGCGCCTCCGCCTCGCTGCTGCGGTGGTCGTGTGGTGTGGTGTGGTGCTAGGGCTGTGGTGTTGGTGGTGGTAGTGCTACTCGTGCTGCTGATGCTGCTGTGGTGCTGTGGTGGTGCTGTGGTGGTGCTGGTGCTCCTGTGGTGGTGTTGTAGTGGTGCTGGTGCTGCTGTGATGGTGCTGGGGCTGCGCTGCTGGTAGTGCTGCTTGTAGTACTGGTAATGCTGCTGGTGCTGCTACTGGTAATGCGATCGAGATGCTAGTGCTGCTCGTAATGCTGGCGGTGGCAATGCTGTTGGCCGCGCTGTTCATGAAGCACCTCTGCAACTTCAAATAACCATCTACGTTCAAGTATATTTCGTATTTCAATGCTCCGTGTTTGATTTTTACAAATTAACAAATTTTCCACAAGAAAAGCGGTAGCTGGACCTCGGTGGTGCCACTCAGCGGCTGCAGATTATGACTTCAATGCAACTTATTGCTTCAATACTGCTTGTGATGCATGGAACTCTAGAAGACATCAATGTCAGCAAATCTCTATATTTGGCCGTAAGATGTGGAAAAACCACAGATACAATGTGTGCAGGTTCTTATTTTATTTTTTGGTTACAATTTCTCCACGCAGTATCTCATGACCGTGCAAGAAGAGGATTGGAGTAAAATGAGGTGAATGGTTCAGTTAGGTTCTTAGATGGACGGGAGACCGAGCAAATGTAACCCTTTGACTGCGCCATGTGAAACTCAAGTTAAATATTCAACTCAAATTTAAAGTCAATTGTAGAATGCAATGTTGAAAATAGTTAACATCAGCTGGATCGTGCCTTCATTTAGTTCTAGTTAAGTATTTATGAAATTTGAGTTTGTGACTCATAATTTGAAATTTCAGTTTGTGGCCGGTCAGCAGCATTATAAAAACTCTCTCAGTGACAACCGGTGGCTCACGTCACCGTCGAAGTGTCTATTGTATGTGGGGCAGAACTGACATTTCAGCTAGCGGAGTGTTGTGGGAGTGGTGGAGTGTTGTGGGAGTGGCGGAGTGTTGTGGG
>JACJUY010000624.1:67114-81567 GCA_014220935.1 Platorchestia sp. MABIK | reverse complement strand
ATGTTCTAAGAGAGGAAGGAGGAAGGCACCATTTAGTATGGAGTTGAGGGAACTCGGAATCTATGCACAGGGTGCACAGAAACAGTAAGCTAAGAAAGAAGTTCATGAAACAAGAAAAAGTGGAAGAAGAAAGTAGTAGGTGCTGAAAAACAGGACAGCAGTGAACCAAAAAAAGATGGTCCGTAACAAAGCAAAATCCTATTTTATTTCAACAAAAAGGAAGCCTACCTAACCTTTAGCTCGGGCCCTCACGTAATCCCCTTGGGAGTGCTAATTCCCATAGATACAACAGTTGTATCCCCCTGAGGGGGATTAACAAAAACAATCGTTTCAGATTAACAAACAAAAACGTTTCGGATAAACAAAACAAACGTTTCGGATTGACAAAAATAATCGTTTCGGATTAACAAAAGAAACGTTTCGGATTAACAAAAATAATCGTTTCGGATTAACAAAAGAAACGTTTCGGATTGACGAAACAAACGTTTCGGATTTACAATGAAAAACGTTTCCTCTATGGCTGTGTGAAAAAGAAAAAAAGCAACATACCTATTACGCACGTCAACGTGCGGTGTGGACGACCGGCCGTGGTGGGAGGTTGGCTAAGTTGAGAGGCACTCCCTCAATTTGAAGTGTTGAGGTGAGAAGGGATGGGTCCTTAAATGCATCCCAGCGCTGCATTTAGGCATGAGGTGTGACCCGGGAGTGTAGTTCCAAACATCAACCTACGAATCTTGGCGTGTGTGCTCCAAAGCAAGACAGGGAGACGATGTACGTGCCAAAGCAGAACAGACGTGGTGTGTGTCAAGGTAAGACAGCAAAAGTGTCAAGGCAGGACAGAGACGCGGTGTGTGTGTGTCATGGTAAGACAGAGACGTGGTGTGTGTCCAGGAGAAAATGTCTAACATGAATGTCTTTTTCTGCTTATCTACACCTACATGCATGTGAGCTCGTATGGAATCATTAGCTCTTCCGAGATATTTAGCGTTAGAACTTTCATGTAGCGCATTTTCGTAGTCGCACTCTTTCGTTTCATGCTTTCGTGGCATGAATGTTAGCATATTGAAGGACAAAATTAACATACTTACGAAATAGAGACTTAGCATTTCATGGTCTACCTTTCTTATCAGTTTTGGTAGCCATTGAGTGACTAGATGAGTTTCTCATACTTTTCACAGTCTAGCAGAGGCCGACTGAATATAGGTGCGAATTACATTAGAGTTCCTGACAACCGGATTCATACATGTCCGGATGTCAAGTTATTCTGGTTGTCAAGTTATCCGCATCAAGATAGGAATATTAAAGATTTATTGAAACGTACGTTTCTTTTTTGCAGGTAAAGTTCGTAGGAATATTGCAAACATTGGAACATTTGCAAGCATTTCATGTCAACATTCATAAACGAAACATCATTTTGTGGTTAGACTAAGCCAAGGAATAACACATGTAAAATTTTTGTTTTTTCGATTGTAAGACTCGTAAATATAAACTTCATTTTACTGTAAGTAATGTGACTGTTTTATATTTTAATGCACGTAATAATTGAAAACGATTGCAATGAAAACATATTAAACAATGCTAATAATATCCATTGCATGTCCGGTTGTCATGAGAGTCCGGTTGTCAGGAATTCTACTGTTCTTTTCTCTCACAGTTTTTGTTGTGCGGGTAGCTGTGTGTTCTGGAATACAATAGTTGCTGTAGTAATATTGATTATATTTTCGATATAATAAAAGCTAGTTGCAGAATTTTTCTTCGCAATCAAGAAGTGACCAAGGTTAATCAAATTTGTCCCACGATCTTGCACAATGGCTTTCTCACAAGCGACTTCTTGACTCTTACTGAACTAAGCAAATGAAAATGACGAGTGAATTCAGGAAGTATGTTGGAGCGCTAATTACAATAACGTCAACGCAAAAATGCAGTATTTTATGCAGGTCAACAGAAGACAAAGACTGGCCCGACGACTGACAAGGGCCTGTGAATAGCACGACGACTGACGAGGGCTTGCGATGCGACAGGAGGGCCATCGAGCCCAATGCAAATACACACGCCGAGCTGTTCTCGGAAGCCGCCGGTGTCCTGTACCAGGAAGCGCGCGCACCTTCCGCAAGTTCCCAACCACAAACTTCGACTGATCACTCGTGCTCTAGTCAACCTGAGCTAAACTACCAAAACTTTGTTGAACTCGCCCTGCCTTTCCTGGAAAGGAGGCTTTCTATTAGCAGTTCAAGTGTTGCTTCCTTAGAATACACTTCCTGGGAAATTTACCTCCCGTCAGTCGGAGACTATAGTTCGTTGTTTTTTTTTGGGATACGTATTTTATAAATTTTCCAAACAAGCTGGCTCATAAAAGGATGAAAAATTTCTGCTTCCTTGTTTATTGAACGTTGTGTGCATACAAATAGTGTGAGTTAATAATAACTTCAAAGTTTCCTTTAGCGAATGAGCGAGATTCAGCAAGTGCTCTACTCGTCGTTGCCTCACGGAAAACATTAATATCATTAGAAATGAGGGCAGGCACAACAGACAGACTCATCTGGAAAAGACTCAACATGAGAAAGAAAATTGGATGAAAGATACTATGAAATGATCCAATACAAGGATATGATACAAAAGAAGAATAACAAGATAGGTGCATTAAAAGAAGGTTACAACAAATGAAGGGAGCAACAATAGATCTAATGACGTTTTGTTCTCATATCTGAACTAAAAATATTCGCACTGGTTTCTCGACTGGCAGAAAAGGTGAGACCACCGCCACGAAAGAGCGAGCAGAAATGATGTGGTGATGCTTTTGATTTGAAAACACGGAAGAAAATAATTTGTTGTCTCCTGCAATCAAGGTTGAAACTTTAGCATTTCCTCACATAGCAAATTTCACAGTTACTTTATATCATTGGTCAGATTTAATCGTCCAGTTTATTTTGAAACTGAAATGTTATGCTCACTGAATCCAAAAAATTTTTTGCCTCTTGTGGAGCTTTTGTGAGTACTTTTGAAGGAACTCGTCCGTAGATTCATAGCAACGAGAAGTTATTAGATTCTGGAACGTAAGTTGGATTAAAAAATCATGTAATGTACGTAGCAATGCCAGATTAGGCTAAAAATCTATTTAAAACTCCAAGTTATTACGGTCTATCATAGATAAAAAAGTTCAGTGCCCTGTAAAATTTTTGTAGTTCAGACACACATTTGAAGTGTGCCTCATTGATGTCTTAAAGCATTCTATCCTTTAGAAGAATTGAAGATAATACAATTACATTTGGGTGTTATGAGGGAGAACATAGTATTTGAAGTTGTTCTGCGTTTCAGAAAACAATATGGACCAATAAGTCAGTATGTCTTTGGAGCAGTCCATAGTGTGACTGCAAAGTTAAATTCCTACTCGACGACCTAATGAATTATTCATGACGTAAGAGTAGAAGAGAGTCAGTCACGCGTCCCTACTGAAAAATTTAAACCTTATAAACGAGTGCAGTATGAAGCTCCCAATGTGTTTCAAACATTTCGTTCTAATCCAATTTATCTTCATCAAAAAACAGCAAACGTTCTGGAGGAAAAGGAAATTTCGTAGAAATAAATGAATGTTTGGAAGAGGAATTGAACTTTATTTTTTGAAATGATAGATAAAATTACGTAAAATTTCATCATCTTGGTGCATGACGTGAGATTTAGGGCCAGTGGCGTTAGCATTTCGTAGAGACCAGAAACGAAAGAAAAAAAAAGGAGAACCACCGCCTCTCGTGCGGTTGACAGCTCTCTGGGCTCGTGTAGCTGAAGCAAGAGTGGCAGTAACGCATGGAAAATGCAATGCAAAGAATAATATAGTATATAACTCTAAGTTAGGAGGTTGGTGACTCAGTTTGATCGAAATGGTATAAAAGCGATTCATACTTACCAATATCCTATCACCTAATGTTCCAAACACAGCGAATTTTGCGCTGTAGCTAAGGTCATTACTTCAAACGCACGCAAGGGGACGAAGGACAACATTATCAGTAAATCTCCTTCCTACCTCCAGAAGAGAGCTGAGAGCTCAACATAAGAGAGAGGGCCATGTTCTCCATCTCCTCCTTCTAGTGCGTGAATGATCAACTTTTAATATATACTTAAATATACGAGTATTAGTCAGTTCGACTTTAGGAGAACTTGCATTGACTTGCTAGTTCTGTAATACTCTGAATTAATGCAGTGACTGTAATAATTCATGATGGATGCTTGTACCCAACAAAGGGAGTAGGAAAACTGGCTAAGTATTGGTAAACTGCAATGTGACAACTCTGACATTGTCTTCTGCAGCTCGAACGTCCGCATCAAGTAACAAACGTTTTTTCGTGGATTTGTGTTTGTTCGTAGTTTCCTGCTTAACACGTTCACTGTCGTCACCGCTAATTGGCGTCCTCACATCCGTCAGTGAAGAATATGGCTAAAGGAACTGATATTTAAGAAGGAAGGGAGGAATTAGTTTAATTATTTATAAATTTTACAGAAGGGATTACGTGCCACTTATTATTTTACTGAAGGGCTAGTGTGCCAATGATAACGGCAGTTAGTGTAAATTCACGAGCGGTGCGCCACAGTGGTCGATTTGCAATTAAGCTTTCAGTAAATATCAAGTTCTGCGCCCGGTACCCCTTGAGCACATGTGCGTGAAGCGGCTTCGAACGTGTTAAGTTCAACGAGCAAGCTTGAAGCTAAGGAATTTGTGAAGTCTCACACCTGAGGTCACCGAGTCCAGTCCCACCCACCAGCACCAAGCTCCTGCCTAGCTCCCCCTAAAAAACTGAGTTAAGACATACGTAGACCGCTAGAAGCCAATGTCATCACTCATCCGTGACAAGCTAGGCCTCGAACACAGAGCCCGTTTGATATCGTGTCCTACCCAGCGCACACTGGATGTGTTGCCTCTTGTTTGCCTCATTTTTACGTCAGTGCACGACGTGACCGAGAAATGGAGGACTATTTTTAGCTAGTGTTGATCCACTGTATTGATTGGGGGGCTAAATCCGCTCGGACTCTTTCTTAGAAACCAAAACAATCGCTACTTTCTGAGACTACAAATAACTAGAGTGGTAACCATCCATATGAGCGTCGACAGTCTCAACTGCTACTTGGTGAGCACCAAGTGATAATGGTTCCGGAATTTTGTACTCACAACTTTTTACACTTGCTTGGCTAGCAAACAGGAGCTTGAAGGTATAACAAAGAAAGGTATTATCATCGACCTCTACGCCAGTTGACGAAGTGGGTGCTACCTTGTTTAACGCATTGGTTGCGATGTGAGCCACCTGTGTACGCGGGAGGAATTTTCTTAATACTGCTGACTGACTAGTCGCCAAAAACTCAATTTTCATAATACTGCTGACTGACCAGTCGCCAAAAACTCAATTTTCATAATACTGCTGACTGACCAGTCATCAGAAACTCAATTTTCATAAGAACTTAAATAAAGCTAAGCGAAGGCACGATCCAGTTAATGTTTGCCATTTTCAAAATTGCCCATAACAATTTAATTTAAATTTGAGTTGAACATTGAACTTCAGCTTAACCCATCGCGGTCGACGTGTTGAGAAACGCGACCTCGTGTGGAAAAACTGTCAAGCATAAATTTTCGAGGAGTGGTTTTGTGTCTTGAAAAACCCTAAAGAATAGACAGCAGAGAAAAGGAGAACGTTCACATGGAGGAATGCAGATTAATCCTTTCATTTTTTGGTTGGTTTGCTGTATTAAAAAAAAAGTTTGGCAAAGGCTTGAACATGAAGAGGTGATTGTCAAAAATATTATTTCATCAACCACGTTGTGAAAAAAGGGATTTTCATTCATTTTGTAGCATAACTACAACATAGAAACTATGACCATCGCTGAAGAGCTGGGACGGTAATGTGTACGATATGAAGGAACGGACTCACCAATGGAGAACATAGCAAATAGTCACATTTTTTGTGGTTCCTACTATCGACTTGCGCTCACAAGTAGCGGCAACATTTCCCGTCACGTAATAAGAGTGCCTTCTGGGAAGTTCTCGAGTGGATCAACCCTCACTAGTTTATTCATAATCCAGCGCGATAATGTGATGCGCTCAGAAAATGAGCTCCCCGGTGCTACTCGAGGGGCCGAATTCATAGAACTGCAGAAGACAGAGCGAGCGAAGGCGGAAAAACTAAGGCTTGTGGGAACGAAAATCTTGAGATCTTTCGATCTTTTCGTCCCAGTCCCTGGAAATGCTCTTGCTTGGAGCAAGTTTCTTGGAGGAAGAGCATCATCAATTGAAATTTGTATCGATCCATTTAGTATTCTTAGCATAGGTGAGGAAATCCTGCAATTTGTTCTTTACCGATTTTCAAAGGTGAGGAAGGACTCCCTTTATTGGGATAGGTTGAATTTGAAATGTTAAGAGAGAAGATCCTTTTTCCAAGGGCAACTCGATTGATTCCAATAAAATATTTTCAGGGCTAAAACCACGAACAAACAACCTCCCGCTTAGACTTCACTTCAAGGAACCGGGAATGCGAGGCTGCAGGAACAGAACTTTTTGCCAACGCTTGTTTGTTGTACGATACAGGGTGACCAAGCAGAGCCATGCGTGCTGTTAAATTCCGCCTTTGAAGGCTGGTCTGCTTATTTTGATAAACAAATAATTGGTTTTGAAGAACAAGTAATTGGTTTATTTTGAAGAACATGTAAAAGATTTGTTTGAATTTTAAAAACGCTCGAGTAAAATTGAAAATTGTTTCATGTCATCAACTTTGGAAGTAGATTGGTCAGGGTGCCACTTCAAAAATTAATGACATTGATGCAAATTATAAATTGTCTCATGCAGAACCCGAAGTTCATTCGAGCTTACGAGACGCTAGTCCCACATGACACAAAAAATGAACAAAACTCACACGTATTAGTGCTACATTTACTAATTAACTGATCAGAGTGCTGTGTAGGTTATAACCTATCTGATCAGAGTGCCTTATTTCGCAGTGCAGGTTACTCACCATGAGATTGGGAAGCCTCGTTCACGTTCAACTGGTGTTTGGAAATAGATTCATTTCGTAGATCAACCGCCATCAAATGTACGGTTCGTAGTATCAAGCATGACGATCATCATCTGAAAAGAGAACAACGTTCACACTTTATAATTCTTACTTAATAAAAATCTCATTTAATATTGACGAATGAGCTCAATTTCACAACATTAAGATAATTAAAGAGGAGCAGTAGCTGGGAATTTTTTTGCAGTAACGCATTGTCAGTGAAAATTGCTCTGCAGTGGCACAGTGGTTAAGGGATCGGCCTTGCATGTTGGAGACGAGGGTTCGTATCCCGGCACTGGCGCGGCGATTTTCCCCGTTGGGTATAAGGGAGAGCTCAAGCACAATACCCCACTCAACCCAGGTGTCGGAAATGGGTACCGGCTTCACGGGGGGACCGTCATGGTGTCCTATATGTAGTGTGAGTTATAAGACATTTGAAAAACCAATGCTTAAGATCATATGTATCAGGCTTGATTGGAAATAAAGCATCCTAAGATGCCGATGTTGGTTGAAAAAAGGTTTGTTCTGCAGGTACATGTTTACATTTACTGTGTTTGTACTACATACATTTCCCCATTCCACAGCTGCGCTGAGAATAAACGTAACAATATTCTGTTCCAATTTCTAACTTTTTACACATCAGAGAACAAAGCTCAGGCAAGAAGAAACGGGCCGTCTGAAAAGGACTCTATTTCTTCTAGAATGTGGTGCATCTGTTCCAGTGAACCGCCCACGACGGGTGACCATGACGACGGCGGCGCATGCTCGGTCTAATGACCAAGCCACTTTTTCCGAGCTCATCTCTGCTGCCTACGCTAAGCTTACGCTCCGAGGACGCTCGAATACCTCAACTCTAAACTCGTAATTTTCCCGTGAGATGCAAGGAACATTTTCAGGGGATGTAGCAATAAATTAGGCGAGAGGGGAAATTGGAAATTTGTGTCTTAGGTTCTCTGTTTTGTTGTGCAACTGAATATATTTCTGCCAACTTTTGTACTCAATAATTATCAAAATGGTTGATGGTTTCGAGTGTGATATACAAGAGTGGATGACATAAAATTCCAAATTTCAGCTTCTTGGAAACTTTTCTATTCTTCAGTTACATTTTGTACTTAAAGTTTGTTGATGGAGTAGATCATTCCATTATTCTTTTAAAATTTAAGAGCACTAATTCGATTCATCCCAGATGTTAGATTAGATTTTAGTGTAAGCCTTCCTAAATGCAACAACAGCGTTCCAAGGAGAGGAAGGAGGAAGGCCCCATTTAGTATGGACTTGAGGGAACCCGAAATTTATGCACGAGGTGCATAGAAACTCATTCACAAGTTGAACTACGAAAGTATTTTCGAACTAAAAATTCATCGATCCCTCATTTGAAACAGAAAAATCCTCATTTGTCAATATAAATTTAAATTTCATAGCACTCACAATTCAAACACCAGGATCCGTTTCTAATTTTACTTCATGTCTACCGCAAATTGCCGTATCGATGTTTACGTTAATGGCTATAATAACTTACAAGGGGTAGCATCAACACGCTCGTCGCGATGAGAACGGCCGATGAGAACGGCCGATGTACACGGAAGGAATTTTCATAATGCAGCTGGCGATCAGTAGTCACTAACTAAACTTTCATAAATACTTAAATAGAGCTAAATGAAGGCACGATCCAGTTGATGTTCGCTATTTTCAATACTGCTCACTACAATTGACGTTAAATTAGAGTTCAACGTTAAACTTCAGTTTAATCAACCGCTGTCAAAATTTAAAGAACAAACCAAGCAACCCAAAGTACAAAAAAACAAAAATTATATTCTGAGTTATTTTGCGCCTCCCCAACCGCAAAAAGAATGTTCTTAAGAGAGAAAGGCGGGAGCCGCCATCTAGTGTGAAATGATGGAAATAGGAACGTTATGCACAAAGTGTATTAGATCAGATTAGACGAGTTAGTTTAAGCTTCCCTAACCAAACCATAAGTGCTTCAAGAGAGGAAGGAGGAAGGCACCATCATGTACCGAGTTATGGAAACGGGGAATCTATGCACAAGGTGTGTTCCCACACAGCACCTCCTGCGCATAGACACAGTAAGTTAAGGAAGAACAGTATGAAAGTTGAAAGAAAGTCAGAGGTACTCGTACTAAAAAAGACAGCACTGAACCGAAAGAAGACGATTCGGCTGGAAGAAATGTAAGGAAAGACTCCCAAACCTTTAGATCGGAGCCTCACATCTTCCCCTGGGAGTGCTAATTGTCATAGATAAAATAATTGTAGCCCCCTAAGGGGAAACATTAAGCCCAAAACATACCGCCCGACGAGCATACCATAAAGTCCATTTCACAGAGAAAAAAGCCCAAAACCCAAGCCCACCGCACAAAGCACAAAGACCAAAACAAAACACAAAAACAGAGCACAACGGACAAAACGCAAAGTTTACAACACAAAGCCCAAAGCTCAAACTTAATCTTGAACTTAAACCAACTACATGGACAATCCACTCAAGATAAAAACTTAGGAAATAAAACTGCAAAGCGCTGACAGATAACAAAGAATTAAGTACTTTCAAGTTTTAGGAGGGGCAGTTACAGTGGAAATTTCCACTCCTCATGCAACGAGACACAGGAAAAACTGTCGACGGACTTCCAAATGATCTCTGTCGTCGTAGCGGCACAGAGGGTGGCGTAAGATTTTTTTCAAGTAGCCTTGGTTACACCACGTGCAGTTTTTTCTTGGCAAAATATTTAAGAATGAGTAAGTTCACTTAGGATTGAGGATGTTTCCATTTAGTAAAGCTTATTTAGGAGAACGTACGCTACCAGCTGTATCCTTACGACGACAGAATTTATTTACAATTCTGCCCCTAGGGCCATTTTATTACGTTTTTGTGGGACCTATTCACTGATATCAATAATTCTTCTAGTTCAAACATTTAATTTTCAACCAATTTTTTGTGTCACTTTGTACCTAATTCGTATAGTATTGAATGGACCTCGCTCGCCGTCCACAAGAGAGCGTCTTACATGGCTAGTTTGGTCAGCATGCTGAAACCAATCAACTAAAATAAAGCCAAGTTAACTCGATATTGTTTGAGTTATCCAAAATTATTGTCAAATTCACTACACTCACAAAGTTAGAAACGAAATTGGTTAGTGGTGGTAGTAAATATTCCTTAATAGGGCCAATTACTTGATATGAATACTCTCAATTTTAAAGCAACGGAATATATTCTGTGTGAGCAAAATTTCCTAACACGAATTTTTCATTGCATTGATTTTTCCTGGGAACAAGAAACAATGCATCCGAGATTTGTACGAAAGTGCTACAATGCCAATCGACACCGCAGAAGTAAATAGTTTTGGATTTTAACACGCTAACCGCCATGGGTTAAACTAAAGTTCAATCTTCAACTCAAATTCAAAGTCAATTGTAGAGAGCAATTTTGAAAATTGCGAGTGTGAACTGGATCTTGTTTTAATTTAGCTTTGATTAAGAATTTAAGAAAATTGAGTTTGTAAGTACTGGTCGGTCACCAGCATTATGAAAATAACCTCCGTGTACCACCGGTGGCTCACATGGCGGGTGAAGCGTTATTAAGTTCGTCAGCAGTTTGTGGGCACACATTCTGACATAAAAAAGCTAAGACGAGGCATTGAGAATTGACGACACATTGCATTGAAACAGTTTGGCAACGAAGAGTTGATGTTGACTTTTACACGACGATATAGCTACTGAACCTAACTTCAAAGCCAACCTGAACGTTCGACATTTCGAAAAGATCATTGCGATGTCTTTGTTCTCCTTCTAATATATAGTCGCTGAATATTTTCGACTATTTTGCAACCGGATTGGCCCTTTATTAATGGGTCTTGAAATTCAATGTACAACACCTAACACCAAGAAGAGCATTAAGTCTGTTGACGGCTTCTACGCTGCACAAGTTTAGTCCATTGACGTGACTTTGAGACGCACCAGGTGACTGGAAAACTCCAGAAGACGTCAATGGAGACTGCGGTGCAATTAACTTCCTCAATGTAAATACCTACAATATTCCGATTTTTTTGGCGCTGGCTTCACATAGAACAACGATAATGATTAAGGAGGACTTGAATTTAATGATTTTCTGTTTTTTGAGGTTGAATTTTTATGATCAAAACATGAATTAGTGAACGGAAGGCTGTACTATTATTGAAGCTCAGAAACGAACAATGAAGCAACTAATCTGTTGCTTGTTTCTTTAAAGGTAAAATTTTAGACGAGAAAATTCATTGATCACTGGAAAATAACATCGCAGAGAAACGTACCTACACGTTTCTGCTGTGGAAAATGTTAACATTTAAAAATTGGGTTTTTGTTTCCATTGTAGAGAAAAATATTTCCATCCAAAAGTGCGCAAATAAAACAGTTTTCAAGTGATCGCAAAAATGTTTCAAATGTTCAGGCAATTACTGTTGAAACGCATAATAATTAGTATTTATTTTTACTTATAGCCATGATAAAGGCAAGGCATGGTGAGGTTAACTTGCTTGAGTCACAACCTTTGTTTTCATCCTTCTTTAAAATTAAAACTTGGCACCATTGATTAATGAACCATTAATGAAGCTCATGAAGAATGTTCATAAACTTGGGAATGCCTCACTTCATATGACACGCATTACCGAGTCTCATTAGTGGCTGCAATAAATAATTTTTAAATCTCATGAACATCAATCTGATACTTTCCCTCGCATTGTTAGACAACAGACCTAAGACTAGACTTGAGAAACAATCTAATGCTGTATCTCTTGTATTAAATGAATTGCTTAAATTGTTAAGACAATCATGGCATCGTGAATGCCAAATCAAATGTTCAATTTTGATGAAAATTTTTACTGCTGCGCTTCTGATTGGGGATGTAACATCTTTGGGATCAAACAACCCACGTTCTTTGATTCTTGATTCAGACATCAACTCGTTGATTCTTTTTTAAGAGAGAAAACTCATGAAATGGAAATGAAATTCTTCGATATCAGTTCATTTCGATTCAGCCACCGAAGATGTTCGATGTCCAACTCGGGCTCTAGAGACCAGAAACATCCCAGTCCATTCCTACGAGTGCGACTGAGACTCCACAATCTTCGCCGCGTAGATTGTGTATTACACTGAGGCTTACACGGCGTCTAGTGGTAGCTCGGATACATGGAATGGGTCTTAAGCGGCCCATAGACGATCAATTTAATTGTCAATATCATTGACTCAATATATTGATGAGATTTTTTGTTGTCCACAAAGTCAATTATTTGACGGTCGTCAATCAAGCCCACAAACGATCAAATCAAAATTCAAGATTCATTCTTGTCAATTATATTGACAATAAAATTGATCGTCTGTGGGCCGCTTTAAGCTTCTTGTGAACGAAGTTACATGCAGAGCTTATAGCAAATGAATGTGACGATTTAGGTACATGTTATTTCCAAATAGACTTCATTATTGCGTCACTTTTGCTTGCGTAACTTAAGTTTTAAACAAACTTCGTGTGTGTGAGACGCATAGTTCGAAGCACTCCTACAGGTTGTCTAAAGAATTCAGGGCGTAATAGGTTAAAAACAAAAATTTTACTCTGTTGAAACGAATGCACTTGTGCTTAGGCGTGGAGATGGATGATCGTTAGGGTGACACTATCCTACTCACTTGCCTGGGCGTGATAGGTGTCTGAATGCATCTGACTTGAGTAGCAACTCGAGAATGGATCCCTCGGTTCATCACTCATGCTACTGCTATATTTCTTTGAATTTGATTACTGTGCACTGGGCAAGGTCTGAGAATAATCTTCCTATTCTATTTAATTTGCAGAAAACAAGCTGTCATGGTTCGCTCTATCATTCAAATATTGGGCCACGATCATTTGCACTATAAATTCTCGAAATTTTTGGCCTTAATAGATGGTGAATAACATTTTTGGAGCATCTTAGGTAAATTGCACAACGTTTCTCCAATTTTGTGCTCGGTCAAAGAGACAGAATCATAAGGCTCCTAAACTGCAACTGAGAGGAGAAAATTGGTTCAGGCTTCCACTACTACCAGGTTTTTGGACGCGTTATTGCAGATAACTGTAAAATGTTCAACTGGATAAGGTACTATCTTTGAATGATTTAATGAATTTCATCTCATTATGGCTTGTATTGCAGTTTTTAGCATCCATTTATTAAGAAGCCAAACGTTCAAACAACACAGGACTCCTCTAAGCTCGTACAATTGTACATACACTAGAGCTTCGTGCGTGTGAGGGCAGATCGCCGCAGCACCTGAGATAGAGGCCGGAGTTGCCGTGTGGCTGCGCTGAACTGCGTCAATGTGCACAGATGTCTGAAGCTATGTTTTACTGAGTTTCCAAAATACACGAAGTTTCGACATCAGACTCAGTACTTATCATGTTGTAATCCTTCCCAGGGGTCGGAGTGGCAAAGCACTTCACGTGCTTTACAAAACATGAATGTATAAAGGATGATAAATGGATGTTTTTTAACGAAAAAGGATGCTTTTAACGAAAAAGGACGGCTGAAGGTAGCTCGATCTGTTGGCTTTGAAAGTAGGAAGCGTAGGATTTATTTCATGCGCATTGTTAAGAGTTCACCACGAAAATTGCTGGTATCGATTTCTTAACTATTGGTAGACATTTTCTGTAGATTTTGTTGTTGATATTGTGCCGGAAAATTTGTCTACTCACGTCCCACGTTCATGGCTAAAAAATTTATTAAATTATGTTCCACAGCCATTGGATATTCGGACTGAAATTACATGAGGTGATCAAGAAACATTTCAAGTTGTTTGCTTACTTCATTTCTGGCGCACAAAGCCAAGTACGTATTCTCCTCTTTATATCTTCCTCATAGCAATGCTGAAGTAGTGAAATTCCATTCCCCTACCGTCACCAACCTAAGGCCGAATAGGAGACGTGATGTCTTAATCAAATACCGTTCATCTAACATCGGGCAGAAAGCTCTGTCAGTATCAGGTGCCTTACTGTGGAATAAACTCCCACAGAGCATCAAAACCCCTCAAACACTTAGAGAATTCAAAACTAAAATAGCTCGCTATCTTGTGTCTACACAATAAGTGCAAGCTGCAGTACGTACCGAAAAAGAAGTCATAAATTTTTAGTGCAAATTATCTTTTTTTTTCATTACATCATACAACAATCAAGACATATCTGTATTGTGCATATGGATTTTGATTACTTGTATGCGAATATTAAGTACATGTATATTCTCACATGTGACGCTCCTATGTGTGTATATGTGTATGGATACTAACATATATGTGTGTGTGTGTGTGTATATTTGCATGTAGAACTTATTCCCTCCCTAAAAATGCTCTAGTTAATATTGTGTGACAATATGCCGTCCCTTACACTCTTTGAGTATACTTTTGGCCACACTCATTCAGGTTGTT
>JACJUY010000624.1:42498-57968 GCA_014220935.1 Platorchestia sp. MABIK | reverse complement strand
GTGGGGGTTGTTGTCAAGTGGGGGTTGTGGTCAAGTGGGGGTTGTGGTGAAGTGGGGGTTGTGGTCAAGTGGGGGTTGTGGTCATGTGGGGGTTGTGGTCAAGTCGGGGTTATGGTAAGAAAGAAAGGGTTATATTCATGAGCTCAAACCACAGTAATAAAGCGATAGTGTCTCAATAATAATTGATACAGTAACTGATGTGAGACACTTTACCATTTGACACATTTTGGTTCAGTACAGAAGGGCTCTGTCTGCCAAGGTTTAGACGCTACTCTAATGTAACATTACGAGAAAATACTGCATCATTCTTTCATGCTGATCATTTTTTTCCAATTCAAATTAGAAAGCTCAAATGCGGCGCAATTGGTCAGAATTATTTTATTTTGCAAGTAGATTTGTAGACGCAAGCGACTTTTTATGGATGTGAAGTTTTTGCTGTGGGCCTAAGCGCTGTTTATGTTGTACGCAACACATACATCGTTTTGGAAAGTGTGTAAAATGGGATCGAACGTACGGAAGTTTAGTTTTATGTATACCTTTCACACAAGTCAAGCTTGCGTTATGTTTTAAACAACAATAGCTGATTTTTTTAAGTGAAGGTCATCAGCAATTGACAGTTTCTGTGGCAGCAAACTGTTGAAGGAATTCTTGGAAAATGTGATCAGAAACAACCGGTAATGCTTGAGAGAAACTTCGTTAGTGCACTCGATGCTGGTTGCTGCTGATGATCGTTTTTAGATTGTCAAGAAAATTTACTTAGCTTATGGTAAACGTTTGTATAATTTGATCTTCATGTTGGAGGTTAATTTCATTTGCATTTCATGTTGGAGATTAACTAGGGCTGCTAAGCAGTTAACTAAACAGTTCTTAACCCCAATTCTTTGGCGGAAGCAGGCAAAAAAGAAAAACCCTCGCGTTTTCTGCAACGTCCATAGGAGGAAGTGTGCGGTCTTCTCCAAAACGTGCGCATTTCTGCCCCGAAATGCGCTTTCATTTCGATCCCAGCGGGCCGAGTGACTTCCGCGCGCTGTGATGGAGACGCCAGGCCGCTGGTCCTTCTATCACGTGTGGTGGCTGTGTTTGTGTGTGTGTGTGTCACGTGGCCTCACCGTGTGGGATGCTACACGTGTGTGGGAGCACGTGTTCTCCCTCGTGGGATGCTGTGTGGGAGCATGTGTTCTCCCTCGTGGGGTGCTGTGTGGGAGCATATGTTCTCCCTCATGGGGTGCTGTGTGGGAGCATGTGTTCTCCCTCGTGGGGTGCTGTGTGGGAGCATGTGTTCTCCCTCGTGGGATGCTGTGTGGGAGCATGTGTTCTCCCTCGTGAGGTGCTGTGTGGGAGCATGTGCTCTCCCTCGTGAGGTGCTGTGTGGGAGCATGTGTTCTCCCTCAGGGGATGCTGTGTGGGAGCATGTGTTCTCCCTCGTGGGATGCTGTGTGGGAGAAAGTATTTTTCTCATGTTCTACTTGTGTGTAGCGGTAATCAGGTCTCATATAAACGTCTCATTAACGCATGTTATTATAAGATCAAATGAAATGCAAATGGGTGGTGAGTTTATACTCTTTACTTCTCGTGTTGTGCTGCGAGGGCTGGAGCGTGAGATGTAGGTAAGTAGGCATTGTGAGATGCAAGTTAGGAGGCATTGTGAGATGCAGGTAAGTAGGCATTGTGAAATGGAAGTTATTAGGCATTGTGAGATGGAAGTATGTAGGCATTGTGAGATGGAAGTAAGTAGGCATTGTGAGATGCAAGTAAGTAGGCATTGTGAGATGGAAGTAAGTAGGCATTGTGAGATGGAAGTAAGTAGGCATTGTGAGACATAAGTAAGTAGGCATTGTGAGATGCAGGTAAGTAGGCATTGTGAGATGCAAGTAAGTAGGCATTGTGAGATGCAAGTAAGGAGGCATTGTGAGATGGAAGTGAGTGCGTTTGAGGGGCATTGCTCATACGAAGAGAGGGAGAGTAGCTTCAATATAATGAGAATCCGGAAGCACACACGAGCTGGATTCCCTCAGGGAATCAGTGAAGATGCATTTAACATGGAGCCAGACCCATCGAGATCAACCCTGTCAGGAGACGATATGAGACAGCTCCAAAATTTGAGGCTGTATGCCAGTACGCGTGTCTCAGTCTGGTCTGTACGGACGCGAGTGTGAAAAAAAGGTGAAGGAGCGATCAAAGTGTCACTCAATTTGATGGAACGTGGCAAGAACTCCATCTTCATACGGCCTCAAATTCGATTTGGTCTCCTGCGCACTTCTCGCGTGCATGCTGATATTCCTGTGTGCAGCATGTCTACTGCTGTGTGCAGCATGTCTACTGCTGTGTGCAGCATGTCTACTGACGTGTGCAGCATGTCTACTGCTGTATGCTGCATGTCTACTGTTGTGTGCAGCATGTCTACTGACGTGTGCTGCATGTCTACTGTTGTGTGCAGCATGTCTAATGACGTGTGCAGCATGTCTACTGCTGTGTGCAGCATGTCTACTGCTGTGTGCAGCATGTCTACTGACGTGTGCAGCATGTCTACTGCTGTGTGCAGCATGTCTACTGCTGTGTGCAGCATGTCTACTGCTGTGTGCAGCATGTCTACTGACGTGTGCAGCATGTCTACTGATGTATGCAGCATGTCTACTGCTGTGTGCAGCATGTCTACTGCTGTGTGCAGCATGTCTACTGCTGTGTACAGCATATCTATTGCTGTGTGCAGCATGTCTACTGCTGTGTGCACCATGACTACTGCTGTATGCAGCATGTCTACTGCTGTGTACACCATGTCTACTGCTGTGTGCACCATGTCTACTGCTGTGTGCACCATGTCTACTGCTGTGTGCAGCATGTCTACTGACGTGTGCAACATGTCTACTGCTGTGTGCAGCATGTCTACTGCTGTGTACACCATCTACTGCTGTGTGCACCATGTCTACTGCTGTGTGCACCATGTCTACTGCTGTGTGCAGCATGTCTACTGACGTGTGCAACATGTCTACTGCTGTGTGTAGCATGTCTAATCATGCGCACAGTTCTCCAGCAAGGTACGAGCTATAATGGATCAACACAGGCTTGCACAGGCAAGGGTCACAGGGCTCGAGCTCAATCGTTCATGTTTTCTAGTACATTTTGAACATTATCCCTTACTCGCATGCAGGTAGTGAAAGTTTTCTGAATCGTTCTTAGAATTTGGTCGCTGTAGCTCAATGAGAGAAATTTCTTCGCAGTATCATTCATCGAACGAAGATGAAGTTTAGAGCCTCATTTATTTTTTTCAGCATCTTGAGCAGCTGAGTTTTGGGATTTTGTATTTTTCCACGCGGTAGAACTTCCGGAATCCAAGAAACCGGGGGGAGTGTTCTCTGAAGTCTCTGGGCGAACACGTTTTCTTTTCAGCAAACAACCAAATTATCTACGCACCTCTTCGCTAGGCTATTCAAAGCAAAGATCTAACGAGAGTTTTTTAAACTGATGAGAGTTCAAAGTACTTCTCAATTGAATCTGAGCGACTGGGGCTTTGAATGGCAATTTTTTACATCTCCCAATTTGACAGCAGCTGTTGAAGTTCGTTGAGTACGTGTGTCTATCGCTGGAGTCATCACTGCCGTCATGGGAGAAATAACCACGACTGTAATGGTAGATTTCATTATAACCGTCATGGTAGAAATAACCACGACTGTAATGGTAGAAATAACCACCACTGTCATTGTAGATATCACCATAATCGTCATGGTACAAATATCCACCACCGTCATAGTAGAAAAAACCATGGTAGAAATTACGCTACAGCAATGAGCATCACTCCTACAGTGAGCACAGAGGACATTTTTTAGAATCTATTGTGTTCGTTTAAAATCGCTTTAAAATGAATGTTAGGGGAAATGACGGTGGATAATATGTTAGAACAACCCTACCAAGTCGTGGCTTCTACAACTCATTATTCAGGGTGCGGCAATCAATTCTGCATTTTAGACTTCCACAGCCTTCTCGAAAATGCAGGATTGACTGTCGCACCCTGTACTTCAACATGCCTGGTGACTTGTGACGCACACTTTGTTTCATCAGCTTGCATGGTGAGCAGTACTGAATAGAATGAGAATAGCGCAATGGGAGATTACAAGTTTCTTTTCAGAAATTAAAACTTTTTCAAATTGTGAACGCGCAAAGCATATCATTCACGTTGCTACGAAAATTGAAAACACACATCTTTTTAACATGTTTTCAACTTGTTTTTTAATCCATGTTTTTAATTGGTTTCCACGTTCATTTGAGTGTAAATTTTTGAACAGTTGATTTAGTAACGATAACTCTTCATATTCATCCTAGCTGCCACACAGCGTGACACGTGGGCTGTTGTGAAGGCTGTTGCTAAAATTCACAATTTTTTCTGTGGAGGCTGTTGATCAAATTTCCTAAACGTGAACAGCTTTCTTTGTACAAAGCCTATTCATTGCATGATGCTATTGCCATCTGACTGGTTGCAGAACTACCTCATTTATTGTTCTCTCTATCAGATATTTCCTCAGATTTAAAACGAAACATCTGATCGATAAATTAAACGTGATCATTGGAAAGGTTTTTAACGAATAAGACAATCCTGAGGTTTAGATTTTAATCATTCAATCCATAGATCCTTTTTCTCTTCCCCTGGTATAAATTCAGAAATGTTTGACGCTTTCTAATTCTAGGCAAAGTTTCTGTAAGGTAGTCTTATTTCCAATGACAGCAACGTTCATAAAAAGACGTAAACTCAAAGTTTAATGACGGTATTAAGGATTAGGACCTGACATTTTTAACACTTGAATCTCAGTGATCGGCGATGCTATTACAATTTAAACAATTGATTTATCACAAGTGATACATCTGTAGATTATTTCTTAAGGCTATTACAGTGGACACATTTGAGCATAGTTACTTGTGGGCCCAAATAAGTTCAGCGACTTTTAGGGCACCCTTTCATGACCGCTATTTTAAAGTGTTAAATTATGTTTCACCTAACTCACTCAACCTAGTTGCACACTAAACTGATAAATGAATTGGTTCGCTCAAGATTTGATGTTCAATTTTACAACAACAGTTAAAATGGGCTACATGAGAACAGTATATTCTAGAAAAGTCTTAAGATCATACCTAAGATCTATGTCATTAATTATGGAAAATTACCCTATCAAGATGGACCAAATAGCGGAGAAGATTTGACTTGATTATCTCATGTGATTGATATTCCATTAGAAATAGGGTTTTAAGATTCGTTTTGAAAGCTTTGTAAGAACTCAGCAGGGATCGAATTCCAAGTCTTGGTTCCAATGAAGAGGACACTGTGTTGTGACCGAGCTTTTGAATAATAAGGAAGTATAGAGTTACTGCTATTTCGGGTAATATGATCATGATAGCCAGTTTGTGCAGTTAATTATTGTCTAAGGTCTTTGTCGCCCTCATTAGCCAATGTTTTAGTCATGAAATTACTTATGGAGAGCTTGTAGAGATCCAAACTCTCAAGTATTTTTAAACTTTTCAATTAATCATTCGTGTGAGCATTATATTTAAATTTTCTTACAGCTCTAATGGCTTTTTTTGCAGTGTTAATAGTAAATTAGTTTATAATCATTATTTCTGTACAATGTTCCTATTCCGTATGGTAAATGTGGTGATGTGAGCGTTCGATAAAATATTTTCAAAGCTTCCCTAGGTAGTAATTTTTTCAATTCATTGAGGATTTCTATGGAATTGGGTAATTTGGTACTGATATGTGTAATTTAGTCTTTGAAGGTAGGATGTTCATCTACTGTAATTCCCAGGAAGTTAAAAGAGTTTTTCTTGCAATTTCCACACCAATCTTAATGCGTGGAAGAGACCCATTCGACGTTGTATGAGAATAAAATGTATTTTGTTACATCGATTTTGAGGCTTATTTAATAAGCTTTGATCCACATTGAAATTTTTGCTTTTTTTTATTTATATTTTGTATTTTAAAAATGTTATTTCCATGAGGAAGTGCCGTAGAAAGCATGCTGTCATGGATTTGAATTGGGTCATTGGTTTGTAATGAAAAAAGATTGAATTTTTTAATATGAAATAGATTTATTGAAACCGCATATAAAGATCATGAATAAGAGAGGCCCAAGGATAGATACTTGTGGTACTCTATGGATATTATCCTATAGTTCTGATTGTGCATCGTTAAAGACAACGTATTGCTTCTGATTTATTAAGTATGATTTGAACCAATCATGAGAGACTCCTCTAATGCCACAACAGTGGAGTGTAGAGAGTAAAATGTTATTGTCTGCGCAATCGAATGCTTCTCGAAAGGCAAGAAACACGGAGAAAACAAGCTTTTCTTCATCAATACAGGAAAAAGGTGCTGTAAAAGATTTAATACAGCCTGTGTTTTTGATTTTTTAGAAAGAAAAACAAATTGTTCATCGTAGAGAAATAGTTTTTATTTAAAATATGAACTCACTATTTCACATACAATTTTCACGAATATTTGGTAATAGTTGATAATACAGACACAGGCCTATTACTGTTAACGCGAGTTTAAGCACCATTGCCAAAAACAGGGTTTACTCTGGCAATTTTGAGAGAGTTAGTGAAAATACTTGGGAAAAGTTACTTGCTAATTATATTAGATATGAACGGTGTCTATTCTCTCAGCTTTGATTTAACAACTTTAGCCCAAAACTATTTTGATCTCCTTGATTTATTTTTCAAGTTATTTATGCGCTAAAATACATAGGAGGAATTAGTAGGCTTAAAGAAAAAAAAAGAGTAGTATTCACAGATGTCATCCAAATATTCCAAATGGTCGAGCACTGCCAAGTAGGTCTCACCTTTCGTGTCGTCTTAGTACTTGGTGCTTTCAAGTTGGTCTTACCTTACCTTTTGTGTCTGTCTGTTTACTTGGAATACCACCTGGAATATTTTTTCCTGTTGTCAAAAAAGTTGTTAAACACATTTGCAATATCTTTCTTTCGTGGTTTTTCATATTATCTTGTATAGTGGAGTCAAATGTTTTCGTAGAACCATTATTCGGTTTATTAAAAGAATAAAGCTGGAGCCATTTTTCTTTAAATATCAGTTTTGAATTGAGTAAATTTGAGTGTAAAGTAGTTTTTTCTCGATGTTCTTCGTTGATTTGCCACATAATTCCTGAATCTGTTCTACATTTCCTTAGATATTCTTCCTTCGTAGAGTAGAGCTAGGTCCCTTGAAGTTTTTATATTGATAACGATATCTTCAGTAATCCAGGGTTTTTGTCGATTTTTTCGGTGTAATTGTACGAATAGTGATCGGACAACATTTATTCCATGTAGTCGTTATAATTTCAGTCAAGTTTAGCATTGCTTCACCAGTGTTTGTTTCATTATTGTCCTGTTCATAGATGTTCAATGTGGGCATTAGTTATTCTACAGCAGCGCTCCCAAATTTGACTCATTTTCGCACGATTTGAGTAAGTTTCAGCCTGTGGCTTGGTACAAGTAAAAAAGACATTTTTTAAAGAGAGAAATAAAGTGAAATCGAGAGCAGCACATGAAAATTATCAGATAGGTCGGAAGTTATTATTCCTGTAAGAAAGTCAGTTGGATCTATCATAACGATATCATCGAGCAGCGCAGCAGGTTATGATGCGACGCGTGCAGATTTCGTGAAGCTTAGAAGGAAAGATTTAAGCTGACAAGCATTTACGAAATTTGAAATTTGATTGCAGCTTTCATGTTTTAAATGATCGTAGTTGAAATCTCGGCGCATTATTATGTAATTGTAGAAAGGCTTGTTGAACTGCAACCTAATATTATGGAGATCATTCAGGAAAGATTCCGGACAGGCTGTTGGAGGCTTATACGCAGTAAAAATTATAATACGTTCACCGTTTTTCATGACCTCTATGAATAAATTTTCGTTAAGGTCACGATTCATAGTTGCATTTACAACGATTCTGGAAGCAATGTGTTTAGATATGCGCGCACTCTCACCTCCGCCACGTTTATTTTTATCACGTGGTGAATGGTGGCTATAAAAGTTCTGCATTTGTATCATGTCTTTAGATGAGTCATCTAGCCAACTTTCGGTGAAGCTTATATCGTTAAAGTTACTATCCTCAACATAGATGCTTACCTACCAATCTAAGGATCTCAAAGTTAAAAAATTGCCAAAACCAAAAGAAAAGTTGAATACTTTCAAGTTGAAGTGAATAAAAATGTAAAAATACTTCAAATGGCCGTATTAACTTTGTTGGAAATAAGCCGTACTTCTATCTTTCTTGCTTTTCAAAGCCACACAAACTCGCGGCGCTGAGAAACAGAAGCAAGGCGGGAGCCTCCGCCTCTGCGTGCCGCTCGGCCGCCCACGCGCCCGCCACTCGCCGCGCCTAGTCCCGACCACGAGCTGTCGTTATTCTCCTTTATACAGGTTATCAGTTGGTGCCGTTAACAGTTTACACTGCTGAAAAAGTTCATAAATACTGTCATGTTCATCTTCACGATGTTAAGTTTTCACAGTCAACAGCTGGTGCCGTTAACTATTCCCACCGCTGAAAAAAAAATCACAAATATTGCCCTGCTCATCTTCGGAACATCGCCTTGAATATCTAAGTCTTTGAGAAAGTGGTTCCTTTTGAGATTTGCGCGGCCTATGTGCACGATGGCCTGTTTTTTAGCGGGAATATCTCCAGGTTTGCGCCTCACCTCGACCTCAATGTTCCACTGTGACGTCACCGCTCCACGTCTGCGCTCTGAAGAAAAATTGGTGCAACTCGAGCACGTAAGCTCGCATCAGTGAACTGCGCCGCAGTACGAGGCGAAAGTAGGCCACCAAATTCGTAGGGCTAATTCGCGAGTGCATTTTGGAAACTCGTAATTACATTTCTTGCGGTGGCTGAATGAACATCATCCACTGGGTATTTGTGTGCGACTGGATGCATTCAGCTTGTCTGTTTTGATGTTCGCAGGGTATCTGACTGGATACATTCAGGTTACCTGATGGGAGACATTCAAGTTATCTGACTGGATACATTCGGGTTATCTGAGGGATACATTCAGGTTATCTGACTGGATACATTCGGGTTACCTGACGGGATACATTCAGGTTATCTGACTGGATGCATTCAGGTTATTAGACTGGATACATTCAGGTTACCTGACGGGATGCATTCAGGTTATTTGACTGGATACATTCAGGTCATCTGACTGGATACATTCATGCTATCAGGCTGAGAGCATTCGGGTGATTGTACATGTCTGAGGATGCATTCAGCATGCGACGCATACCTCACCCAGAACCTCGCGCATGCAAATCTCGCTTTAAGCCAGACGTCTTAAGCGAGGCAAGTTGTCTTTCTCTGTGCAACGAAATTAGTGTCCAATTTTGCAGGGTAAGGTCTTACATGACCATTTTGAACATAGCGTTCCTTATCATTGATCCCATTATTTTGATATAGATAATGAAAATTTCTTCCGTTATACTTAGGTTATAGTATGCGTTGCAATAAGCTTTTCTGTTTGAAAGTTATTCTATTCTGACACCATCATTTTAGCCAATAGAAGCATGTAATTTTTAGTTACGTATGATGCCCGTGTTCAAATATGTAGCTAAATCAACCTGATGTTTTTTGGCGGAGCTGGGCTGCTTCAGATATGCTTCATCATTCTCCATGCCTTGCTCTTTCTGGTTATCTCTTTTCTTGTTCGTAAGACAATAAAATTATTTGGATGGGCTTCAGGTTTGCATCAGAAGAAAACATTGAAAATGAGTATTTATCAATTGTGGCACTGAAATCAAATCCCTTAATTTATGGTTAAAAAACTTCCAGGTAGAATTAATTTTGTTTTTGGAAAACCATGTATTTCCAAATCTATGGAATTATTTCCGCGATTATTTACTTTCAAACTAAGGTTTTCGTCTTTTACAGAAAACCTTACATTTGATATGACACCTGATACATTCGAGATCACCTGTAATACATAGATATTGATGAGAAATACCTGTTCAATGAATGGCTTATTTTTGAGACATATTTCATTTGATTAAATTTTCTTTGAGACATAATGCATTTCACTATATTATCTGTGAGACATTATTCATTTGATTATGATATCTTTGAGATATAATTCATATGAATATAATATCTTTGAGATATAATTCATTTGATTATAATATCTTTGAGATATAATTCATTTGATTATAATATCTTTGAGATCTAATTCATTTGATTATAATATCTTTGAGATATAATTCATTTGATTATAAAATCTTTGAGATATAATTCATTTGATTATAATATCTTTGAGATATAATTCATTTGATTATAAAATCTTTGAGATATAATTCATTTGGTTATAATATCTTTGAGATATAATTCATTTGATTATAATATCTTTGAGATATAATTCATTTGATTATAATGTCTTTGAGATATAATTCATTTGATTATAATATCTTTGAGATATAATTTATTTCACTTAAACATCTGTGAGATATAATTCAATCAAAAAAAATATCTCTCAGACAAAATCCTTTTAACAAAAATATCTCTACTGCACAATTCAATTAACAAAAATATCTTTGAGACACAATTCATTTAACCAAAATATCTCTAAGGCATAATTTAATTAATAAAAATATTTTTGAGACATAATTCATTTGACAATAATAAATATAAGGCATAATTCACGGTAATAAAAATGTCTATGAGACATTATTCGTTTAATAAAAATTTCTCTCAGACATGATTCATTTAAAAATGATATATCTGAGATATAATTCATTTAATAATGAAACATCTCTGAGTCATAATTCAATTAAGGGCACTCATGTGTGACGCTTCATGACTGGGTACATCAGAAATATACAGTGTACTCGAGCTGTGTAGTCGATAGGATGAACTTAAGAAAATACCTTTAAAATGTGTACTTGAAGTGTACTTGATTAGTGCCAGACAGGAGTAGGAAGGAAAGGCTTTCGGAATGCTTTCAAAAAGTTAATCGGCTGCTGATTTATAGCTCAAACACTTGGTAAAGTCTCTTGTCGCAAGAGGCGCTCGCAGAAAGAACTTATGTGGGAAAAATGTTGAAAAATTTTATGCAAAAATTTCGAAAGGTGTAAATTCCTCTGCGGTTACCATTCAAAATATTATTATACTAAAGGGTTCTCCGACTGACTGCACTTCGCATGGATTGAATAGATATGTAGCAAATAGAAAATTGTAAACTCCGGGTGTAACAAACAACATTAATAAAAAATGAATACATCCATACTTAACGTATTATTTCATGATGAATGATCTCAACCTTCCTATAGCAGGTGAAATGCGCTTATTTGGATAATCTTTTTCGAAAGGAAGTGCAATTTTCGAAACGCAATTTGGGTCGCCCCGTTGATTTAAGAGCTGTCTCACGAGAGTCCCTACCTAGCGCAACTAACGCAGAGTTGCGCTTGCTCCCCGCGGGGAAAATTCTTCTAATTAGACTCTCTAATTCCATGCGGATTAGGCGCGTGTGAAATAATCTCAGTTTTAGCGCACCAGAAGAGATCGTAAGTTTGCATACGTCGTGACGCGGTGTGTCGAGTTCACTCTAATCTCGGGACCAGGAGGCTACAGTGAAACTTTATGTTCATAAAATTTCGGTTCTTAGAGTTCATGGATTTGTCGATTTAGAGATGTGCTGTAGGGTGTTCCAAAATTACGTAGGCTTTTTTGGTTCAGTTAAGAGATGTTCCAATATAACGATGCGCAAAATAATGAGCACAAAAAAATTTTCGTTCTGTGAAGAGCTGTTCTTACTTAAAGATGCGTATAAGGATACGCCAAAATGACGTAGGTTTTGTTCATTCACGGATTTGTCAATATGGAAACGTACAATAGGTTGTTCCAAAGTTACGTAAACTTATAGTCGTTCAGTAAAGGGATTTGTCAATGTAAATATGAACAAAAAGATGGACAAAAAAACCTAAGCTTTTTTCGTTCAGTAGAGGGATGGGCCAACATACAAGAAAGTCTCAGTATTCAGGAAAGTCTCAGTTTTTACAAAATCATATTTATTAGGAAAGTCTCGGTACTTTGGAAAGTCCTAGTTTTCATGAAAATTCCTGTATTTAGGAGAGTGCTGGTATTAAAGAAAGTCCCAGTATTCAGAAAGTCATATATCCAGGACGTCCTAGCAATCAAGAAAACCGCATCATTTGGGAAAGTCCCAGTTTTCACGAAAGTCCCAGTCTCTAGGAAAGTTAACGTTTTCTGAAAATTCTAGCATTCGGGAAAGTCCCAGTTTTCAAGAAAATTCCAGTTTTTACGAAAGTCCCAGTATACCAGGAGAGTATCAGTATTTAGGAAAGTCTCAGTTTTTATAAAAGTTCCAATATTTACTAATTTGCTGGTGTTCAGGAAAGTTTCATCACGCAGATGCTATGGACACTTACAGTAGGGGAGAAAAATATTTGCAGTCTTGAGATTTTACTTAAATTAAACTGTCATTAGACCAGCATGCTCGAAACTCTGACAGATCATACTTCTTAAAGGGTGCAGTATATTGTTTGGGCACTTCTGTTGTATGAGTTGAAGAAGTGATGCTCTAGTTGACCATTATATTCTTTAATGAGGTGTATGCTAGGCTTTGCACGGGGGTTATCCGTAATATGAAATAAATTTTCATTAAGGCAAGGTCTGACAACCATTAGATTTTTCAAGTACACTGACTCATGGACATTAAGAACATGTGCAGCCCATGACAATAATGTTCAATCAAACAATTTTACATTTAATATTTAATTCTTTGAAAAACCTTTTGTTGGAATCGTTTGACACGTGTGTAAAATACAATTCATCTTTTTTTGCATATGAATCTGCGTACGGGAAAAATCTGTTCTATATTATATTTTCAGTTACACGAATAATAATTTTAATCCTTCCGAGTTCGTGTTAACCGACTAAACATTAAATATAATGAGTGCAAATACTTTTGTACTTCTGTAGAAGAAAATACTTAACAACTTAAGTTAATTCCTCAAGATTTCGCAGGACCAAAATTTTTTTAACTCGTTCGTTCTACTGAAATCCCTGGTAATTTCTTAGTTACTTGAACATTGTTTAACTTCTGAAACTCTTTTTTAATTTTATTTGAAAATGCGCCACTCGAATGACATCGACAAACACACCAGGAGCTGCGCATCGTCCTCCATTTCCCTGAGCTCAAGACTTGGCGAAAAACACTAGCTTTTTATTCTTATGGTTATTAATCTCTATTAACGTTACCTTCACTGTCCCACGTGCCGTACTCGGCACACTCAATAAATAAAATCACAAATTTTACATCTGATCACAATTTTTTCGTCGTTTCGAATTTGTGCCTTAATGAATTTTTTGAAGTTCATTCCGTCCCTATGGTGATAGTGAAAACCTGATGCCAAGGCGGGCCTGATAACAGGGTTGTAATAACGGTGAGATGAGTAAATACTTTTGACGGTTGAGGGTTAATGAACAGAGATCTATTTATTTATGCTGATGAGAAAGGAAATACTGAAGTGTTATTCTAGACATTGGGTTCACTTGGATATTTTTCCAGTTCATCAACGTAGTACCTCAATAAATATGAAACATGTTTTCAACGTTGCTGAAACAGCAGATAAAACATGAGGAGTTTCGTTCACTTCAGCATTTTTTCAGACGACGCCAAAATTAGGCGACAACAAATCGACAACAACTCAAATTCGACAACAAGGTGGAAGTAGGTTATGCGGTCGTAAACAATGCTCGCTTTGATCCATTTCGATTGACCAATAATCCTTTGATCCTTTGACATGATATCCCTGAGTGAGGTTTGGTCCGACCCTGCTACTGCTCAAGTTAGGTCGATTATCCATCTTTCTGCATCTTTGGTGGAAAAATATCATCAATGTTCTCTAAGTGACGAATTTAAAAAACTTCAAAAAAACAAATTGAAAACATTCGCGTTGCAGACACTAAAAGATGGTGGCAGTACAATACTTCCAAGCGAGAAAATGATTATCCGAATATTTTTCACAACGTGCAAATGTTTAATTTCTTCATTTGAGGATCCCTTGTGTGTGACTTGAATGAAGATATGGTAATGATGTGTTGTAAGTTAATTTTTTGTTTTTGTTTTTCTCAGTAACAGATGTACCTCAGAGGCATAAGTCAGTCGAGTTTCTCGTTTTAAAACGACTAAAACGAAGCAGTTTTCTTTGGAAGTTGATTTATTTTTATTTAACGAAGTAATTTACAGACGAATAAGAAATCTAATGCCATTTTTGAGAACATGACAATTCAAAGCAAAAGTTTAGAAGGCCCTATGCCTTATTCATCATAATAGTTAAATTATTACGGAAAAAAGTTATGGTTAGGGCAATATGTAACGTTATTTTGACTGGCATTGACTAAATAAAAATACCATGAGATGTCCAAAAATAACGTAGATGAGAAAATAGCTATGCCTTTTCAAGTTTTGAATGCAGAACGTAGCTAAGTTAAATATAGCAAGCGTTATATTTAAACAGCCAGCGCCCCACTCAACTTTTAAGCAGCTATGAAATAATTTCCATGGGGCTCTGAAGCCAAGTTTCATCATTAAAATATCGAGGGTCATCTCACTTTGGTCATTTTTCAAAAGTCGAGTGCGCGCAATACAAGCCAAGTATAGAAACCGTGGTCAAAGCTCACCACAGAGCATGCTCCACCAGGAATAAAATTTTCAGACGTCACTCGAATGACGATGCGGTACAACAACTTAGAATGTTGGAAAAACGTTGCTATGACAATGAAAAGAAAAGTTGTATAGATTTGTAGAGTAAAATTTTAAGGATTTGATATCCTTCATCTGATGACGGAGCATGGGGGGGCGGGGAGGAAGAAGGCGGAGGAGAAGCTATTTGAACTACTATCGGAGGTAAACAGCTATAGTATCGGAGGTAAACAGCCAGGCTCTATACTATCTGGGGCAAGTGACTATATCATCAGAAGTAGGCAGTGCTATACTATCGGAAGTAAACAATAAGGTGTTATACATACTTTTGGGTGTAAACAACAAGGTGCTATACTTTCGACAGTAAAGAACATATTCTGAGAAGGTAAACTTTCTACAAT
This sequence comes from Platorchestia sp. MABIK, assembly GCA_014220935.1. Lineage (NCBI taxonomy): Eukaryota > Metazoa > Arthropoda > Malacostraca > Amphipoda > Talitridae > Platorchestia > Platorchestia sp. MABIK. The sequence continues at coordinate 42,880 of JACJUY010000624.1, read as the reverse complement.
TATTTTCATGATGAGGTGGAACAGAGGAGGACGTTGCCTACGTCTGTGAAGTTGACAGTGTTGAGCTTAGTTAGCGATATTTGCGCTGAGTGTGCCATAGTGACAGAGCTGGAGAGATGCATGTGGTCGAACATGAGGATAAGCTTCTGGAAGAGTTCATCGGCTGTGCAGACTTCTCCCGTACTCACTAGAAAATTGTTGCGTGAGAGCAAGGTAGAGTGCAGAACCCAAGCTTTTGATTCTACCCTAATGATGTCGCAGCGAGGAAACTGAAATGCCTCTCTTTTTACGTTAACGTAAAACTTTGATAAAATATGCCTCCCTTCATGCATTCGTGAGCCGAGCCGCGTAAAAGCGCTCGTCGTGTATGAGCAATCGCATT
>JACJUY010000624.1:11816-39377 GCA_014220935.1 Platorchestia sp. MABIK | reverse complement strand
AGCAATTTGCCACCACCATCACCAAGCAATTTGCCACCACCATCACCAAGCAATTTGCCACCACCATCACCAAGCAATTTGCCACCACCATCGCCAAGCAATTTGCCACCACCATCGCCTTATTGTAAGCAATTTAGACCCAAGAGATTTATCATTTTCAATGTGAGATTGCTAAAAAAAGTTAAGTAGAATTAAATTAAATTTAATACTTCTCCACGCATTCCAGGAATTTGAATTCTAATTTGAAGTTTTCATTTTGCCACGTATGGAATTTACTTTCCCGAGCAGCTTCTGTTAAAATACATTTAATTGAAATACGAAACAAATTTTCATTTTTGTTCTTTAAAAATACTGCAACGACTCAAATGGTAGCTCAGATATATTATCATTTCAAATGAACGAGTGTGCCAAACTACTTGCAGCATATGCACATCAGTGGTGAGAGTAACTTGATAGTCAGAGAGCGTTAGATTAATCTATTACAACTTTTATTTGCGAACTTTCACCACCGAAGAGCATTATATTAAATAGAGCCAAATGCCGCTTAGTTTCCGTTTGTCGAGATGTTCTCTTCGGCTTAAAATTTTTTCTATAACTTCCTTGAAAGTTTTGATTGTATGAATTTTTCTCGTACAAGATCAGCTGATTGGTCTGTAACGTTTATCTCCCAGTGCATCAATATTAATATTGAATCAATATTAATATTACATCAATATTTATCGGGGCTGGAATCTGTACGATTTTTTCCAGAAAATGCGGGTAAATGAGTTTTTGCCTTTTTTTAGTATTTTTGAACTCTTTTTCAAACAGCATTGACCAGCGAAGACATAAGCATGTGAATCTTAATGTATTTATTTACCTCACATAAAAGTTGTTAGTGAAATTCACTTTTGTATTTCTGAGAATATTTCAAGGCAGAATGGAATTGTTGTGTCTATGGATTTCTTTTTATTAGAGTTCCTGTTACACTTTGGAACAGCGCAGGTGTGTAATGTCACAACTGGAGCTCAGAACCATCCGCACCAGAAAACCACCGAGAACTGCAGTGTATGCTTTCAGTATATTGAAAAAGAGTGAACTCTTGAAGTGCGGCATTGAAGTTTTCTCTTGAGAAATTGAGAAATGTATCATACTCACGAGTATAATTTTAGTCTATATTACACCTGACGACAGAGGGAGTGTATACATTTATCATGTCACGGTCCGTAATCTCACTCTTTGGTAAAGTCTCTCGTTCGTTTTTGATGACTCTTAAGTTCCTTTGTGATGTGTCGGTGTATGTCCGTAAGTCTTTTTCTGAATGTCCACTCCTGTATTTCCATCAATCTTTTTGTATGGCCATCAGTCTCGTAATGTGTGCCCGCCAGTTTCTCTATTTATAAACATCCGTGCCTCTATGTTTGTCTATCATTATCATTCTGTGTTTCCATCAGTTTCTCTTTGTATAAACATCCGTGCCTACGTTTGTCTACCATTATCATTTTGTGTTTCCATCAGTTTCTCTTTGTATAAACATCCGTGCCTACATTTATCTATCATTATCATTCTGTGTTTACATCAGTTTCTTTTTGTATAAACATCCGTGCCTCTGTGTTTGTCTATCATTATCATTCTGTGTTTCCATCAGTTTCGCTTTGTACATCCATCAGCACCTCTATGTGTTTTTATCAGGATCTCTCTGTGAGTCCTTCAGTTCATGTGTACATGTCAATCACTCAACCACCCTGTCTTTGTGTATCTATAATCGCTCCTCTATATATCTATCAGTCCCTCTAACAACTTTCATGCCATTGAAGTGTTTTGTAAGTCTACAATTTTTTCAGTTTCATTTTGTACCCATCAAATTCGCTGTGTGTCCTTCTGTTTGTTTATAAGTTTAGAGATTTTCGTAGAGAACATATCCTTAGGATTTGTCATTTCACTACTGACCAAGCCATTGTTAAGGAGAGAGTTCCTTTTACCTTCCTTTTCAGAAGAGTGCACACAATCTACTCTCGATTTTTATTCAGTGGGCTTTCAACCTTTTTACTTCCTAGCACTTCACTGTGTTTTCAATCGGAAGTACTTCGGGATATGACCTATGTTTCTCCACAACTTACTCATGCATCTGATTTTCAATTATTTTATTTCTTTATACTTCGGAGCAGTAAGAACAACCTCAACATTGTGTGTCCTTAATTCCAGGACTTATTCTCATGGTCTGAAAACAATATAGGCAACTTCAACAGTATGCGCCCTTAAATCCAACACTTTTACTACTGGTCTATACCACGCTAAGTCGATGTGAGGGAGCACTAATATGGCAACCTTTCTGAAATCATGCTTTACAATTTTCCTCATGTTTTGTCTTTGTGGATGTACAACGATGCGGAACTTGTGGCGATTCCATCGCTGTGCAACTTTTATGGTTTACCTACAGTTTTTTACGCATTCAGGCGTACTTAAAGTAAACCTCTCATCATGATATCCTTTTCACAAATGTCTTTTTTGAAGGCATGAATACTTTGCCACTTTTATAGCAAACGGAGACCAACGAACGCGTGTAGCTTTTTAGCAAAAAATAGACACATCCCAAAACGGCAATGGGACCTGCATGTTCAGAACAGATCCCAAACTACATTTAAAGGAAAAATGAAGGCTTAAAATACGAAAGAGTTTGGTCATAGCGAAGATCACGTTTAGCACAAATATCGTTGAAGTTTCTTCAGTTTCAGTCTAAACATAACAAATGTTGGAAATACGTGCGATTTTAGCGTATTTCTGTTCGTTGAGAACGCCACAACTGGGGACAGAATTTATCTTGTTTACCTGGAAGCGGGCGCACAGTTCGCATGTCGCAGGGAGCGAGTGGGAGTGTAGCGGCGGCGGCACCCAGAATTTGAAGGCAGGCTGCTGGTTTGGCCCCCATTCAGAGCTGCTTTCATTCATGGAACTGGCCCTCTCATTGGGATCAATAGCCTGCGCAGAGCCGCGGCCGCGCAGCCCCACTGCGCATGCGTGGCAACTCTCCAAGCCTGCTCCTTAACGAACGCCTTGCCTAGTTAAAAATAGAGCTTCCATCGAAAATAAACAAGAAATTGGGAACATATCAGCGAGCAAAGGTGTCGTTCACAAGCGCTGTGTGCGGTGTGGTGATGAGATCCTGAACTTCATTGTAAAATGATCGACTTCCAAGCAGCAGCTTAACCATTACAAGTTTCCTTTGTCTCATTAAAAACTGACTTTGACCCGAAAGTTCGATTAAAATCACCTCTGCTGGTCTGTAATGACTTTGTTATTAGGATTGCTCGTAGAAGAGCAAGTATTATTTAAGAGGCTTTCAAAATGATCTTACTGTGAAACTATCACAACGGATTCGATAAAAGAGGAAAGTTTTTTATAAATGTCCTTCGTTTATTTTTTCCGCAAACAGACGATTGATGAGTCACAAAAGACCGCTAAAAGCGTATTGAAGGGGAAGAAAAAGGGGCATTCACTGATGTTTACGGATTTATTTACCTCAAATACATATTTTAACTTAATTCTAGAGTTTGTTTTGTCAAGAATTGAGTTTCAAACGAGCTATCATCTTATGGAACGAAAAATTATGATTTTCACTTTAAACTGCGTTGAGAAATTTTTAGGTTGAAATAAAGAGACGATAACTTAAACACTTATGATGGCAACCGAAATTCTTGGTGAAATATAGTATTTAAAGGGAAATATATGTAGTATTCATGGCGAAATGGAGACGAGAATAACTCAAAATTGCGAATAAAAGTTTCTTCGAGATTTGAAAGTGAAAATGTTAATTTAGATAATTCAAATGGCTTAACGAATACAGTACACTAAACTGGGCATTATTTGTAGATATAAGACTTATAATAGAAAAACGATAATACTGATGGTGGAAATATTCGGTAATTATCTCAACGATTATGTTATCCAAAGCATAATTTCATTGATTTGCCAATTTCTTTACCTGCATTCCCATTATTACGAAATGCAGATTTTTCACATTTTAACGATATTCTCAATTGATCTAACAAATCTGAACATCACATACCTTGTGGCTCATCAAGAAAACCTTTTCAAGGTCAAAATAAAGCACTTGATCTGCGAACTAATTTGCATTTGCATGTATTTCACCCAACAAAGAAACTAATGCCTGTTAAGATTATTTTATACGCCTGCATAAAACAAAAAATTGGCAGACTGTCAAAAGCCAACAGTGAACACTGGCTTAAAATATCCGGATGACAAAATTTAAACAATGCCAAGCTTCAGATTGCATCTATACACTAAGGTAAAATTAAAATAACGTAATTTAAAAACGAGGTTTGATATGCTCATGCTTTGATTCATTCTATTGATTTGTGTCTTGTTAAAAAGTTGGAACACAATCTGTGGATACTAAAAGATCGTTCACATTTTCCCCGATTCTTGATATTAAAGGGATCTAATTTTATCCGCGTAATACCCGTGCACGGAGGATAATCGCTCAATTAGAGTGTAATTGCTTCGATATTCTGGTGTACATCACCGATGCTCCGAACCAACGTGTGTGGGTTGTGTGGCATCGGTGTGCTGCGACTCTCAAAGTGCCAAGAAAGTTCTATTGAAAACTGGTTGAGGAGCAAAGGGGTTAACTGGTTGAGGTGTTGAGGGGTTAACTGGTTAAGAGGCTGAGGGGTTAACTGGTTAAGAGGCTGAGGGGTTAACTGGTTGAGGAGCTGAGGGTTTTACTGGTTGAAGCACTGAGGATTTAACTGGTTGAGGGCACTAGGGGTTAACTGGTTGAAGGCACTAGGGGTTAACTGGTTGAAGGCACTAGGGGTTAACTGGTTGAAAGTGCTGAGGGGTTAAAGAGTGTACAAGTTTCAGCAAGAAATTGATATATGGGTGCTATTGTAGCCTTGCAAGCAATTTTTTACGAAATTGTCAGTTCAGTTATACAACGTAAAAGAATAATTTTCTTTCTAAAAATGTCACTGGAGCTTTAGCACACAAAAAAATACTTTTGGCTTTACACATTGCGTTAAATTTTGAGGAAGCACGCATAAGACACTGGCAAGTGACTATTTTGCACAGTAGTTATTGGGTCATCAAAACCGTATTAAAAATAGGTAAATATGGTAGCATTAAACAATCTTCACATGTGTGATAGTAAGTTTTTCAGATTATGGTGCACGCGAACTTTATGGTTTATTTTGTTTTATTATCGTGTAATGTGCGCTTAGAATTAATAGATTCAATGAATTAATTTAAAGATCCTGAATAATGAGTTGGGCCAATTTTCAAATTACTTTTTAAATACTGTCTCAAGTACCAAGAGACGCAATAGACTATCTCAATTATGTTTTTATGTCTGTTGCTTCCCGTAGAACTATTAGCAGAATATTGTTCAAGAACTACTGCACTGTTAACCAAAATATTGTCTAATTTGAAATTATATGAACTCAATATCTTCTGAACAACATGAAAGTTACGATAATACGATAAGTTTCGCCTGCATGACTCTGTAAACGAAGAGATATTCTCGTCAACACAATGGTCAAATTTTATCATCCGTGAGCACAGCAAGGTGGATGTACATTTGTCTTTCGAATAATTCATCGTTGCCGTTCGTGAACTATAGCATAAAACTGCATCCAAAGATGAGGAAAATATAGTGCTTTTAAAAAATCTTTGATATCTGTGATTGTGTGCATTTCCGTTGACAATGTACGTATTTTGTTGTAGCTTATCTGTATATCAGAATTCTGTATATCTGGAGAGGTAAACTCATATCCTCAACGACACAAACAAAAAACTCCAAGTGAACCTTACAATATATGAATTTTTGATAGAGTCCAATTACGAAAATCTATTACAAAACAACATACAGGCTTAGAGGTAAAAACCATACCTGAAGTGAAAACGATTCAAAGTTGTTGGGGGAAAATAATCCGTTCGTTGTGTGTTGGGGAACTTGTAAGACTCGTATTTTTATTAGGGTATTTATATTATATTCTATATTTTTTAGGGTATTTTTATCCTACTGTTTCTCGGTTTTATCGCTGTTTTGAGGTTTTCCCAAATACTATCAGTAATTGATAATTTTGAATTTAACGCTAGATTTATCTCACTATGAAATGAATTAAAATCCAATGAAACGCTAAGTCAATCTCACTATAAAAAAATTAAAAACGCTATGAAACGCTAGATCAATTTCGCTATGAAGAAATTGAATTACTAACGTTTTGAAATCGGCTTTTGCAAGCCTTTTTAAGGTTATTTCTCTTTGTTTCCTAGATGAGGTCTTTTTTTCAAATCTCACACGTTTAGGATGTTATTCATTAATGAGTGCTCCCTATTTGTCTTACAGCTGAACTTCCTTTAAAGTGCAAAATGATTTAATTCCCAGCTAATGTGAAGGAAAAAATTCTTTCTTTAAAGTGCAAAATAATTTAATTCCTAGTTGGATTGAAGACAAAAATTTCTTTCTTTAAAGTGCAAAATAATTTAATTCCTAGCTAGAGCGAAGACAAAAAATTTCCACTCCAAGCTTATGTGGTTGAAAGTAGTTAGAGATTCATGAAAATCCATGTTAGGCAGGAAAATTGGTTTTACTTATTTCGTTATTTGCTTAGGAGTATCTTGGCTGCTATTAAGTCTTGTTATTGATGTTGATGCTTTGACTGCACTGCACCCAGTCGTTTTCCTAGCAGATTGTGAGGTAAGCTTCTACTGGGCAAGTGCTTGGTATAAATTCATGAAAACTATGCCTATTAGAACGCCAGTGTAACACGTTACTTCAATTACTTGGTGTTTTCCTGCGAGTTGAATACACCATATATCGCTGGAAAATTACCATAAACTTTTTCCTAGGAGTCAGCAGTTGTATTAGGAGCTAAAAATTGTTCTAGTATCAGAACTATAGAGTAAATTCTTTATAAATTGTCGAGAGTTAAGCAAAATACCTTAAATTCGTAGCGACTGGTGCATGTCAGGGAAAAACCTATTCAACCCAAGAACATTGCTCAGTCCGTGTGACAGAAATAATCTCCGAGGACACTTCTATGAAGATAGGCTCTAAAGTTTGATCATTATGTCCCTAGCGAACTGTTATTTTTAAAACCAAATTTTGCACTGCCAGTAAGATATTTACACTGGCAAGCTGGTAAAACTTCAAATTTAAAATAAGAGCAAGTTCGCACCTTGATTTGTTGTACGAAAACTTAAATTTAAGTCATTGTGATAGTTCGTGCAGCTTGATCATTAAGAAATACCAAGTTATACAACAGAGATGCCACGGTAGTTGAGAGAGCGTATAAGTTTCCACGCAGCGCTTGTACGATATAGAAAAGTAAAATTCATTTGATCAAAACGTGGCATCCAAACACAACATGGGACACAAGCTGCCAATGTATGCCGTGAAAATCAAAGTATGAACACGTATTAATTTCCTTGATGGGATTTGTTTACACATTTTCATTTGTGCAGGCACGTTAGACTACCTAGAGCTAGGGAGGAGAAATGTCTGCTCCTGTAGATATTTTGGCTAGTTCTTCTAGTACTCTCGTGCTCAAGTCTGGATTAGGTGAAAAAGCAATTTCTAAAAAAGGAATGAGTATAGGAGATATAATGTGAGCATTATGAGAACTTAGAGAATATGTCATGGTCGAACTACGATCATTTTGTCTCTCATAAAAAATTTTTTTATTTTTTTCTAATCACCGAGATTTTGCCTTTAGATCAATAGGCAATGAAGAAATATGTAATGCAGCTATGTCTATAAATGAAATGGATTGGAACTCAGGGCTTGGAATATTTTTCCTTCCCTGTCACAAACATGCTCCACCACAAAAACATTAGTTGAAGTTTTACACTTTCACACATGATCTTCGTATTTTCATACATACGCAACATTAAATAGTGATCGTAAGTTCATTTGAACATTTATTCTTTTTGTCAAATTTTAAGGGGCGACAACATTATTTAACTAGCTAACTAGCTCATAAAAATGAGAGCTGATTTTTCCCTTTGAAATCTACGTACGTATTATTATTTATATGGTTTGAATGGTACTAGTTTCTATTCGCACTCATCTCATCGTCATTTCAGGCATGCTCGACAGAGGCAGCGGCGGCGGGGAAAACAAGCTCTAAAGCTTTTCTTTGGCTTGTAGGTAGACGCTGCTTTTATCGATTTTTTCTTTATATTGTAGCTACATCAAAGATTTGGCTTTTGTGATACAAGGAGTATTACCGAGCAGAGAAAACGATGTTGTATCGCGATGGTTTTGAGAGATGTAAAAACTCAAAATGAATGTTGTCCGCGAGTGTTCAAAATTGTTAATTTCTATTTCTTGTTGAACAATTACCGAGAAAATCTGAAGGATTTGCCATCCCAGTTGCACAGCACAAAGCATTCACCCCGAAATATCTCTCGTCAGTTCGAAAAGACGAAGCGGTTTCATGCGTAGTCTAAACCCAAATAGGAGTTTGAAAATTCCCTTAATCATGACCCCAAGTTTAAGACACACAAAGACACGAAATTTTCAAAACAACACGCAGAAATGCCGTCTACTCATGCCGTGACCCACGAAAAGCAGCTCGGGGATGTGGTATATCCAGCATTCGTGAGTTCACTTTTTGGAAGCGAGGCAGCGGCAGCGCCCGCTTGCTGCTGGAGACCAGGACCATTCTAATCGAGCCTTGCTAAATATAGAACTGCGGGGCACCGCTCGAGGAGGCGGTGTGAGGGGGCGAATAATTTCGGAAGAGAAAGGAGAGAGAGAAGTCGGTTGGGAGGCGTGTGGGGTATGGAGGTTCTAGTGTCGAGGGGCGCGTGCGTGTGATGTTAATAAGAGTTGCGAGTGGGTACGGTTGTCGTGAAATTGGGAGACCGGAGATGGAAATTAAAAGCGCTTTTGATGCGTATGGAGCTTGTAAATATGAGTCATCGTGAAATGTTTGAAGAATTTCTCTTTGAACGTAAATCTTACGCTGTATAATGTTATTTCAAGTTCTAAAGGCTAAGTTTTGGCTGAGCTAAGAAGATAGAAAAAAGTTCTGACGCGTCAGAGTGGTTAGTTATTGTACAAATGCGAAATCGATTACAGTCTTGAGATGCTTCAAGATAATACGAATGTTAGTGCACAAAATGGTTGGAGTGCATGAAGTTGTATGCTAGAAAGCCTCGTAGAACAAAAATAAAGCACGACAGTACAGTGAAATATATTTAATTTAGTGTCTATGTTTATAAACTGAGAGCAAAGAGAAAAATCCACTGTTTTTTTGTTCGAAAATTTTAATCAGATATTTTTCGTTTGCTCTAAATGTTTTCTCACGCGTTATTTGTGGAGGTTAAAATCGAAGTAAGACACTCCTACGCCAGCTTTCTTACTCGTGCATTTTGATTGAATTCGCTAGAATAGTTGCTTACGTCAAGTTTTTGATCATTCAGACGACCATAATAGCCTTTTTATTCATAGTTGTTTCATGATTCGACGTTCCCTGAAAGGGACTGATGGTTCAAAGGAGAAACTAGTTTCAAGAAATTTTGATTCGCACACGGCAAAATCTTTCGAAAAACACGGCAGATTTTTCCTCAATCAAGAAGTGTTTGTTGCTTCAAAATAGCTTTCCTTGGAAAAAAGTCGTCGACGTCATAGCGACGGGACGGCTCCAATGAGAGCCCTGGTGTCCTCCTTTTGCTCAATTTAGGACCGCAGTAATCCTCAGTGATGGCTTGGGAGGAAAATCTTCGTTTGTCAGAAGTCGCCTTCAGCAAACGCCGCTTTGATGCTTGAAGCAAGCACATCTACAGTAGAAATGGTATACTAGTACGTTAGTAGAATCAGTTAACCCGTATAGTAATAGTAGTTCATGCTGCACGAGTAATTTGTGTGGAAGAATTAATTGGATAGTACATATATCGGTTCAAACAACAGAAGTGGTGTACTTGTACACTAGTAGTAGTTCATACAGATGAAGTGAGAGCACAGAAGTAGTTGTTCATTCAATGGAAGTTGTAGTAAAGCGAAAGTAGTTATTCAAATAAAACTAAAATACGTATTTGACATTTTACTAAAAAATCAATTGGAGAATCAATTTTGAGCAGTCAGCCGAATGCCTTTGATCACGTCGAATTTAGGTCAAGGAGATAAAACTGAAAATATTTATAGCTCCAATTGCGTAAAGGAAATTCAGCTTGCCGTTGAATGCTGAATGATATCAACAAGACTAACTCCGAGACATTCATAAGTCTGCAGTAACGCTCACTTGTGTTTTACATATACTTGAAGAATGCATAAAATACGTGTAGTAGATGCTTTTAACATGGTTACGAAATGCGTTGCGAAAAGTAGTGCGGTAAACATTCTGAAGGCTTTGATTCGTGTGACTGAGGATGAGACGTAGTCTTTCATCACTTTAATCACAACAAAAACAGTTTTCAGCTGTATAACTTTAAACTTGATCAATTATCAATTTTTAACCTACAATTTTTTCACAATTTTCACGTGAGTTTTGCTTTTTTGCAGGGCTTGTAGGTTTTTACTTTTAAGGCGAACTTCAGATATTAAGAGCTTCAAAACCATTTCTGATTATAGAAATTAGTAATTTATTAACAGTGAAATAAATTCCTTGCACCGAGTATGGAAGCTAGACTGATCCCATTTTACTTCAGTTGTCCCTAGTTAAGGATCATGGAGCAGTAAACTGGCCACATTATACTCTGGCTGCTCTTAGTTATGAACAGGTGGTGTGCTGCAGGTTATTGTGAAGTGGTGGTGTGTTGCTGGTTATGGTGAGGTAGTGGTGTGCTACAGGTTATGGTGAGGTGGTGGTGTGTTGCAGGTTATGGTGAGGTGGTGGTGTGTTGCTGGTTATGGTGAGGTAGTGGTGTGCTACAGGTTATGGTGAGGTGGTGGTGTGTTGCAGGTTATGGTGAGGTGGTGGTGTGTTGCAGGTTATGGGTGAGGTGGTGGTGTGTTGCAGGTTATGGTGAGGTGGTGGTGAGTAGGTGAACTCACTTCTTCTCACATACCAATGCTGCTTACCTCCTTGATAAACATGAGTCCTCACATTTACCCACTCATCTGCTTCCTCAGGGCCGAACGGCTTCAGTATCTCCATTTAATTGCTTCTAATCATACAGAACTTTCTAAGCTCACGATGCATCCGCACGTTTCCATAGTGGCCTGCACGAAGGGAAATTTTCATTTTATTTCAAGATAGGTTAAAACTTTTTCAATCTTTTTCATAATCACGTTTTCATTGATACCCATTTAAGTATTTTCTTGGAGTAAGCCACACAAACTGATTTACTCGAAAACGGCTCGTAAGTTAGAGGCCGCCTTTAGAAAGGAGCGACATAACTCATACCTAAGCGGGCATAAGCCGTCCATGTTTGGAAGGAAGGAATTATTTTCGGTTGACCAGAGAGGAAAGCGGTCAGATTTGGCCGCACCCGAATAGCTTCATGAGCCATTAGGCTGGCAGAGCGAACAGGCGCTCGCTTCTATTCCGGGCCCGAGAGCGGCGAGCTATTTCGGGTCTCGCCTCCTCCGCCCCTTGTGGAACAAGGGCCTCTGATTAAAGGCGAGAGAAATGAAAGCCCACGACACGCAGCCAAAGATTTGCCAAAGAAACTTCTCAAGAAATGGAAAATGGATGAGTTTTTCGATGCAAAGTGGGGAGAGCGAGAGTTGTGTACATGAGGTGAGGTTTGGAAGTGTATGAAAGATGGAACTGTGTGGTCTGTTTGTCAAGTGTCTGTAAATTTAGAAAGTGAAGCGTGTGGAAGCTGACTGATGATAAAAATAGGTGAAATATGCAATTTTGGGCATGGAACCAGCAATTACACGTAAAATGTAGTTTCTGAGCTTAAGAACACTTTCGAGTCGACGTTATAAGAGACTGATCAGGAAATAGGTGGGTTTTAATGAACGTTCGTTTGAAAAATCATAGTATTATTCTACACACTTGTACAACTGAGATTACAATATTATACACGCGTACGACGACAGAGATTGTGTGTAACACGATGGGAGACTGCGGATGAGTATGATGACAAAAGTGGGGTTTTACATAAATTTATTCATATTTATTAAATGACTATAGATAATCAAAGATTTAGAGTAACAGGAGATATGAAACTAAAAATACAAAAACATATGCAATAAATGGTTAAGGAATTTGTTAGATACTTAAAATATCAACTCAGAGTAGATAGCTGAGAGGACAAACCTGAAGGTCAGCGCAACATCAAACAAAAAACAGACGAAGACTGAAACAAAGAAATAGAAATATAAAAATTCTTGGAGCTGGATCTCCTGCCACAATTAGAAATATTTCGAGGCTCAAATATCTGGGAGTTAGGAATCATTTAGTTATTTAGTAATTATTAATTTAGTTATTAGTAATGTTGTTTTTTGTTATTTAGTTATTAGGTCTAAAATTATTAATTATTTTGTTATTAGTAGTTTAATTTTTAGTTACTGAGTTATTTGATATTTAAGTTAATTCGATACTGACTGACTTCGAAAATGATCCGTGGTAGGAGTATCACTCGTTTCCTTTCATTGGTGCTACCACTAAAGCTGATACAATGTTTATTATTGAACAATGATTCCCGAATAGGAAATTTAGATGATATTGAAAATTCGCCTGAAGGTTCATTTTGAAGTGAGAAATACTGATAAATATATTGCACTGGAAACGGTGGTCCAGTTACCATAGCTATCAAATGCACCAATTGACATTTTCATGTTAATTGCCTTCCATTGTTTACAACTCTCTAAGTATCTGAGAAATAACTTTAACCAACATTTGGATTATAATACCATGTGAGAATTTTTCACGGTTACGGCCAATGTTGTGAGATAAATGAGAAAAAGTCCGTCGAAAAATCTAAGGTTCTCTTTGTAGAAACTTGATCCAAAAAGTTTAGGGAGCAGGTCTTTTGTTCACTTCCGCTCGACAGACTGAACTTATATCTGTATATTTTGGGGGCTATACTGTTATTAAGTACTGGTCACACAATTTTATGACTAATATTTACTCTGGGTTCTATACAGTACTAAGTTAAAGTCGCGTAAAAATTGACCCAATATCTACATACTCTGGGTTCTATGTATACAGTGCTAAAGCAGATGTCATTTTATAATTGAACTAAAATTTATTCTGGGTTGCATGCAGTTCTAAATTAAAAGTTATTTAATACCTGAAACAAAATCTATTTTGGGCTTTATACAGTACTAAAGTACAGGGCACGAAATAATTGAACCAATGTATATTCACTAGAACAAGCAAGCACAAGTTTATCACCAATTTCAAGATTGAACCTTTATCAAAAGTAGAATTTATGTTACAACACGTAGGATGGAAATTATTTATAATTTTGCTCTCATTATTATTAAAACTATTATAAATGTCATTGCTGCAGCTGTTATGGAAATTTTATAACAAATCCCAAAAAATTATTCAGGAAAGCTTACATTTTTTCTTGCACTATTCAACACCACTACGACCAGTTCTAAACTAAGGTGACAAAAAATGGAACGGGACCCAAAATTAGAAGTGTCGCGCTTTTGAAAAGGGATATCGGGTCATTGGAATTTCTTTTGAAAGCTGATATTTAGAGCGGACCTCGAAGGCGTCTATTTTTGGCAGTCGAGTCCGATATCGACGGCCTTTAGGGGGAGAAGCTGGTGTTGAATGACGCTTCAACCGAGCGTGCATTGATTTTGCAACCGTGAGTATTTTTACGCTGTTTTTCATAAATAGCAATATTAATGAGCTGCTCAACGTGAACTCAAGTGATGAATATTCTTCTCTTGAAAGTGGTGAATGAAATGTTAATTGTGGATCAAGATTATATTCTAATTGACGCCATATTCACGCATACTTATTATTTATCCTTCAGTTACAAAAAGTAGTTGTTAAGTGAGCCAATGGAAATCAGAAGCGGACAGAGTTGTAGGTGTGCAGGTTTGGGCTGTCGGAAGACAGTTTTTCGAGCGTGCGGTGCTGTTCCAGTGCCCTTATTTGGCTGCCAGAGACGAGCTGTTACAATCTATATTTGGATCGACTGTGAGCGAGCTCCCTCGCAATGGAAACCCGAGTTCAGAAGCAAGAGACCTGAGAAGCTTCTAATGCTGTTGTAATGGGACGTAAAATTCAGAGGGCTTTAAAAACAATTTTGCGTCAGTGGTTTCTCTCAGTTTACTGAAAGTTGCTCTTTATCAAATCGTAGAAATCTGTTATCGGGTTAGAATTGCACTACGTAAGCAATTAAATATCTATTTGTTCGTCGTAAAAATGATTTCAGCAGGGATTTTGCAAAACCTAAGAAGGATTAAACAAAATTCCCTAGTTCTTTATATAGCAAATGACTTCATGATTGGGAAAGAATTGAAATAACTCCGTAACAGAACATTACGAGTTCTCCCCCCTCTGATGCAACAGTTGGTAAATGGTGTGATTGGCAGTGCATATTTAGAAGGGAAATATGACACTACCTCTCATCCATTATCACAGTGCAAAAAATACAGTATAATTTTACCTTAACTCTAAAGCTGCGTAGACAAGTGGCGAGGCAAATGCAGAAATTTGTATACTATAAAGCAGCATTGTTACATGAAGTAGCACTACCTACTGATAAAATAGCATCAACTTCTGATGATGTAGCTTTAACTACTGATATCGTAGCATGAACCTTTGATAAGTAACATCAACTAAAGATTAGAAACTCTAGGTTTTGCAATTGTGCTGCACAATTTTTTTTATATTACATAATTACTCTTTTTGAGAAATGCGTGTGAGATGCAAGAGCGTCGGATAAAATAGGCTCAACTTGTTGTGACAGCATGAACGAGTGTTTCAAAAGTTATCACTAATGAAAAGGTAAACTCTCACTTAAAAAATGTTCTAAGGTTTTCTTGTATTCACAAACAAATTAAAGCAAATAACAGTTGTATATCCATTGCTTGGAATTCATCGCGACGTGACTAACTTATCTGAATTTCAAGAACCAACACTATTTTTTCAAAAATTGAACTGACGTGCAATGTTGGATGTTGGATGGTTGAATACATTTTCAGATTAACAGCTGATGATGGGTCAAGGCCCGAAAATATTCATTTTAGTATTGACCGCATGCAATTTTAACACTGTGGACTTCTTTGTTTTTTGCCCTAAAAATTTTATTGAAGTTGCTTACTAAGCATAAAATATACCATCTTGGCTGCATTACGTTTCAGTTGAGCATGAGGGGTCATTGCATGTCACGAGCCTCGCTGCAGCTCGCGCGGCTCACAACAGAAGATGTTGTGCGGCGGGGAGAGAACTCTCGCGGTCACATCACAACTCTTCAGGGAATCCCTCTAGACTCCATAGATCTGTTGCTACTGCACTTGACGATCGAGGCGCCTGGGAACGAATAATGGTAATAATAATAATAATAATAATAATAGCTCAGCAAGTTTACATTTCAGTGTATTTTTCAGGTAGGCTAAAGTTCACGCGTGTTGTGAGACTTGTATGAGTACAGCGTGGGCCTGTACATGAAACGGTCTACAGTTATTTATCATAGGGTTAAGAATTTGTAAAAGGAGTACGGCGCTTTTAAAATGCTTTGAATGATGTTGTTACAGATGTTATGAATTGATATAAAAGAAATGAAAACAACAGAAAAACTTCAACTATAAGCTAAAGAGTGCAACAACTAAGGAGGGTAAGGAGTGCAATAATTTTAAAGAGGTTATACTACGTGATTGTTCTAGTACTTGGGAAGATCAACGAAATGATTTTGGAATTTAATAAAAAAACTTAATATTTAGACAAATACAGAGAATGTCATGAACACGAAAAAAACAACACTCAGTCTCCATTTTGTTCAGTGTATTGAATGAATGAATACCATTTAGAGCAGAAACAAATAATTCATTTGAATTAGAAAGAATTTTACATTAAATGTGGAAATTTAGGCAAAGCATTCCTTCGTTTGAAATTTGTTGTAAGAGTGGCAACATTTTCTTCAGCGAGAAATACTTCTAAAAATTTACCACAAACGTTAATTAGTCTACGGATTTTACTACGAGGATTAAAGTATCTTTTACTCAGAGGTAGACGTCTACATATATGTATTCAGGCTAAGAAAAGCTGATGGTATTTCAATTTCCTTTGAAAAACCTGTGAAACTTTCCTAGATAAAATTTAAAATACCTATCAGATGAAAAAATTATTAACACGTTACACACTTGAAAAGAATAACACAAACAACAAAGAACACATTAGTTTGCGCACAATTTTATAACCTTTATAAAACCTTTTATAACCAATTTTATAATTTTGTAACCAATTCAATTTCGGTAGATTTGAGCAAAGAAAAGAAAAGAAAATAAAGGAGCACAATGATTTGCGAGCCATGAACATGAAAGAAGTTTACGGGGTAGATGACAGCACTATCAAAATGAGAAACTTCGAGTACCAAATTCGACTAATTTATTCAAGCGTTATCGATTTCGATTCAGATAATTTTTTTTCAAATGGCACGTTTTGTACAGTTTTTTATTCAAACTGGATAAAATAATTTCTTTTTTACATCGTTTATGCGAAATCAAAATGAATGAACATTACTAACTGATTTCTCGGCCAATAAACTCTATATTTGCTGACAGAGTGCAGAGCTGCTCTGCTTAATTTTTATTTCAAGCCGTAATTGGAAATATATGAAAAAAGTAGCTTTCTCTGTCAGCAAACGTGAACGCTAACGTATCCCATCAAACGCAACTGGTTTTTCATAAGCCATACCATAGCCATTACCTAATTCCCAAAGAAATTCTCCAATATATGAACACACAACTCAGGAGCTGTCAACTCAGCTAACGCATATTTGTTATCAAACTCTTGGACAAGTTTTATTCCGGGGATGTTTTTCTTGTTATCAGGAAGAGAATTTAAAATCTTGTACTTCGAATGCTTTCAAAGGAGCCTTAAAATATCGTTAACATTTTTTTTGGCCTAATAATGCGTGTTTATGATTTCGGGATATTCTGTGGTATTTTGTCTTTGAATGAAAAAGCAACACACAGAAGCATACGCAAAAATTCTACGGACTCTGCGCCATAGATTTAAGTATCTTTTCCAATTCCTATAAAAATGTACTTCAGAGCGGGAGACCTTGGAGAATAGATTTTACGTTTAAAAAAAAATTTATTAAAATTCTCAAATTAGTATGATTGCTCTAAAATCACAATGAAGACTTTTTATTCTATTCCTACATGTTAAGTGTGTACAGTTGACAGTACCTTTCATTTTTATTTACAGGGTTCATTTTTAGTGCGAATCGACGTGTATTTCTAACATTAAGAGTTAGCGCAAATCGTTTATCGTCGGTAATAGCAATTGCACAGTAACATTTTCATTTATTATGTATACTGAAAAGAGAACGACTCGATTACCGGTGAAAGTGGGGGAGAGCGTTTGTTTAACTCCCTTTCATTTTATTCTAAAGCCCCACAGAATTGCCTCATGGGAACTATGATCTTAAGCTTGTCTGGGTCTCTGTTGTCCACACCACAAAGGACTATCAAGTTTCTGATGTACTGCCATTAGTACTTTTTTGAGGCAATGCAATTTTAGCTAATATGAGTTTCATCGAAAATAGACAAAATGACTAATGAAACTTCCTTACAAAGACATTTATCAAGTTAAATCCCTGATAATGTGATTCCACTGATATCACTGACAATTTAATGGACAGTATCTCCCACAAAAACTCGAACCGAGTATTTTTTTTCCCGTATCTGTAATACCATCATCAGAATACCACAAGCATTTAATTTCAAGCAAAATTATCCTTCAAAATAAACCTACAGAAAAGGTATTCCAGAAAAACAAATACTTGGTTTGAATTTTTGTGGGACATACTGTACAACAGGTTATGTCACACAACGTGCGGAATCCCCACGGTAGAGGAAACAAGGTAGGGTCATTTCTATGGAAGAAAATACACTTCCTCTCATTCGGCAAACCAATAGAAAGGCTTTATTTCAAACAAGCTTTACGACGTCATCAAAACGCCATGTTGTTAGGCCAATAGGGGAGCCAGATTTGGGGGTAGCAGTGCTACCAGATGCAATATGTGCGCTGCTATTGGTTCGTTGCCGTTACGCAAAACCACACCGACAACGAAAAAAAAGACTGGTTTGAATTTACCTTGTTTCCTCTACCTTGGGAATCCCTAATAAAGTGGTACATTGATTAGCAAAAATTATCTATCAAGCGGTCAACTCTACTCCTAAAATGTGTACAATTCAAAGTGATGAGAATGAACGTTTATTCAAGGTCTGGTCAAGAAACAGTAATCTTGTTTTAAATATAAACTTTAGCACTGATGAAACGCACTCAGAAACAAACTGGAGGTCAAAATGCAGCCTAATTTTTCTGAAATGAAGCAAGTAGCTCTTTAGTTTGGTTGATAAAACAATTCTGTATTATATAGGATGATTTCTAATCACAGACAGGCTAGCATTCCTTAACCCTATAATGTCCTTATTTCCTTTCTAGAAAACCTGTAAAGTACTTGTATTTAATTTCTTGTTAAGTTTATACCCTATTGTGGATATTGAAGTTCACTGAAGAGTGGCAGTTGCTGCCTTCTTCTGATGTCCCTGACTACCTGTTGCTATCGCCTACTAAACGACAACGGTTGTAATAGCGGTAGTTTCGGTAAACAAAATTCTAACATTAAAGTGTAATAAAAACAACCGTCTTATTCAGTACAATTATATTTTTTGTTTAAGACATTAACTCATCTCAAGAGCCATGAAACCTTCAAACACATTCAGGACGAGCAACACACGGCCTAGTTTCCAGGGTCATTTCAAAGGACATGTGGTGCAGCAAAGCAGCAATTCTGGAACTCAAATGGATTCCAGGTTGGTCTGCGGGCACTTAAAACAGAGCCTCATTCGGTCTGGCCCGGCTCCTGCATATGCGTTGTTTACTCGACTGCATTGCCGTGTTTCTGGGGCGCATGAATTACGCGGGAGAGAAGAACTGGGGCAGCTCAGGACTTACTACGTCCGGTTAACTGACATTTTACTCTCTCGAAATATTCGAGTTTCCGGAAGCGTTAATAACGCTGGAGCGGAACTGCGAGCGAAAATAAACGGCAAGGATGCGAAACGCATCGCTTTCTCTGCGGTTTTAAGAACACAATTGTAAAGCAGTAAGTTTTTGCTTAAAACTATATTATTAAACTGTATTATTCATTAGAGTGCAAAAAACAGTTGCACCGAAATGAGCAACTCCTGATTCGATCAAAAGAAAAGAAAAGAAAAGATACATTGGGCGCATTTCCTTCCAAATGAGCTACTGTACAAATTTACTCGCTTTGGTTTCTTTCGCTACGAACTAGGAAAATTAAAATAGGGAGCTTCATGTTTGTCCACCTTTTCAGTATGTATAATAAACAAAAATAGTACTGCAGAATTGCTCTTGCTGACAAATGATCTACGGACTATGCGCCGAGGATTTAAGTATCTCTGGCATTGGGTTTATTCTCGTACTTTCATTATTCCCGTAGATTTATTTATTTGCGATATATTTCCGAAACAGTAGGTAACAAATACACTTGTTTCATTACGATACTTTTAAGGAAACAGAAAGTAAAATATAGAATACACTGGTTTCATTGTAGATCCATTAAAGTATACAGAAATTAACTCTTAAAATACTTTTGTTTCACTGCGTCTCGTTTGAAGTACAGTGACAGTAATAAGTGAAGTACTCTTGTTTCATTGCGAATGTTAAACTACATCTTTGTGGCTAGTAGGCCTTTGAAATTCTCGTTTAGTCGAGAGGTCACCTATTTTCTTGATGCGATTTGGACGGAAATGCAGAATTTGTAAAGTTGGAATGCTGGCAGGAAAGAATCTCTCACTGTATTCCTTTGAGCAGCCCAACGAGGGACTAATATTTCGTTTTCTATTTTGATGAGGCATGAAATATCAAATTGCTTAGATTAGAATTTGTAATTGAGCTCTGAAGACATGATTCAAGTTAATTAATTCTCCTCTACAATCGTTTGGGAAATGTAGCTAGGGAACCTCTTATCAGTTTTCTCTGCTTCAACTTCATCGATTGTTTCATTGCGATATTTTAAAGCTTCAAATTTTCCACTTCGGTAATCGTTTGAAAAATAAAAACGATTGGAGTTTCATTTTCAAAATGACCGCGTCAGTCAGTATCAAGTGAGAAAACGACCATGAGAATGGATGATTTTAATTCTTTGGTGCAATTCTGTCAGAAACTATTTTCCCATAACATGATGGAGAGACTGACGATGCATAGCATTAGCTAACCGTCACTTATATCACGTGAGGTTTGTGTCGAGTGCTGGATCTTAATTCCTTATTTTTCAAGATCTGTATTACATACGAGCCTCGTATAGTCTCCTGAGAAAAATTCCATTACGCAACTTTCTTTACCCAATGAATGGAAAAATAATAGAAGAAAAATAAAAACTAAACAAACGATAAAAGGAAAGTGAAGAAAGAACTAAATAGATTAATATTGCAATGAAACTGATGTGAAGCATTCAATGCACTAGTATGTAAGTTCACACGCCTGTTGACGCAACGAAAATCCGCGTTTTCCTTTGACTGAAATTGATACTCCCACGTACGTTGGTTGAAAGGTGTAGGGTGAAATTCTCACTCAACCTAAAGCTGCCAGCAGCGTTTGAGAATACAATTATTGAGCTTAGTTCTCCAGAGAAGTCATTCCAGAGTGATAAGGTATGTAAAATTTTAGGTGTCAATTTTCTGCACCCACGAAAGGCCGCATAACTTCAGTCAACGTTCTCCGCAGATTCCCTAGATGGTGCTTGGAAACTTGGGGTGCCAATGAGCATACTTTACACGAGAGAATTGAAATATTTTTCACCTGAAATGTTTATTTGCTAGGTTAAGTGATCCGTGAAGTGAACAGGGGTTTGCACCACTGAATGAAGAGCTTACCAAATTTCGTGTAACATAAAGTGTAAATGGCATCAGTGGGTGAATTTCGTACTCTACCCACAGCAAAACATGTATGTGTACATGGCTTAGCATCACTAGATGAAGTGCTCACTAAAATTAACGCAACATGACATCACATGGCTTGAAGAAGTGGAATGAACTGCACACTCTATACCCAGCGTAACACACATGGCTGTTCACTTCAGGATAAAGGGTTCACCTAAACAACGCAGCATGAAATTAAAAGCTTGCATTACTGGATAAAGTGCGCACTCTATCCAACGTAACAGCTACAAAAGGCTGTTTACTACAGGATGAAGTGCTCACCACAACAACGCCACACGAAGTCACACGGCTTGCATCGCAGGACGAAACAAGTGAATGAAATCGCGAGGTGTCGACAGACGGAGAGACGAACAAAGGTTCCGCAGTTGGCCGGGCTCCAAGGGCCCGTCTCTCTCACGAATCGATGGCGCAGGATTCATTCTGAAATTCTGTGGCCCAGGCAGCCCAGCTATGTACCCTCACAGTGACTTCTGAGGCTTCGACTCAAGATTATTTAGTAATTAAAGAAAAGATTGATTACATTAATGGAAGAAGATATCGATTAAATTAATGAAAGAAGAGATAAATTAGATCGATTTAGAGATTAAAGAATAATGAAAAAAGAGATCGATTAGATCGATTTAGAGGCTAGAGATTAATGAAAGAAGAGATCGATTAGATTAATGAAAGAAGAGATCGATTAGATTAATGGAAGCATAGATCGATTAGATTTATGAAAGCAGAGATCGATTAGATTAATGAAGAAGAGATCGATTAGATCAATGAAGAAGAGATCGATTAGAGTGGATAAATTAATTTCAGCCTCTATAATGAGAAATCCATTTCTTAAAGACAGAGTTAAGTTTTGAATGTGTTATTTAAACTTCATCCGCTCTCAGTGAGGTTTCATCTCGTCAGTTTCTAACACAAATGTTAGGATTAAGGATTTTCTGTACACAGTGTCAGCGGTACGGACAAATTATTTTATTCATGTTGGCATATCTTCTGAGAGAGACTCATGGATGAACATTTCAACTCAGTAGTGTTGAGAATCTTAAATGGGATGATACTGGAAATGCTCTAAAACGGTTTTAAAGCTGTATAGTACATCGGAAAAGTTCTTTGAAGTAGCAAGAAATTACCCACAATAAGTTTGGCTTGACATTGAGAGCTGTTTTTAGAGCGTCAGCGTGTAGAAAATGAGTTGAACACAAAATGCATCACACTGAATCAGCGAGGACACATGTTTTGGAATGTCTTCACAATTGCAAAGAAAAATTATTAAGGAAATCTTTATTACTTCATAAGGGTAAAGAATTTTAAAACAGTTCCAGCATTCATGAAGTTCTCGTCAAGAGGAATGATCAAAATGGAATCATAAAAATCGATTTCTACTTTAAAATACTATTCCATCACACCACAATCACTCGCATCACAACGTGCACGTTGCTAGCTTAGCATTTTTTCTTTATACCTGAACATACAAGGAATGATTTTTCAACTATTCAAAAACTGCTCCGGTAATATTTCAAAAAATCAGTATCTTTTCTTGATACTTATTGCAAGAGGTATAAATACAAGTACATTTTATAATAAAATATTCCAATTGAAAAAGAACTGCTTCAAAAATATTTTTAAAATGCAACATCTTTTCTTGATATTTATTATACGATGCCAAAATAAATATACAAATTATCTTTATTCCTACTTACAGAGCACAATTGTAAAATAATCCCACTACATAAATATAGTTATTCGCGTTGACCTGCAAATTCTACGCTAGTGCGCAGAACTTTGCTTCGAAGCCCCCCAGCTCGAGAAAGCTCTGCTCGCCGTAACGCGAGATGCGGCCGCAGCAAATCAAGAAAGGCTTCCAGCAAAACAATGGCAGCGCCAGACGCACGTACTGTGCTGCTTACTGAACAAACTTTGCCGGGCAGGGATATATAGCCGCCTGCACAAATTTTGACATGTCTTGAGGGTATAAAATTCGCTTATTATTTGACCTTTGGCAGTCAGAATATATAGCTGCTAGCATAAATTTTGCCATGTTTTGTGGGTATAAAATTCGTTCATAAAAATCTTATCATGATTCCATTAGCTTTTACAATCGGCAAAAGGGAAAATAAAGCTTCAATTGAGTTCATAAAAAACACAAAGCTTGATATGTGTAAAGCAAGGATGAGACATGAGACAAATTTACTGCGGCTGGATTTAAAGTTTGAGGTATCTGTTTTTGAAAGCACAATTTCATGCCTGTACTTCATGTACTCTCTAATATGGACTTTTAAAAATGGCATTTTAGCTCAAAAAATTCAAAAAATTTCAAAACCTTTCCCATTCGTTTAACATGCAATAAGTAAAGATCTATTTTGAAGGTTGTTTTTGCAAAATTAAATATCTGGACTGAAATGGATGCTCTAGTTTCCTGTAAGTCAAACTTGGTCAAAATCAAACAATGACTGCACGAACTGCAAATTAGGACCGATGTACAAGCAGCAATATTCAAATTGTCTCACAATATTTACACCGCCCGAATTACATTTAGGTGAAGGCCATGAGATGAGCAAAATGTAATTCGAAATTTCAGACTCGGGTGCTCAGGTTCGACCGTGAAGACAAATTGGTATTTTAACAAAAACCTAAAGACTAAAAATGGAATAAGTAACTTAATGATGGAATAATAATGATGAGCAGGAATAAATCATTCTAAATAAGAAACGAGTATGTTAATCAATTTGCCACCAATGGAGTTAGGACGCACATTGTTCATTAAAAATATTTTCTATGAAACACGAAGGGATAAGATAATGTCATTTGCTCAGAGGTGGAATTCCGACGCTCGTTTCGCGACACACAATCAAGAGACGTCAGCAGAAAATTTCCTTTAATACAGTGAGATTTTCATCTTAGGCATCTCTAGCACAAGTTTCGATTTGACTCAGATAAATCATCGGGTATTTGCCACTCACAAAGAGTCACTTACAGAAGCTCAAGATAAATTTCCCTAGCATCAAGACAAAATCTGGCATCGCCTTGCATTTAAGCTCCTAAATATTAATTACTAGTGAACCCACGCCTACAAAAATGACAGTTTTATCTCACGATACTTACAATTAATTTGTGAAGAATGGATTTTTAGAAACGAGTGTTTATCTTTTTTCATCCCTGCATTTTTGTGTTAGGAGAAAATCGGGGTAAAAATCAGTCATTGTGAAAGATTTCAAGTCAAAAAATGCATAAGTTTACAGTCTTATGTGCGCAGTTAGTGATCCGGTATAATGTTTATGATTTACGAACGGCCCCAGCAAGCAAGCAAGCCAGCAAGCAAGCAAACAAGCAAGCCAGCAAGCGTACAAGTGAGTATGCAAGTGAGCAAGCAAGCAACTGTGTGTATGGGGATCATTATAAACTTTATGGCGTATTTGCTTAGATTGAGTTGTGTGCAACGCGGAATTTTCAGAGTGAAAACAACAGTGTGCTTATATCTCACTCCTTGCGCTCGGCTGAGTTCGGTCCCCGGCAACAGGTCTGGCGAACTAGCAGATCTCACGTTATGTTTTCCAACACAAAATCAAGACGAAAATTTAGAGAAAGAGCTAAAAGTTTCTCAGTAACACAACGAACTTCAACGAATAATGAGCATTGTTATGTTAAATGAAGACGTTTGTGTACCATTCAGGGGAGTGTTACTGTAGATCTCAGGTACGTTCACTTGTTTAAAAAAATATATTTGCATGACATTCAGGAGAGTGTTACGATAAATTTCATCTTAATCAAGAAGTTAACTGATCATCGAACATTCGATTGTTGTAATTACTGGGTATCGTTATGAGCAAACGTTTGCCTTCTCATCCAAGTTTGAAAAGTAATTAGGAACTTTCAACTTTGAGGGTGACAGAGAACAGGACCGATCCTTACGTCCATTTATCCAAAAATACTTGCCCTCATTAGAGTCAAGTAACTTTTGCGCAATTGGCAGCCGAAGTAATCACTCAAACAGAAATACATTTGACTTCAATCGCGTTCATGGAGTCAAGTTACAGATTTTAGAGGGCAATTTACACAAAAAATGGATGTTGAAAGCGGCAATACAAGAGTGGGGTTTGGCCGATGCATTTGACGTTGATTAAGACGAGGTGGTACGGACCGCTGTGTGAATGAAAGCCAGAAGGGCTCCTGAGTAACATATGGAAAGGACATGATCTATTTTCAGCCCCAAAAGCGACCTAAAGCTGAAGTGAGCCCGCTGCTCATTGGCTAACGCTGTCCAATGGGACGCTCAGTTTCAGTGAAGAAGATTCCCGCGCGTTCCAATGCTTTTCGACTTATATTTTTAGATCGGAGTTGGGCCAGGTTTTTTTTTGGGCTGTAGCGCTAGCTGCGGCGCGACTTCGCGGGTGTTCTTGATGCTCCGGCCGCGGGTCTCGGCAGGTCCTGGCGCTCGTGGCTTCCTTAATGGTTGACTACTGATAGTTGGCTCCTGATAGTTTGCTACTAATAGTTGCTACTGATAGTTGCTACTAATAGTTGCTACTAATAGTTGCTACTAATAGTTGCTACTAATAGTTGTTACTAATAGATGCTTCTAATAGTTAGCTACTATTAGTATCTATTCGAATCTATGACTCAATATTTTTTCATATTTTTTGTTCTACGTTTATTTACAATCAGCTACTAATAGTTAGCTTCCAGTAGTTAACTATTATTAGTTAGCTACTGATAGGTAGCTAGTAATAGTTAGCAATTAATAGTTAGCTACCATTAGTTAGCTACAAATAGTTAGCTACTAATAGTTAGCTACCAATAGTCAGCTACCATTAGCTAGCTACTATGTAGTACTTTACTACTAATTGATAGCTACTTTTAAATTTAAGCAATTAAAATAGACTAGCGCCACTCTCATCTCAAATTTGATTGTAATAGACTGATTTAATTTTGCAAATATTATACTAAGGATAAAGGAGAAGAGTAGACTCGGAGAGTACTGTGATGTGAAGCAAGTGTTTGTATAAAAACTCTTATTTTGGAGTCCTAGTAAAGACAAAACACCATGGAATCCATTCATTTAAACTTGAAAAATAACTGAAATTCAACGTAGTGACATTGTCCCAATATTATTTGAAGATGCAATTTTCAAGATATGTAATGATAAGTATTTGGGCACTTGAAAATGGGTGTGCAATAATTAGTTGCAGCAATTCCACCTGCAGCGAGCCAGTGAGTTTTTACTAAATCATGGGAAGATTTCACTAAATCACGAAAAGGTTTAAGTGAAATCTTAGTCATTCATTTATCTTCGGCGAACACCAAATCACACAGGTTGATCGGTCGTCTTGTATGGAACTATGGGTGTGACTTTTTAGTTATCTCCAGATATTCTCAATCGGAGCACGTCGTCGAATCTGAGGACTAATTCAAATCCGTATCAGTACTTTAATATTGCTGCTTTGAAGCCATTCACGAATTACCTTGGCTACATGCTTAAGATGACTGTTCCACTACCGTGGTGTGATCAGAGGTGGATAAGCCAAACAAGCAGCGTCTCAACCACTGTAGAGGAAACAAGGTAGGGGTCAAACCAGTCCATTTTTCGTCGACTGTGTAGGTTTGCTGACGTCACGGCAACAAACCAATAGCAGCGCTCATATTGCATCCTGTAGCATTGCTACCCTCAAATCCGTCTCCCCTATTGGCCAAACGACATGGCGTTTTGATGACGTCATTTAGTTTGTTTGAAATAAAGGTTTTCTATTAGCTAGCCGAACAAGAACAAGTGTATTTTCCTCCATAAACTTGACCCTTCCTCGTTTCCTCTACCGTGGTCTCAACCAGCCAACGATCTTTACAGGGCTGTAGAGGATGAACAGTGTACGTGTTACCATGCAGGGCATCCACGCAAAATGTATCCACTGATTTCATATTTTAACAATGTGCCTCTATGGTTTTGTAGGATAGTTTAATTCAGAAATTTTTATTCAACTATGTCCATTCTAAGTGTAGCATAATAAAAAGAGTAAAAAATATTGAGTCAAAGATTCTTAATCAGTGGATACATATTTCATGGATTTCGTGGTCATAATTTAGAAACAGGATATAGTAATCAATACGTAAAGTTCAAGTCTCCAGTTAACAGGGCGTGACTGGGGGTAGATATGCCAAACAAGCTCAACCAAAAAGCATCAATTTCTACGCTCGCGCAAGGATATGTTTCGAGCATAGTTGCAGCGTTCCCGTAACGACCTTGCCCCCACCAATGAATAAAATTTAAATTTAGATGGTCCATATGTCAAAACTAGAACAGGAATGACACTCTTTACCGATGCAAACATACGGACTAGATTTTGTTCAAAGATGTGTCGCTAACGAGTGAGCGCTCATATACATAACGGTACAAAATGCCTGCAGATATCTTTATTATTATTCGGTATTTTTACCTAGCTGTGTTCTAACATTCATTTTGCTTCAAATATTCCCGGCATTTATAAATAATGATGTAAGCCATGCTTTTATTTTTACAA
>JACJUY010000623.1:191806-202877 GCA_014220935.1 Platorchestia sp. MABIK | reverse complement strand
TGAGTACCCAGCTGTTACTGCACGCTGGTGTGGTGTAGGTGGTGTGGTGGCAGCGTGAGTACCCAGCTGTTACTGCACGCTGGTGTGATGCTGTGTGTGTGTATCGTAAGCGAACCATCATGACGCTACACCTCCAAGTCGTCAACCAAGTTTCGTCTCCTCCTGCCGCAGGTGTTGGTTGTCCTGCACGCAGGCAGTCGTCATCTGCACTGCACCGGGTAGAGCGTGTGCCAGCTGCATGACCGTGGGCACGTGCGCTGCAGCAGGGGCTGTCGTTGTAGAGAACACAGTCTGCCGTAATGGTCAGGTAATGTACGCGTGACAGACCTTCAATTCCTACAAGTCCTAATCACTGAGATGAACACGATGACAGTGATCAGGAAGGGCACTAACGAAGTACCCTCCACCTGCGCAGGTGTGCAACAACGTGGGTGGAGTCGGGCAGTGCGTAGCAGCAGCCGGGACCCCCTGCGCCTGTGAGCCTTTCTCTGTACGCTGCGACGCCTTCGACACGTCCTCAGTGGCGATCTGCATCTCACAAGAATTTCCTCCAGTCAATTATGTCCCACAAATCGTGCAAATGTGCCCTTTAGATCAGCCGTGCACCAATGGGCGGTGTGTTGCGCCAACCATCAGTACAACCACTTCCACCACCACAACCCCAACCACCCCCACCACCACCACAGCCCCAACCACCACCACCTCAACTAGGCCTCCCACCTGCACGGCCGCAAACGCCAACACGCGCTATCCCTACGTGGGCGACTGCAAGAAGTGAGTTTCCTTAGAGGGCCGTGAGGGCGTGATCTTGTGCACCGGCAGTTGTGGGGCTGAGCTGCGAGGTCTGATGGACAGAGAAGGGAACTCGGGGTTGGGGCTCCAGTGAGGCGAATTTCAAAGAATACACCAGCGCTCGACAGACCACACCAGATCATTCCACTGAAATTAGTGCACCAACATCCTGAGACAGGCGCACAAAACAATTACATCTAATGAAATTGATGCATAAAATCCATCACATTGGTTTTTGAAATTTTTAACCTGTGGATCCTAAGTTAAGAAATAAAAATAGGTCTTATTATGGTCAATAGTTGAACAAAGGTTGAGAGAAAAACATGACAATATATTCCCTCGTTCGAGAAGGCCAATAATGTTGTGGGGCTGCAGCAAGTAGAGCAGAGCTCCTCACTGGGGGAGCCGCCCCTCGCAGTAACGAGAGGTGCCCCATTGCAGGTACTACACGTGCCGCGAGGTGACGCGTGGCTCCTACCGCTACGTGGAGAGCACGTGCCTCGGCACCACCGTCTTCAACGCTCAGACGCGCTACTGTGACCTGCCAGCCAACGTGCGCTGCCCCTAGTGTGGTGAGTGGTGTGGTGTGGTGTAGGGAAGTGACGGTGTTGTGGTGTGGTGTGGTGTAGGGAAGTGACGGTGTAGTGGTGTGGTGTGGTGTAGGGAAGTGACGGTGTTGTGGTGCGGTGTAGTGTAGGGAGGTGACGGTGTAGTGGTGTGGTGAGTGGTGTGGTGTAGTGTAGGGAGGTGACGGTGTTGTGGTGTGGTGAGTGGTGTGGTGTAGTGTAGGGAGAAGACGGTGTAGTGATATGGTGAGTGGTGAATAGCGGTGTGACAACTGCTGTGGGGCAGGTGTGTGGTGAGGCTCATGATGGGATGCGTCTCGTTACAGGTGCCGAGAGCCGCTGCACTCACCAATTGGAACGCGTGTGAAGGTGTCCGCCTACCCAGCACCTACCTAGCATCTACCTGTCACCCACCTGGCACCCACCTATCGCCTTCTAGGACCCACAACAGACTCAGGATCCACACCAGACGCCACCTGAACCCTCACCACACACCACAAGGACCCGCTCTAGACACCCGCACCTGACACCTCCACGGAGTAATACAGATCACACTAACCTGATGCAACTCAAGAAAGACGTCTTGGCATGCAGGAGTCATCTCACGCACTCGAAACCCACAGATCGCAGCCGCACGCTCTGGCGGACTTGAGTGACGCTGACATTGAATGTACTACACCCTCTTTGTTACTCTCTGCAGTGTTAGGAATATTTATTTGCATTCAAGGATATAGAAGACAAACATTAGAAGTTGTAACAATGTTCGGTAGTGCAGGCAGGTGTTGCAGCGGTTGGGTGGACACCAAACCTCAGGCCGGCGTTCCTTTAAATTAGCTTTGGAGCGTGTCGTTTCTGAGAGTGAGTCAGGGCTTGATTTTAGTGGTTTTGAGTGAATAAAACAATCATTTCATCTGCGGTGTTTTTTTCCCACCAACTGTGATAACACAACTCGCTGGCATCACTCAAGAGGACTTTGGAGTTTGAAATACCAACAAATATTGCATTTCGATGAAACATGTAGGGTTGAACTGCAGCAGGGAGAGATAGTAGACTGCATCTGATGCCTGTGCAGCCGCTACACCACAGAGCGAACAGCCTATAAAAGCACGCTTCAACACCTCACATAACGCTGAGGCGGCGAAAAACATGCATGCCGGCAGTGAAAAGTTTGACTGGGTAACAGCGCAGCGCAAATGTTAACACTGCACACCCAGGCCAGGGCACTGTGCTGGGCCCTCTTCCTTGCCCTCACCGCCGCCAGGCAACACACTCAATCTAGTAGGGAGTGAGGGAAGAGGAACGAGCCGTGTTTTCTAGTGCGTAGATTGTCAGCCAAGACCCCTGGCATCACGCACCGGCATCAGAGTAGGTGTAGAGTACTTTAGAGTAATCTAAGAACTACTAGCGTTACTGGTAACAGGTTCGAAAGACCACCCTCAATACCTGATGCTGCTCCCTGAGCAAGAACAAGCGGTAACCTCTGACGCAGGAAATCACTGCGCGCACACATCAGTGTCAGTTTCCCAGGTGTATCATCCCCAAGTTTCCCCTGGCTTCTCTGCGCCATTCGCAACACCATGTAGACCAGACCCACTGTGTGCGAGGCCCACATTAACACTAATGATGAAGAGTGTTGATCAAATCAACGTTAAAGCACGACTTGATGCATGTGATATTTGGTTTTTATCGTAGTGACGTTTTTCTTGCCAAATTCTTATACTTTTACTATCAAAGTCGAACGAGCGATTACATTGTCCTCTGATGATTAATATTAATTAATATCATTTGGAAGGGTTCAACCTCCTAACACCATCGATAACTTATCTCCTTTTCCTTACGGGAAATTAAGGAATCTGAACCAAATCACTAACTTATGGGTTAAAAGATAGTAACAGAATCACTAGAGCTCAGCAGAAAATTGTCTAATACACCATAATGAATGTAAGGTAATTCTATAATGATAACGTTACCTACGATAGAGACGACTGACAATCAATCCTACACGTAAATCAATCGATGGGAATAATGTTTAAAATGAATGGTACATATAAGAATAAAAGCTCATCTTGCTCGTGAGTTTCAGGATGAGGATTTGAACGATCTTTATGTGGATTCAACGTAAACACATCACTCAGATAAGGGCTTTCACTTCCACACAAAAGCTCATCATATCGTCTGGTTCGATAAGCGCTAGAATACTGACATGAGTCTTTCATAGGGCCACGCAGTAGTTGGGCGCTAATGAGCATAGAGTCCCAGCCACAAGCGAAGATCTTGAGCTCGAGATGCCCCCCCCGGATTATGAAGGCGGTCTGTTGGCTAATGGCATCAGTACTGTCCGAATGCGCCCCTCTATTGAACAATAAACGGAGAGGAAACGCTTACAGTCCCATTGATACAAAATTTCGAATAAAAAAATTCAATCATTTTTTTCATCAATGTAATTGTGTTTCCTCTGTATTTTTCAGCCTGAAGATGATGTGTGAAACATCGAAACGTTGCCTTTCACAGTGTGGCAGTTTTAGAATTTTGGTAACTGAGTGTTTTCAGTAAAAAAGGGTGAGTGATTATCTTCGTATTTTACCACACGATGAACGTGAACAACATCGCAAAGTTGAAAAGATGCAAAATAAACCGAGAGCCTCAATCCAAATCTGTAGAGCTAACGCGCCACTCTCAGTGAGACCAGTGAGGCTAAAGACGAGAAAAATTAAAGGCCGTTGAGGGAGGTGCTGATGGAAGCACACCTGCTACCCTGGCCCCCGTTAGGCCCACACCTGCGCACGTGACGCGGAACTGAACTGCCTTCGTCATTCGCTACCCCTTCCATACCTACACAAGACTTGTATATTCAATAAAAAAGAGAGAACCAGGAAAATGGTATAAAACATTTTTCATTAAAATGTATTCTCGAGGCTGTAAAAGACTCGGAAGACTTGTATATCCTCTGCACGACGTGCGCTATGGAGGAGCTTATTTCACGATGGCATGGATCCAGTCTGAACCACTGCTGCCAGTCGGACTAACGTACCGACTAAGGCAGCCCGCCCACTGAGGCGATGCGATAGATGAGACGTCGCACGAAAACCGAGCTCATCAAGTCGCATGCGACGCGTTGCATCAGTACCGCCCATTGAAGCAACGCGTATCGCATGAGAATTGAGAACCCAATAAACATTTGCATCTCTCTACAACTCGAACCCTGCTTTGCAGCGCTCAACTGCGAATGAGCTGCGCGGCGGGAAATTTTATGTTTACATATTCTAGTGACCGTAATGCTCTGCTCTGTAATGCCCATTTGCATAACATATCCTGGAAGTTTCTGCCATTGTACAGCGCATCACTTGAGTCATACAGTGCCGATCATTCCTGGACAAGGCAGGTCAATTTTTCACTTGCGTTCATTTCCGGATGGGAGGCCATCACAGAAAAATTAGGCTCGTACGTGATATCCAACTGCCAGACAAGCTCAAGCCTCGAAGGCGTTGGTCAGTGCTGGCTGCAAGCGGTATGAATGCCAAGCAGCGCCACATTTTGTTTCATGTCCCGCAGCAATGCATAAAAAATTTTACTCATTTCAATTGGCATTTAGTATGGCTATTTAATGTCCATTTTAGTTATTTGTGGGTTTTGAAACTTTTAGGAGTTTTTTTTGCGTTGTGGTATATGTTTCATACCAATTATCACTAATATATGAGAAAAGCAACTTTATACATTTTCGACCTCACCCTGTCGCCCAAGCATGCATCACTTTTAAGAGAAAAAATTTTTGCATTCTCATAAGTAATTCCCCATTAATTAGTGTTATATTCATCCACATGAAACCCAAACGACGTTATGACAACCTGCACGGAAACAAGTGACCATCGCCTCGTCGCACGAAAAATGCAACATGCAGCATTTTGGTGCGACAGACAAATGAGGCGGAATGAAGCCAGGAGTCGCATCGCCTCAGTGGGCGGTGAGCTAGCCGACACAGTGCTATTCCTTCGGTGCTACTAATGAACCGTGCGATTTCGCAAGGCGTCGCACCAGTCGCATCACATTGCCTCAGTGGGCGGTGAGCTAATCAACACAATGCTATTCCTTCGGTGCTACAAATGAACCGTGCGATTTCGCAAGGCGTTTCACCAATCGCATCGCGTCGCCTCAGTGGGCGGGCTGCCTAACTAGTACAATGAAGGAGCACGTGTGTTGCACCTGAGTGACGCACGTGAAAGCACGTGTTGCACGCAAGTTACAGTGGCGACTCGTCGTCGTGGAGCAGCTCTGTGACGTTGCCACACAGGCGTCACATCAATTCACGCCTACCCTACGCAGAAATTTCCATGGAGATCAAACAGAACTTATGAAAGTGGCATTAGATGAAAAATTTTGCCCAGCACACCAGAACCAGCGAGTGTACCTTCGCTGAGGTGACGCTGGTGCCCTGGCTTGGTATTTAATATGCGGGCCTCGTGAGGGATGTTACATGTGAACACTTGCGTACTAGTTCTCTACCACTTCTCAATGGAATTCAGTACGTACACACGGCGCTAGTTCTCTACTGCTTCTCAATGGAATTCAGTACTTTCATACGGCGCTAGTTCTCTTCTGCTTCTCCATGGAATTCAGTACTTTCATACGGCGCTAGTTCTCTACTGCTTCTCAATGGAATTCAGTACTTTCATACGGCGCTAGTTCTCTGCTGCTTCTCAGTAGAATGCAATACGTACATACGGCGCTAGTTCTCTACTGCTTCTCAGTAGAATGCAATACGTACATACGGCGCTAGTTCTCTACTGCTTCTCAGTAGAATGCAATACGTACATACGGCGCTAGCTCTCTACTGCTTCTCAGTAGAATTCAACACGTACATACGGCGCTAGTTTCTCAAACGGGAGTCTAAGGCACCTTGTGTTTACAAACATGAATATTTCAGAAGGGCAAAGTAGAACATTTCATTAACAAATTGAGAGCCATTGTTGAAAATGTCTGTATCCACAATACCACATGAGGAAGTATTGGACCAGGTTCGAAATATTTGTGCNTAGTTAGAGCTGAACGACATGATGCGAGATCAGCGCCCACGTCAGCACTGGTGATGACGGGTCCAAGATACGCCATCTCGGCATCAATGTCCCCATCTGCCTGTCTTTCAACATGATATAAAGCTTGTATATATTTCTGATTCGTACTTTAGGAAGTTTTCAGTCCCCATTATTTCGAAGTTTACGTTTACAAATCTTTATACAGCAAAATATCTCCCAAATTTGGGGACAAAAAGTAAACATATTTTACTAAGCGTTCCAACAGGGTTCGAGTAACTCAAGAGGAACAGCACATCCACGTTAGACACATACCTACTTGATTTATCCTACTTTTGCCGATACCTGGCTAGCGTGAACTGGAGAACATAAACAACGACCCCGTAAATCTCTTCCATATTCAGATGCGGCAGCGACTCGTAATGATGGTAGCTTTCAAAGCTCTCTTTTCCGTGAACAAACGTTCACCGGTTTTATAATTAGTTTTTTTGCTATTGCCGATCTATATACATAGATTCATATTAAAGAGTTTAAAAACATTGCTACCAAGGGCTTATGGTCGACAATAGACGCGTATTTATAAATTCCTTGCCCCGTGAACAGTTGCCCTCGTAGAAACTTTGCAATGCAATTGAAATTTTGCGAACGTTTCACTCTTTATTATAGAGCACATCGGAATGGAAATCATATGGAAGTTTGCTACAATTTCCCCTTGAGCCTCTCTCATTAGGCCAGGATTTATTTCCCTGACCGCACGACATCGTTCGCACGTGTGGCACGCAAGGGACAAGCAGGCACTTCCGGGCGTGACTAGAGGCCTTCGTTGTTACGAAGGAGTCCAGTAAATTGAGGCCTACATTACAACTATGTTTGAATATATCCTCCACACCCAATGATCATGGTCCAAGATTGATATAAATATGTGAATGTATCCTCCACACCCAATGACCATAGTAAGAGGTTGATATATATATATATATGGATATATCCTCCACACCCAAATATATCCGCACCCAATGATCACAGTAAGAGGTTGATGAGATAGAGAGACAGTATCTGTAAGAGACCAGCTCGTGTGTTGATTTCTTTGGCCAGAAGACCGGAGTTCCGCATAGTTCCCTTAATTCTAAACTTACGTCGCCCTCTGCGGCTTGTGATCTCATATTCTGTCTTCACGTGGACCATTGAAGGACAACCACCGTGGATGAGGGACGTGGTGTCTCGTCTGTCTCCAGTCACAGAGCAGCCCATGACACGTCAGTGCTGGGTGTACAGAAGAAACACTTGGCTACAGCAGCATAAAAAGTCCACCTCGTATTAAGTAATCCAAAGCTCCAACGCTCACAGATCAGGTAAATAATATTTAGTCAATAGAAATTCACTGCATGGGAAATAGATTTCAAGATTAGCAAAGGACTTCAGAATTCCAATTCGAAATTCCTTTCTGCCCGTGTGAAAAGAGAATACATTTTTTGCCAGCTTTTCTGTGGAATACTTTTGACGTTTAGGATTCCCACTGTCAAAATACCAATGTTTTTCACCATGACACTACAGAGTTTCACTAATGGCTTTTCTCGAATAATGTATTCATACACTGAGAGAAATTTTGACACACCTGGGTGTGTCAAATGGTAATTCAGAAATATCTTGATTTCCTTTGACCAAATATTAAAGCGGTTGAGCGCTAGAACACTTTTCACATGAAACACTTTTCACAAGAACACTCGAAACACTTTTTCACGTTTCAAATGGCTCAACATTTTTTGTGGAAGACCGAACTGTGTTTGAATTTTGTGATTGGAGTACAATTCTCCCCAAAAAACTTCATATCTTCCCTGATTTTTCTTCTAATTCTTGGACATTGTCTGTATATCAGTGTAATTAGTTGCTAGTGTAAGAAATTGATATACTTATGAGAAATGAAATAGACTTCCGTAAGTGTGTCATGTTTGGCACGCTTAAGTGTGTCGTATCAGCCCATGACACACAAAAGTGTGTCAAAATACAAAGGCAAATCCTTTATTTTGTTGACACACTTTTGTGTGCCCGTTTTGTGCCGGCACACACAAAAGTGCGCCGATTTTTCGACAAAATTTTTCTCAGTTTACATGTAATCTTACCATACTTATTGCACCAGTATTTTTAGGTACCATGAATGATTGATCAACCATTTGCTTGATCGCAGGATGTGAAAGTATTCTTCTCCGGAGAACAATGGAACACACTTTTTAAGTGATTTGTCATAGTGTATGAAGCCACCAATAAGGCTTGCTTCATTAGAAGTGACTTGTCCAGGTATTTCAACCCATCAATAACGCACGCTTCATTTATAACTAATAAGTTACATTTATTTCCATTTTCTTATCATAGCATAAATTTGAGTGTCGCCTATCGTGTCAGAAACTTTGCCTGACCAGCACTCAGCGCGACAGCCCCCGCTCCTTAGCTCATTTCCTCACGTAAACCATTCTCCCAGTTGGTGATAGTTGCGCAATCACGTTATTCTTTGAAGGACTTTTCCCAGCAGGCGCGGTCCACTTGTTATTGACTCCTGCAGTGAAGTTCTTATTAGTGACTCCAAGCTGCCACTGTGTAATGCCTTGCATTTACATAGATATGAATGTATCATACCTTTCTTTCATTTCTTTGACTTTAATAACTCTTTTGGCAAACAACACCAATCCCTCAGCTGACCTGTTTCCAGTTGTATCATGCTCCTCTGCCAGTAGTCCTCACATCCACTAGGTGAAAGTGCTACCATTTAGCAGGCTCGCCATTGTATGCATCCTCTCAGGAAACTTTTGAGCCCCTGGCCGCCTGACCAACCCAACTCCTCAGGTCACGTTGCTGTCGCTGCCTCCCACCTTAGAACACGACACTGTAAGCCGGGCAGACCAGTGCTGCGAGCTTCACAGATATGGTCACACACACACTTCTGAACTGCCTTCTGCTTAAAGTTGCCGCAGTCGTACCTCTGAAGTTGAACGCCTCGAAAGTCGAACTAATCGGAAGTTGATCAGTTCAAAAGTCAACCGGGTTGTGAACAGTAACCCGTTAGAACGGGTTGACAAAAGTCAACCAGTTCAAAAGTCAACCGGTTAGAACGGGTTGTGTTCGACATCCGAGGTACTACTGTAATTCTGTTCTCCTCTTCCCTACTGAGCAATCGTGACTTATCCGATGGTGTGCTCCGGCAAGTTTTTTAATAGTTATCATAAGCGTGAAATTAGCACGCACATCTGCCCGATTTTACGAGAGCTCAGCATCAGTCACGTGGCAGCACTCCGCATCTGCACCGCTACACGGTCGCCCAAATACTTCCGAAGTTTCCGGCACCCGCCGGCCCAAATGTCATAAACATTCCATGATGAACACTGTTTCAAAGCTCAAGTGCGTCATACCATTGTGATGGAATTTCAAAGCTGGGTCCATTTTTAATTCAATAACTCACCTTGTACTAGAGAGATTTACAATCTCGTGCTGATTGGTTAGTTTGATATACAAGCCTGTGTGCTATGAAATGTTGACAATTGGGACAGCAAGTAGTTTGTAATGCGTAACGTACGTCCTGCCGTAAACAAGAAGGCATTGTGATGTGAAGCACTTGTGTGTCAGCGCGGGGCAGCTGCGCCTTAACCAGCCAGCGCACCCCACAAGTCACAGCCCAGCTGCGGCAACCGCACAGCGATGACAGCAATAATGAATTGACTGTCACAGATGAGATCCTCGATCACGGCGGCCTCAAGGTCCCATCCATTAACTTGCCCCCTCTTCCGACAGCCCCTTGTCATGCATAAAACTTCGGTCCTTATCACATACTTAAAGCATGTTTACTTTCTAAACTACGGACTTTGAGGATTGATGGTCCAATAGCCTTGTGAGCTCCACAATATGGCGGCGAGCGCCGCAGGGCAGTCCGTCAGTGTCCGTGTGGGGGCCGTAGGGGCACCTTCTCTTCTGTCTGATTATTTCACTTTAACCCGAAAGCAGAAATTAAATTTGTCTTTTATCGTTGCACTCATCAAATTTCCACTTTCGTCTGACCCAACAACAGCGTTCGAAGATCCCAAAAATGTACGCATCTCGTCTCTTGAAATTGATTTGAGAAAATGATGCCCAAAGATTCGGCCGAACAGGAAATTGCGGCTGTTGCTGTGTCAGATGAAAGAAACCGGAACTGATCATCCGAAAAACCTTCCCTAGTTTCCTTGACGCGATTAAGGATGTTACCCTCTTAACCAATATTTTCCATAAGTATATTTTGAGAGTTGTCGATTTCGTTGATGAAATTCGTTACCTGATTTGTACGTGTTACAAGCAGAAGCATATGATATAAATGGGCTGTGTGATAGTAATTTGTGCATGTAGAAATAATACTCATGTCTCGAATGCCATTGCGAGAGGAATCGATTTGTGTTAACCTCACTGAGCTTGTATCCTAGATAAAATATAGCCACTTGTGCCCTAAGCTTAATTAGTCTATGCCTCACTGATTTTGTATCCTAGATACTCACTATACCGCCAGTTGTGCCCTGAAGCTGATCAGTAGTTTACCTCACTGAGCTTGTATCCTAGATACTCACTATACCGCCAGTTGTGCCCTGAAGCTGATCAGTAGTTTACCTCACTGAGCTTGTATCCTAGATACTCACTATACCGCCAGTTGTGCCCTGAAGCTGATCGGTA
>JACJUY010000623.1:177609-191521 GCA_014220935.1 Platorchestia sp. MABIK | reverse complement strand
CCCAGCCATGTTATAAGCGCCTTGTTCTGAGTCCGATATGAGAGGAATGTTCAGGGATGAACTGCCAGAGAACCAAAGCGTCATTAATTCTGTCGTAAGCCATCATATTTGGAACCGTAAAGGGTGAAGCTGTGGGGCTGGAGCCTTTGTATCGTAATTCCGTCTTATTTTAATCACCTTTAATTGTGATTGCCTCTTTTTCCTTCTATGTGCAGCCCTGTGCCCCCAAAAGCATTAACTCATCTAAACCAAACATACACCTTTACAACTTCTTCCTTCAAAACACGCAAAGTTTTCCTGAGATGCTGAAATCATTTCATAGGGGACTATCCTTTCTAGCAATCGAGAATATTTCGTAGATTAAATCTATCAAAAACGTAATGTTATCCCAGCAAATTTGGCTCATGAATGAACGATCGTACTTATCGGGTGAATTTGAGAGCTGTGCTGCGTAATGACGCAATATGCAGAGCTGGAACAAAGTGAACTCTACAAGGCAAAACATACATCAGCATCTAAGGATGCTTTATTTCCAATTCAAGCCTAATACATATCACCTTGTACATTGATTTTTAAAATGCCTTATTACTAACACCAGGACGCCATGACGCTTTCCCCCGGTTATGACCCGAATTCATTTCAGACACCTGGGTAGAGTGGGGTATTGTGTTTTGAATTTTTCTCCTATACCCAACGGAGAAAATCGCCTCCTAGCGTCGGGATTCGAACCCTCGATGCCTTGACGAAAAGGCAGGTCCTTAAACCACACGGCTATGAAGAGCACGCAATAAGAAGGCCAGTCCTCACTGGGAAGTCCCTTGGGGCACCTGACTGGAGGGGGGACTACAGCGCCCGCAAAAAAGCACACATTTTCGATGAAAGAAAAATGTACCCCCGAGAAATCGCGTGTTCAGTTTTTATTGCGGCGAAAATGTGTAGTTTTTTGCTGGCACTGTACACTACCCCACCTTCTGGTCAGCTGATCGAGTTGGTTGAGTCGGCCTACTTCGATGGTTACATTAATGTCTCTCTACTTTGTTACATTTGTGCTGTGGGGCGGACGTGTGCAGCAAGTGACATAGGGTTAGTCTCTTCTACATGCCGCAATGTTCCCTCACTGTGAACGCTGGCCATGCTGCTTGTTGTTCCAGCATTACATTAATAT
This sequence comes from Platorchestia sp. MABIK, assembly GCA_014220935.1. Taxonomy (NCBI): domain Eukaryota; kingdom Metazoa; phylum Arthropoda; class Malacostraca; order Amphipoda; family Talitridae; genus Platorchestia; species Platorchestia sp. MABIK. The sequence continues at coordinate 190,356 of JACJUY010000623.1, read as the reverse complement.
TGGCGCCAACACTTCCATCCAGACAATATTGAAATAATACAGCTCCAATGACTTAGGAAATTACAATAATGATAATACATGAGCACTAATCACAAGCACACCAACACTAATTATAATATGTAGCAAAGACCTAATAGCTTTACTAATTAGAAGTCACTCACGCACTCTGAAGGTAATGGATTCCCTGCAATTACAAACGAACGCAGTTTAATTATCATTCCAATTCTAATTATTCACAAATACAGCAGTAAAACCGCCTGCACATTTCTGTGAGATGTTGACATGTCTTCTGTTGTTGCCAGGTGGTGGCGACCGTGGTGGCAGCGTGAGTACCCAGCTGTTACTGCACGATGGTGTGGTGTAGGTGGTGTGGTGGCAGCGTGAGAGCCCAGCTGTTACTGCACGCTGGTGGGGTGTAGGTGGTGTGGTGTCAGCGTGAGTACCCAGCTGTTACTGCACGCTGGTGTGGTGTAGGTGGTGTGGTGGCAGCGTGAGTACCTAGCTGATACTGCACGCTGGTGTGGTGCTGTGTGTGTGTCGTAAGCTAACCATCACGACGCTACACCTCCAAGTCGTCAACCAAGTTTCGTCTCCTCCTGCCGCAGGTGTTGGTTGTCCTGCACGCAGGCAGTCGTCATCTGCGCTGCACCGGGTAGAGCGTGTGCCAGCTGCATGACCGCGGGCACGTGCGTTTCAGCAGGGGCTGCCATTGTAGAGAACACAGTCTGCCGCAATGGTCAGGTAATGTACGCGGGACAGTTTTTCAAGTCCTAATCACTGAGATGAACACGATGACAGTGAACAGGAAGGGCACTAACGAGATACCCTTAACATGCGCAGGCGTGCAACAACGGGCAGTGCGTACCGGCATCCGGAACTCCATGTGCCTGTGAGCCCTACACCTTAATCTGCGACGCCCAAGACAAGTCTTCAGTGGCGGTCTGCATCTCACAAGAATTTCCTCCTGCCAATTTTGTCCCACAAATCGTGCAAATGTGCCCTTTTGATCAGCCGTGCACCAATGGGCGGTGTGCTCCCATCACTACCACGACCACCACCACCACCACCACCACAACCCCAACCACCACCACAACAACCCCAACCACCACCACAACAACCCCAACCACCACCACAACAACTCCAACCACAACCACCACCACATCCAAGCCTGCCGTGTGCTCGGTGGCGAATGCCAACAAGCGCTTCCCCCACGAGACCGACTGCAAGAAGTGAGCTATCTCAGGGCGTATATGGGGGGGGGGAGGGATGTGTGGTTTGGTGCACAGGCAGTTGTTGGGCCTGATCATTGAGGGTCAATGAAGAGGAATGCATATGGGTGGTCTCACTTGAGTGGTGCGAGTTAGGAACAGCCACGAGGCGTTGGACTCAGACGCTTCGCTACCACACTTTACGCGCAAATGAGCGCAAAAAAGGGAAGATTTAAACAATCACACTCACCGCAAGTGATACAGCAATAGATTGTATCTCAAGTCTAGTACAATGGACACATTTGAGATGGCCACAAGAAGGAATACCCACTCATGAGAGCTGCCCCATTGCAGGTACTACACGTGCCGCGAGGTCTCGGCCGGCCAGTACAGCTACGTGCCGGCCACGTGCCCTTTCAAGTACGTCTTCAACCCAGCCGGGCCCTACTGTGACCTCCTAGCCAACGTGCCTGGCTGCACTCCTGCGAGGCGCCAGGTGAGGCGTCTGCTGCGTGCTGTGGTGGGTGCTGTGGTGACCACTGTGGTGCGTCCTGTGGTGACCACTGTGGTGCGTCCTGTGGTGACCACTGTGATGCGGTGGGTGGTATGGTGACCACTGTGGTGCGTGCTATGGTGAGCACTGTGGTGTGGGGAGTGCTGTGGTGACCACTGTGGTGCGTCCTGTGGTGACCACTGTGGTGCGTGCTGTGGTGACCACTGTGGTGCGTCCTGTGGTGACCACTGTGGTGCGTGCTGTGGTGCGTGCTGTGGTGAGCACTGTGGTGTGGTGAGTGCTGTGATGACCACTGTGGTGACCACTGTGGAGCGTGTTGGGTGAGCACTGTAGTGCGTGCTGTGGTGAGCACTGTGGTGTGGGGAGTGCTGTGATGACCACTGTGGTGACCACTGTGGTGCGTGCTGTGGTGAGCACTGTGGTGTAGTGAGTGCTGTGATGACCACTGTGGTGCGTGCTGTGGTGAGCACTGTGGTGGGGTGAGTGCTGTGATGACCACTGTGGTGACCACTGTGGTGCGTGCTGTGGGGAGCACTGTGGTGTAGTGAGTGCTGTGTTGAGTGTTGCGTTGAGTGCTGGGCTGCGTGTTATGGTGCGTGCTGTGGTGAGCACTGTGGAGCGTGTTGGGTGAGCACTGTGGTGCGTGCTGTGGTGAGCACTGTGGTGTGTGCGGCGGTGAGTGCTGTGGTGCAGCGAGGGCTGCCAGGCACCGATGAGGTGTGTGTGCAGTAAGGAGCTAGGCCTCTAATGCGGCTCGTTGTGCAGCACGTGTAGCCTCCCACACGGACGAACTTACGAGGCCCAGCACCCACCTCACGCACCCACACCTCGCCCTGGCTGGGACTCACACGGACCGCTCCTCGGACAATCAGGTCCACGGACGCTGCGACTCCCTTTGGTGCTCGTCTGCAAATGGTAACTTTGAGGAGCAGCCTGGGCAGAGTGGCGTGTGTTCGGAGGGGATTGCCTGGCTACTTGGACTTCAACTTTACCTTTTGATGGCTGCTGGAGTTGCGACGATTTCATCAAGCTAGTGATGGAGTTTGTCGTGAGGTTCAGTTGTCCTCTTCACTTCTAAAAAGGGATGTCCTCTTTACCTAGAAAAAGGGATTTAAATCCCCCTAAGCCCTCCATTGAACTTAGCTCATGAGGCAGGGGATGCCCTGTCTTGTGTTCTGAGCATGTTTTCATCCATCTATGTAAAAATGCAGGGCTTTGATTTGGTTTTTGACTGAATAAATTGCGCACATCTTCTTTCGTGTTTTTCTCAGCCCAGCCATGGAATGTGGCGCAATATTCCAGGTTTCTGGTATGACGTAGAGGATATAAAGTTCAACTATACCAGTGAACTTTGAATTCTCAAGAAACGTCGAAGATAGAATAGACGAAGTTGTTTGAGCTGCATGCCGGCAACAGCGCTGGTCTGTTCGAGCGGTGCATGCCTCAACACCGGACGAGGAGCGGATAACAAACAGCATGTGAGACCTAATTCTAAATGGCATGCAGGACTTTGTTCCAAAGAGCATGCGGCAATTCCAAATGGCATGCGAGACTTTATTTCAAATGACATGCAGGATTTTATTCCAAATGGCATGCAGGACTTTATTTCAAACAGCATGCGAGACTTAATTCCAAATGACATGCAGGACTTTGTTCGAGTGAAGTGTGAACAGCATTGAGGTCTGATGATTCTGGTCTTGTTGTAGACAGGATACGAGTTGTAGGAACATACTTGCTTACTTCCCAGCACGGTAGAGGAAACAAGGTAGGATCAAACCAGTCTTTTTTTCCGTAGACGGTGTGGTTTTGCTGACGTCACGGCAACGAACCAATAGCAGCGCTCACACTGCATCCGGTAGCACTGCTACCCCCAAATCTCGCTCCACTATTGGCTTAACGAATTGGCGTTTTGGTGACGTCATGATGTTTGTTTGAAATAAAGCCTTTCTATTGGCTAGCCGAACAAGAGGAGGTGTATTTTCTCCCATTGAAATGACCCTACCTTGTTTCCTCTGCCGTGCTTCCCAGTCAAATAAATGCAAGGGTATTTTTCTAAAAATTCCAGCACAGTTGTTTGGAACATACTTGCTTGTTTCCCAGTCAAACGAACGAGATGGCTAGTTCCAAAAGATATTCGAGATCTTTATCGCCCTCCTCGTTCAGCGTATTATTCAAGATATCACGCTTGCAAAACTGATGGAGACTTGGAAGCTGACGTATGTGTCTGAATGAATCATCTGTGGGGGCATCGTTTCCTAAGTTTCTCATTGCTCTAATGGCGCTCTTTGTTGAGTAGCAGAAACTTTCATTGTATTAATGCAAGTCCTGTGCCAGGCTTCTCTTCCGCGTGGGAGAAATGAATGGACTGATATTCTACTCAATATTTATAGATCTTCTTCAGGTACTATATTTTTTACTCTGTTGACAATTAAAATCGGGATATTTCAGCAGGGATGTACGAGATGAGCTCTTTTAAGGTTAGATTGCCATCAATGATAATTTCTAGTAATTTGGAAGAAGCAATTGCCTCAATTTCATCATCACTGATTTAGATGGGGGGGAAGAGACGCATTTCACTCATAGAACAACAATAATCGATATCTAGTTACATCAACATAGACATATATTTTATTTGCTTGGAACGAATTGAAACTTTTTCTGGTTCCCAATTTATTCTGTCTGCCATCGGATCACAGTTTCAGCTAGGTATAGAACTGATTGAATGATGAACACCATCTTCGGCTACATGTATGATTGTCCAGAAATAAAGTACATTAAAAGATGTCGCTGACTAAAATCAGAAAAAGAATACGTCTAAAGTTGAATTCCTGTGGAAGGCCATAGCTGGTATGTAGAAGGCTCGAGTTTGAGTTTGCAAGCTCCAAATTATTATTATAATTATTTTTTTTATAATTATTTTTATTACTATTATTTTACTGGTTTTACCACCGCAGTCTAATAATAATAACAATATGGAGCTTGCTAACTCAAAATCGCTCAAACTTGCATTAGCAAGCTCCATTAGCCATTTGCGACTCGTCACGTAAGATTATGGATCATCGATAATGCGAATCCTCTACAGCTGTAACACTAGAGCTTCGTCCCTAGACATACCCAATTAAAAATCAAGGACGTGTCGCCGGTGGATTACATGCGTGACAGTCGATCAAGGATGATTTACTGGTTAGTTGGCCGGCTCTGCCTTTAAACTCTCTCTCCGTGCTCATAACTACGCGCGGTCGAGCTCGGACGTGAAATGCATAGTTGGCCATGGAAGATTTGAGGGCGCAAAATTTTCGTTTGGTTAATGACCGTAATATTTAAGAACGGCCATCCGTGGTTTACAGCCTCACAAATGTGTGCTGCACTTAAGGTGCTGCAGTGGCATACTGCAAGTAGTGTGCTGCAGGTAGTGTGTTGCAAGAAGTGTGCTGCAGGTAGTGTGTTGCAGGTGGCGTGCTGCCGGTAGTGGGCTGCAGGTAGTGTGCTGCAGGTAGTGTGCTGCAGGTAGTGTGCTGCAGGTAGTGTGTTGCAAGTAGTGTGCTGCAGGTAGTGTGTTGCAGGTAGTGTGCTGCAGGGGGCGTGCTGCCGGTAGTGTGCTGCAGGTAGTGTGCTGCAGGTAGTGTGCTGCAGGTGGCGTGCTGCAGGTTGTGCGCTGCAGGTAGTGCGCTGCAAGGGGAATGCTACAGGTGGCGCGCTGCGGGCAGTGTGCTGTAGGTAGTGTGCTGCAGGTAGTGTGCTGTAGTTAGTGTTCTCTAGGTAGTGTGCTGTAGGTAGTTTGCTGCCGTTGGTGTACTGCCGGTGGTAAGCTGCAGGTGATGTGTTGCAGGTGGTCAGCTGCAAGGTGGTCAGTTGAAGGTGGTCAGCTACAGGTGGTCAGCTGCAGGTGGCCAGCTGCAGGTGGTCAGCTACAGGTGGTCAGCTGCAGGTGGTGTGCTGCATGTGGTATACTGCATGTGGTATACTGCATGTGGTGTACTGCAGGTGGTGTGCTGCAGGTGGTGTGCTGTAGTGAATGATCGCCGTGCGTATAATGGACGGACGTGACCCATCAATCGTGTGCTATGACATTGTTACGCACACTGCATCACGCCTGAAGCAATGTGTAAAATAATTGATTTAAAATTTTTTCTTCTCCACAAATGTTCACAACATAGTTGATGAACACTTTAATATGCTGTACAACGAAAAAGATTGGTACATTCACTTACGTTTATCCATGCGCTTACCATTGTAATGGGTATGGGCTTACATAATTCTTCAACGAAATGCCACACATCAGCTGAAGTAGTTTGATTAACCAAGCAGGAGTTAAAGCGGCAAATTTACTTCATTTCACGATCAGTGTTATAACTAGGTCTTTCCTTATTGTCATGAAAGGTTGTTAGTTTGATTTTTTTTATAAATGAACTTTCAGAAGTAGTATATTTTAGCACAGTCATCAAACGGTAACCATAAAAATGAATTGAGTGGTTGCGTTTGTTTTAGACGTACGTCACATATCTCAGCACCTTCCAAAGAAAATCTAAAGATCAGTTTTTATTCATATTTAATATAAAAAACTTCATCATAATCGAAATGTATTGAAAATACCGAGAAGGCATTCAATAAGGTTGCGACGTGCTCGGAGACCTATCGAGGATCATCGGAGACCAATCGAGGATCATCGGAGACCAATCGAAGTTCATCTATAAATTACCCTAGTCTTACCAGTTTGAATTAGAATCGAAGAACATAAAGGCATAATCTAATACACCCTTACATCTTTGCATACACATGTGAAATGTATGCCATATTTTTTCGCTTAGTATTATGTCCCCTTCCAAAAAAACTTTTTCTCAAATGACCTTTATTGTCCGTAACTAAATTTACCCTAAAAATTTACTCGTGGACGTCTCTCGATCTCTGAGTCACCGCCAGACGCCAGTCACCGCATCGCGTGAGTGGCGGGCAACGTAAACTAGCAGTTCGTGACTTGTCAGGTCGTGATTGTTGTTGTGATTAAATTCTCTTTAATTATTACGTTTGTTAAGTTGTGAACTCAACGTTTAATGTAATAAACTCATGTTTATTTCATTATAATATGAGTTTTGTGGAATATTAAACAATTTTGTGTTGATTGACAGTGATTCATCTCAAGATCTTCCTCATCGGTAGGCGGGCTCAAGCTGAGTTCAAATTTTTTGTATTCAGTTATGTGAAGGGTTTTCCAGATGTTTTACGCCATGTTAGTAGAGAATTTGTGTAATAGATGTGTAATGTCTCTTTCCTCATGATTTGTTACATTTTGTTGAATGATCGAAACAATTTTTCGGTTAATGTGTAGCGCTTGCTAATAATCGAATTTCGAATTTTTGGTGCCGAAACATAGTTAATAAGATCGATATAAACAAGTTTTTTTTCTATGCACTTTCCGTCGCAAATGAGTATTTTACGAGTTATAGCGGTAAATTAGTTACCGCAACTCTAGTGTTCGAAGCGGAAAGTAATTCATCGAGTGCGTCGTATGGCAACACTGCAGTGGACGCTTCCTTCTAACGCGCTTGAATGATCGAGCCCGTTCCCGCCATCTAAGACGAAAGTTAACATACTGGCTGATACTGCTCGTTTTTTTTTGGTGATAATTTCTATTGTGTTATTAACTAAACGATTCTAGAAGTGGGTTCAGGCTCCGTGGGGCCGGCAAGTAATAAATTACAAAGTGCTTAAACACACTTGAACAGCTCAATCGGTCAAAAAATAAAACCTACCGCTCTAACTCGTAAAATACTCATTTGTCGCAAAAGTGTATAGAAGAAAAGTAGTTTATTTTGATGTTATTACCGTGATTCAAGCAACAAAAATTAAAAAATAGATGAGTTGCTGTTTAATCGAGCGCATTCGTCATCATAGACAAAACTAAACCTACCGCTATAACTCGTGAAATACTCATTTGCGACGGAAAGTGCATGAAAGAAAACTTGTTTATTTTGATCTAATAAACTGTGTTTCGGCACCTAAAATTCGATATTCGATTATTAGCAAATGCTACACATTAATTAATTTTTCTTGCCCAATTATTATTGGTTTATAAACAGAATTCGGTCAGTAATGAGTTTAGCGCGTCAACGATTGTGAATTTTTTTCCGCATGTTTAGGTAATGGGGACATTTTAAGACGTTTTACATGAATGATATCGTATTCACAAATGCTTAGTTTTCAAGATAGCATTAATAGCATTCAAGTAAGAATAGCTTTAATGGCGGTTTTGAAATGGCTCCTCCGGTGAAAGGTGGATGCGGAAGACGCGCAGGTTTTTGTGCAAAAACATCGTTCGTGGTATGGTTAATTCAAATTATTTTAGGTTTATTTAGGTTATTTTATTTAACTAACCTAACTTTACCCAACCTAACCTCACCTATTGCTGCGTCAATACCGTATTTAAACTTATTTACATGTCCGTTTGTTGAATTTTATATACGACATTCCTATGACTTTAAAGTTAAATATCTCGAAAAGTAAGTATTGACGAGGAAAATGTCATTCATTCCTGTGTTGTGAGTTGAGATAATTTGGAGTTCGAAATTTGTTCTTCATAGTATATTTACCTGATTCTTTACCTAGATTCTAAGCGTTGTATAGGCTAAACTGCTTGTGATGATTTCTTCCATGAGTCTGTATATGAAACGGGAGGCTCTGTCTCGTATTTATTCAAGTGTTAAATCTGAATGCACAGTACACGATCATGCTGCATTGTATTTTATTTTGCTGCATGCTGCTAATGCGATCAGATAAGTCAAACTTAAAACAGAGTATATTTGCAAAGCATTTCTAGGTACAGTAAATGATGTACGTGTATTATGAGTCCATTCTATACTCTTACTGCAGTCAATTGCAAAATGGGCTTTATTTTCATAAAAGGCTGATAATCTGGAAATTATTGCTCATTGAAATTATTCATCCTTTAAAGCTCAGTTTTTTTTACACAAATAAGTGTACTACATGCTAGTCACATATTTACAAGTTTTCGAGAATAGGAGTATTAAGCTGTATTTCCAAGTTTAATCACCATCATTTCATTCCATATGGCGAGGTGTATGGCCTTTAGATTCATTAGATTGTTATTACAGATGGTCAATATTGATTTGAGCCTTTCACGGAAATTAATAATTCCGTTCCAAAGAATCACTAAAGGAACACATTTAAAAACGTTTTACACGAATGACATTCTGCTCGCTGATGCGTTATTTTCGAGTTATTCAACTTTGAAGTTATAAGAACATCGTAAATAAAAGTGAAGGAACGGACACGTAAATATGCTGTAATACGGTATTAACGTAACGATGGGTGAGGTTAGGGTGGGTTATGTTAGGTTAGTTAAATAAACTAACCTAAAATAACATAAATCAACCTAAAATAGCTTACCTTAATTTACCCAAACCGAGGATGTTAGTTTGCCGACAAGAAGTGGGCGTGTCCCGCCAGAAAAGTGGGCGTCACCCAACAACGCGGCGCCTAAGCAGCCGACCATATAGTGTTATTCCTACCTGAACGTAATTATTGTTATATCTCGAAAATAACGCATTAGCGAGCAGAATGTCCTTCATGTAAAACGTTTTTAAATGTGTTCCTTTAATGATTCTTTGGAACGGAATTTTTAATTTCCTTGAAAGGCCTAAAATCAATATTGACCTAACAGATTAAACCCTTGACAAGTATCTAGGTTAGTGGTGAACAATGGATGAAAAAAAACCTAGAAAGCTCAATGCTTGTTATACTTTCTCAAAACGTCAACAGAGGCGTCGGAGAGTGGCTTTCAACTCTGCTTGTTTTGGTGAATCTACTTATAGTGGAAATAATCAGCCTTGCTGTTCATCTGATGCTGCAGAGCAGGGTTCTGGTCCTATCCACGAATCAACCGATAGTGGAACTAATCAACTTTGCTGTTTACCTGAAACTGTAGATCCTGGTATCTGTCCAATCAGTGAAGAGCTAGAAGACGCTAATCATGTCAGTGTCTTTAATATTGATGAAAAGTGTGAAATTAAGTGTTCTTCGAGTCCTGCAAGAAGAGAAGTTTTGCAAAACTCATTGCTAGCAGCATCATGTCATGTGCCTTCAGATTTTGTTACGAAATTAGCTGGGGGATTCAACACAATTTTACATTGGAAGGCTACTGAATTCAGACTTTTTCTTGCTATATATTGGCATAATAGTTCTTGACATTCTCCCAGAAGAATACTACACGAATTTGCTCAATTTGATCCTGGCTATGCGCATACTCTTTACAAACAACCAGCAGCCCAACCTCCCGGGGCCCAGGCAATGCTGTTGAGATTTGTTCAATGCACAAAAAAAGCTGTATGGAAATAGCTTTATTTCATATAATGTTCACTCCATCATTCACGTGGTACAGGATCATGAAAAGTAGGGGTCTCTGGATAATGTGTCCTGCTTCAGATTTGAATCATGGAAAGGAATTAACCGTTGGAACAAATTTGTCGTCATGTCTCAGCAGGAAATTATCGCACGATAGAGAGCAAAACTTCTGTATCATTGGATGCAAAACAACAAGGGCTTTTCAAAAAGTAAAATTGTTTTTCAAAATTTATTTTTGTTCGAAAGTTATGACGTCCTAAACCCACATTTTTTGGAAAAACTTTGCTCGCGATTTTTTTATTTGTATTTAAACTGAAAATTTGGGGAAAAGCATTTGACTTTTTGGAATGTCCACGTCTTCTCGCATCCAATGATACAATAATCATTACTGTAGCTCAAAAACTGTTGGAGGAGAAGCATTTTGAAAACCCCCCTAAAATTTCGTTTTCTATTAATATTTCATTTTCTATGAAGAAAATCGCATTTTTTATAGATGACAAACGATTCCTAATTGCATTTCCTATCAATATTCCGAATTTCATTGCTCTTGGTTCAATAATAGGAAAAATGTCCGAATGGGGGACTCTATCCTGAACTGTATGATTGACAATCTTGAGTTATGATCTGTGCTGAATACAAGTATTCTAAAGTTTGTGATACTCATGATTTGCATTTTTTATGAGATCCTCAACTAGGATTAAACAGATCACAGAGAGAGTCAATTTAAAAAATTGAAAATTACGATACAAATAAAAAAATTAAAATCACAATATTGAGGTGGTAGTTCAATTTTTAAAGAGTTAGTGTTTTTTTTTAGAGTAAAACTTTAGAAATATACTTCATCGGTTATCATTTGTAGATTTAAAATAAGACGTTATTCCTGCAATTTCATAGAGATCTAAATAAACTTGAGCCTACAAATTTCTTCAACTCTCTTCATAATCCATTCATTTGCAAGAGCTTTGAAGGTTTCTGGAATATCTCTGCATAACAGGAATTATAGTTTTGTAAACCAATGATGTAAGTAATTTTACAGTATAGATAGGGTAACCAAAAATAACCTTGAACTGAATTTTAGATATACACACACACCATTTTGTTACATGAGATACACTTTTCCCCTGTCTCTGTTCAGGAATCTACATTTTTACTTGCAGTCCTCTTTTGTAGATAACTACCAGAGAGCGGAGAAGAAAATGCTTCATGGTGATTCAACGTCTACAGCTTCAGAGAGTGAGGAAATTCAGATGCGTAGACGCCGCCGTACGTCTTCCAGTGCCACTCCAATATTCATCACCCACGAATGCCTAAGGACTCCAATTAAACAACAGAGAAGAATAGGAAGCCCATGGCGGAGTCCATGCTTCAAGAAGCAGTAAGTAGATACCTCTGTCTCTTAGGCGCTTTCTGTTGTAACTTCAGGTACATGCCAACACATCCCATGTTCTAAGAGGTCAGTTCATTTTACCTGTGGAAAAAATATTATTGAATTTGAAAAACTACTTGAAAGCTTAGTTCCCTCAGGGGGGGCACTTACCGAATTATGGGAAGTAAATTATTGAGCTCATGATTAGGAGGTAGCCCATTTTTACCTGAATTCATTCGTTTATTTCCAATTAAGACCTACTCTTTTGGTTCACAAGAATAATTTTTTCTGCTCTGACTGCTTGATTTTTAAACTGTTTTCTTGTTTGAGCTTCTTTCGTAACTTGCTGTGCTGTGTCTATGTATTTGGTTGTCCAGTGTGGGAACGCACCTCATGGATAGATTGCCTGTGAATGTATCCATACTAAATGATCCCTTCATTGTCCCTCTCTTGAGATAGTATTTGTTGTGGCTAGGGAGTCTTAAACATGAATAATATATAATCTAGATAGTGTTTGTTGTGGCTAGGGAGTCGTAAACATGAATAATAAATAATTTAGATAGTATTTTTGGTGTCTAGGGAGTCTTAAACATGAATAATAAACCATTTTACTTCTAGCAAAACCTATGCTAAATCTATAGAATGAAACTGAATTTGAACCCTGATTCTCTGTTCACATAATGGACACAAGTCTTGGGTTCATGTAGGTGATGTAATTATGCTGTATGGTACATTTTCATGACATGAATTATGAGATTGGTTTCTTCTTCCCAATTTTTTTGTTGAGAAAATGAAAAAAATATTAGCGTAATTCTCAGTTTTCCTTGTCATGTTTCTCTTAATCGTTTTCAACAAATTCTGCGGGCCCTAAATTTTGTTCACAGAACACCAGAGCAGCTCTGATGAAGAACAATCAACTCCACATACTCTGACCCTCATGGCAACAAAAGAGTTCACCCAAATGCCGTGAGTATCCCAGAATAATTTCACTTTCTATAGATTTCTCAGTCTCCCTCATGGGATTTAACTATTGCATATATGGGATGGGAATTAAATAGAATAAGTTTTTTTCATTCAATGGCCATCTTTTTCCCCCATAGATAGTTGTCATGTGCACAATTAGTTTCTTATTCAGCATTTATCGTGTTTCCATGTACATTGAAATTTGTGGGTAGATTTCTCATAACCTTCTCTTTATGGTAGATGTTGTTTTTTTTTGTCTTTCCTATCTTAAGGCTTTTTGGTTACTAGGGAGCCCTAAGCAGGGCACTATAATAATAATAATAATAATAATAATAGTA
>JACJUY010000623.1:143724-155525 GCA_014220935.1 Platorchestia sp. MABIK | reverse complement strand
TTGCATGCAGCCGAGATAGGCTCGGCGAAGACTCAGCGTGCGCTAGTAATGCACTTCAGTCAATGGGGTTGAAGATTTGTTTCTGTTCAACTCTTCATATGTTGCTCCATTTCGTCCCTTGAAAATTTGCATGCGTTGATTCCATGTTTTGCGTTGAGTAGAATCGAAATATTGTCTTATCTTTCATGCGCCACGGTCAGTTCTCACACACAAAAGGCTTCAGTTTCATTTATTTTGACTTGGATTGCTCCAAAATGAAATTTCAATTTTAGGATCACAATCTCGTAAAATTTGGTTCTTTAGTTAGCCCATTTTTCGCGAGTTCAAATTATCAATAATGGAACTCCTCAATCTCGCCTGCATGCACCTGCTTGTCCGTATTAAACGACGTCCTATGTTACCAACACATCCTATCACGACGGCATCTCTGGAATAAGAAGCAAGGTTTTCATTTGATCCACGTAACTGTTGAGCTGGAAGTGCGATAACATATCGGCCCGCCTGGGAGACGCGACGTCTGAGTGACTTTGAGAGAAGTTGCTTCACGAGCGCCGCCGCTGATACCGACAAAAATGTTAACTTTACGGTGTCGCCTTGGCTCTCGAGACACTATATGACACGCAATTACGGACTGCCTCTGTTATTTACAGCCGTTTTTATGGCGCTTTCAGAAGACCGTGACGCATCGTTGGTTGAGCCCTTTGTTCTCGTACGTTTCTTCAGAGAAAGTTGTCAGAGCGATAGTGAAGTTTTACGGGAGGACTCGCTGCGCTTCCGGTGTCTCCTCTCAGATTGGCTTCAACTTAGGCAGTTGGTTCCTTTCATTCCTGAACGGCCTTTGAATGCATCCGAGAATTATTTGGTAATAATAGTTTCTGGAAAGATTAGTGATCCTGAGGGAAGGCGGAAGTAACGTCGCTTCTTTCTCGTTCAAAATCAATGGCGCATTTTCATTTCTTTAATGGAGCCTTTCTGTAAACGAAACTTATTTCGTATTTATTTCATATTTCAGTAAACGAAATTTCTTGCTCTGCGGCAAGAAATTAGCTAATTCCTTCAACCTTTCGGTTTGAACTGGATTTATTTGCAAGAAATTCACCTTTACTGTACAACATTTCGGACATCTGAGTGAGATGATTGTCGTTCAACACCGCTGATGAACTTGGCACTTCTCAGGAGTAATGAAGGCCCTCAGGAAGATACAACTCTCGTGTCCATAGGAACTAGCACTCCCAAGGGGGATAATGTGAAGTCTCGAGCTGAGAGGTGAGCCATCTTTTCGTTGAAATCAAAGTTTTTTTATTAAGAATTGTTTTTTCAGTTCACGGCTGTCCCGTGTTCCCCCTACTTCTACCTTCCTAACTTACTGTTTCTATGCACTCGGGATCCCCCTCAGGGGGATACAACCATTGTGTCTATGGGAATTAGCGCTCCCAGGGGGACTATGTGAGGGCCCGAGCTAAAGGTTAGGTAGGCTTTCTTTTCGTTTGAATAAAATACTATTTTGTTTTGTAACGGACCATCTTTTTTCGGTTCACTGCTGTCCTGTTTTTCAGCACCTACTACTGTCGGATTCAACTTTTTCTTGTTTCATGAACTTCTTTCTTAGCTTACCGTTTCTATGCACCTTGTGCATAGATTTCGCGTTCCCTCAACTCCATACTAAATGGTGCCTTATGCCTTTCTCTCTTGGAACATCTTTGTCGTGGTGAAGTGAGACAAAAACTTTCTTAAATAATAATAATAATAATAATAATAATAATGCAATTGGGATCCTGTGTGGAAACACCGTGTGCATAGATTTTAAGTTCCCTTGACTCCGCACTAAACGGCGATTTCGTACTTCCTCTTTTTGCAACATATTCGTTGCTGTGAGAGAAACTTGAGTCGACAGTGGACAGTTACAAGGCTATTATCGTTTTTCAGTAGATGACTTGTCCTCTCCTATACCCTCTCGAGAATACTGAGGAAAGTATAAATTTTGGGGATTAAACCAAGTCATCTTCTTTTTAACCTTGGGTTTAACTTTCATACGTGAGAAAAGGTAGCGTTTGCTTCGTTAACAAGCAGCTAATTTGTTTTCCTAATTTCCAACGAAGTAATTTTTCATAAAAACGCATTAATGAGCACACATTACGCTGAGCTCTCAATTTATGTTTACAGCTCAAGTTACTAGCTCTACATTTCTAACTACAGCTTCAGAGCGCATTCAACTCGTACAGACTTCCTCTAAAGAATTTTCGAAGGCTGTCAGAAGCGTAAAAAGAGGAAACTTTTAGTGAAGGCCTCCAGCAGCGAGTGACGGACACGGAATATGATTCTCTAGCAGCGACTTCGCTCGGCTTCCCTCGCTAGTTCCTCGCAAAACTTGGTTTCGTTTGTTGCCAGGAGACGCGGAAAAGTGTTCTGCTTTCCACTGATGCAACTTACCAAATAATTCAACTTATTCTGCTGCCCTGGCTCAAGTCATATAAGCTGGTATTGAGCGACGGCTGCACAATTTTTTGCCCGCAATAAAAACCACGGAAAGTCGAACGGTTCGAGATGCTTGCGTACCTAACTTCTGACAAATGCTCGTTTTTTATGAAATAAAATTTCGGAAGGAGCACTGCTAGGTTTGTGCAGTTTTACCTCTTGAATTTCAAAACTGGAACATTCCTTTTTTAATTCGTCATAACTTCTAAGCTTTTGTATTTTGCCGTTGTAATTGGAGAGAGCATGGTTCTGAACTTTTCGTTAAAAACTTCTAAACTACTACTAAAAGTTTCTAAAACCCGAAGCCTGTACCATAGGGGCTGAGCCTGAAATTGTATGTAGTTACCGCCTGAAACTGGAGAGAGCGTTTTACTCAGCGAATACTTTTTTAATTAATTCGCTTTCAAGGAGTCAGCTATGCGTCCAGCAATACAAGTCCCTCATAATACAATAATAGGCAATGTTGGGGACATCTGCAATAAAAAATTTTCTAATTTCACGAATTCTATGCGCCACAGTTACCAAGTGTAATTCTTGATGATTTACGTGTGCTCCTTCTATCTTTATCTATTAATCGTTCTCGCTCAGTCTTGGAAATAAATTACAGAGAAGCTATTCGCGGGTCAGAGTTTTATCGTGAAGGGACGAAGAGAATTTTACCGTTGAGGCCGGGTTTGTGTAGTCACTCTAATTACAGCGGGAAAAAACACAAGTTTACAGTATATGGCGAATAAAATAATGTGAAAGAAATGTGCACGGAGAATTTCGGATAAGCCTCATGTTAAATAACATTGTGAAATCAATCTACGAATAATTCAGAGCGCTCAAACTTGGTCACCGCTGCGTGAGGCCTGCCTTGTGGGGCGCACGTTAAAATTATGCACAAAGTTGATGCTCACGAATATGAGCATTAATTTCTCCATGCTTTCATATATTTACGGGGTTGAAAGTACGGATCCATGAAAATGTACTCTTATTTATGGACATGTAGAGTACGGATCCATAACGATGTATTTATAGAAGTTTTTGTGTGTGCGTCCTTTGTTTTAAAATATTTGCTGAAAACATTTTAAAAAGAAAAACTACACTGACGAGATGAGCAGCCGGCAGATATGCTTTGAGGAATTCAAAGACAAATTTTACAAATTTCTTCCTTAAGCCTGCTGCACAAACTCAATGCACGTCGACAAGCTAGACTCGTGCAGCTCGGAGGAAACAGGAGATCCTAGGGAGTATTTCTTCATGAATGGTTCATAAAGCGCAATGGAATGTTTTGCAGAGTCCTCGGCGTGACTCGGGCGCGACCAGATCTCAATAAATATAAATTGGCTCACTCGAGACGCTCACAGAATATTTTCAGCAGCCCTCCCTTCGAGAGAATCCGTTTCAATAGAATTTTTATAGCCAGAAATATTGGAGATCCCAGCGATATCATGGCACTCTGTGCTGCAAAAACGCCCAAAAAATATCCACTGCGAACTTCTATCAAGGCTATTTTCGAGGCGAGCGCTTCCAATTGCTCATCTGAAGTTCTGAATTGGGAAATGGCAACTATTTTTCAGACTTCGACCATGTGTTGCGAGACAACGGTGCAAAATTACCAGCTCAAATTGGCAGTACAGTTCGTTGAGCGGAAGCGGGTATCCAGGCTACGTGGCTACATGAACTGAAAAATAAGGCGCCGGGTTCGATGTTCGAGCACCTGAAATTTAAAA
Source organism: Platorchestia sp. MABIK (assembly GCA_014220935.1). NCBI lineage: Eukaryota > Metazoa > Arthropoda > Malacostraca > Amphipoda > Talitridae > Platorchestia > Platorchestia sp. MABIK. Next base: position 151,335 of record JACJUY010000623.1, on the reverse strand, counting down.
TCCCTGAATGTTAAACTTTTCCAGGTAGAATATTTTGGCAAACTCTCTGTATTGATGAGCAAAGCCTTAGACTTCGAGTTTCCGAGTTATGGTCATCATCTTCTGTGAGCAAGATTGGTTTTTGAAAGAAGATTAAATAAATGTGTGTGGGTACAAGTTATCATGCTTGAAAACATTTGCCTTAACATTTATTAGTTTATGGCAAAGAAAAAAGAAGTCAAACGCTCTGCGCATGGCCATTCTATTCATATTTGGAAAAACTCCCAATAATAATAGTGAACTTCGCTAGCCGTCTGTCCATCTTCAGGGCATAACCTTAAGGAAATCAAATAAAATATAATTTAACTTTAACAAGCAAAAAACAGTTTTACATATAAAACTCTCCATCAAAACGCTGTGCTAAAACCGGAAAAAAAACGAAGGAGCAGGAGAAATCACTGTTTAAAATACAAAAAAGGAGCACTTATGAACTAATAGTTCGCTTGACGTAGAGAAAGAAAGTACTTGAAGTTTTATGTAGGGAATCTAAGTTTAAAAATACGTAGGGACTCTATAGAATGTATAAATCAGTTTTGTGTCAGGTACTTGCCGGGACTTCAAAATGATTTGTGTCATCTTGAGACTCAACGGAGACCAGTGGAGCCCAACAAAGTGGAAGACAGACCGATCCTTCGTACCTCTCCCTAGCCTGCTCGGTAAATCTGTTCGTCAGAGAACTTGAAACTTACATACCGCGATTGTCAACTTAAACTGTGTTGGTACACCAGTGACGAACACGTAGAAGTGGGCAGCTTATTCTTGAAAAGGAATATGGAAGTAATTTTAAAGTTGGTGGCTTGACCTGTGCGAACTTTGTTTAGAAAATATTTATTGATGTGGGATTGACCGTTCGCATTCAACTGTGTGGATTGGTGTCCAAAATAAAATAGCTTGACCTTAATTGTTGGTTGATCCCCTCAGGGGGATACAATTATTGTATCTATGGGAATTAGCGCTCCCAGGGGGACAATGTGAGGGCCCGAGCTAAAGGTTAGGTAGGCTTTCGTTTTGTTAAAATAACATAAATTTTTGTTTTGTTACGGACCAACTTTTTTTCGGTTCACTGCTGTCCTGTTTTTAAACACCTACTACTTTCTTCTTCAACTTTGATCTTGTTTCATGAACTTCTTTCTTATCTTAATGTTTCTATGCCCTTTCTGCATAGATTCCACGTTCCCTTAACTCCAAACTAAATGGTGCCTTCTTCCTTCCTCTCTTTGGATCGCCATTGTTGCGGATAGGGAGGCTTAAACTAACTAATAATCTAATCTAATTGTTGGTTGATTTCAAAGTTGATCTGTCGGAGTGGAGTGATCATGTATCTTGAGTATAAACCTATTATTACTTTGTTTGCTAATTGTAAGTGATTGAAAAACATCCTTTTCCTTGAGATAAAGCTGCTTATTTAAGAAACTATGTTCAATAATTACTCACCTGTACAGGGTAGTGAACTAGTAACATAGGTTCCTAAGGACTCCATAAAAACCTTATGCATTTTCTACAGACGTGTAAGATCTCTAACTCGTCCGTCATCCATAACTCAGTCTGCTTCTCTTACGCCTTCACTGTTCTGACTACATCTCCTCTGAACCAAACATGGCTCATTTATTACTTCTTGATATTCAAAACACTTCGAGACTGCAGCATATAACCAACAACTCTTGCACAATACATAATACTTTCAATTTTTTAGTCATAGCTATTCAATTTTGTTTCGGTTTGAGTGACATTTGAAGATGATTTGAAAATTCAGTTTGTGACGGAAGTAGTGTCCGTATTTATTTGAAGAATTGCTCCCTAACTTTGTGCTTTATATGTTACAGGGGCAATACCAAGCACTACGGCGCACTCCCTGCAAGTCTCGAACGACGTTTTGTCCTCGGATCACACAGGAAGAGATGCTCACCCTCGGTTTGAATTTCCTACTGGTAGAAAATCACGGTTGAATGATTTAAATAAACCCTCAGAGCTGCCGACAACAGTTGCTAACTCTGTCAGAGACGGATTAGAGCCGTCAAATTTCATTAACATTCCGTCCTACTCATCAAAGATAATATTCACCCATTACCGGGAAATAAAACCAGACCATTTCGTCAAACGTGAAAAAATTACGCTGCTTGATTTGCCTGCAAATAATTCAACTGGACTTGTATTACGTCCACCGAATCAAAGCTCCTTAAATCATGAGAACGGAGCAGTCAATGTTGGTTTTTCTGACGGTGAATTTCCCAGAAAAATTAGATCACAAAGCTCTTCTCTCATCAGGCAATGCCGGCAAACTAACGACACGCTTCCGAAGTTCTTGCAGAAAAGGTCTGCAGACAATTCTCAGCAAGAAAGCGTACGCACAAAAATTATGTTTACTTCGATGAAATCAGATCGCTTTTCACACACGCGACAATTTGTTTCGCAAGGAAGCTCGTCCCGCTCTTCGCACCTGCTCCGTCACAGTCATTTCCCTGCGGGTCTCAAGGGATACAGACAGCTAGGCATTTCAAGCTCCTACCCTAAGACCACGCAACACTGGACGCACAACGCAGACGTTCAGATGCCGCTGGTGTGGCTGGAGGAGCCGAAGACCGAGGTGCTGTTCAGCAACAACACAGGGACGGTGGTGTCGTGCGCCGCCGTCACCGCTGGCGGGGCGACGGCATCCGTGGCCTGGACTGCTGAGGACGGCAGGCCTTTTTTGCCGGTGAGGCGCAATGCTCATTGGTGTTGTGCTCTGAATTTGTGGGATATGAATAACTCGAGTGCTTTTTGCCGGTGAGGTGCAGTGCTCATTGGTGTTGTGCGCTGACTTAGTGGGGTATGAATGATTCGAGTTCTTTTTGCCGGTGAGGCGCAGTGTTATTTTGTGTTGTGCGCTGACTTAGTGGGGTATGAATGATTCGAGTTCTTGTTGCAGGTGAGGTGCAGTGCTATTTTGTGTTATTGAGAGCAGACGTTGTGTGGTATGCACTCGATGAATAATTCAAGATTTTTTTTGCCGGCGAAGTGCAGTAGTGATTAGGATAATTGCGCAATATCAAGTCAGAGAATAATACACGAGTCTTCTTCCTCACAAGGGGTAGTGATATTTTCTTATTTTTTTGAGTGCCTGCTTTGTGTGGCATTTTGTGACTGTAGGATTCATGAGCTTTCTTCCGGTAATGGTGATGGACGATACTATTGCTTGTTGCATTAGGTTGAGGAAAATTCATGAGCGTCTTGCGCTGTTAGGGAGAGTGAGGGTTGATATTAATGCATGTCTAATTGGTGAAGAGTAGAAAAAACCTCGCAAGCCTTTAGCGAAAAATAATTCGCTGCCGTCACCTGTGAAGAAGTGCCCATCTCGCTGCTAGCCAGATTGCTGCACAAAGACTGAGCCTTTTCTTCTTAGTAACAGACAACATTAATTTCAATTTTAATTTCAGTATTGAGATGATGACGAAAGCTAACTCAAGCGATGATAACATACATAGACTTTCCTAACAGTGCAGCTAAATTTACTAGGTTTAGTGGTGTGAAACTCCAAGAATACGATGCAACCCTGAATTTCAGCATTAAGTCCTGTTCATTTTTGTATTCGCGCCAGAGCATTGAAATTTCAAAAACCCTAAGCAGTCGTCTGTCAGGCTGGAAAGGAAACGAGCTTTTTCTCAATTTTGAAACAACACTTACTCTTAAAATCTGCAGGCAACAAACAGAGTACGTAGTAAAAGCAATACATTATAATTTATGATATTCTAAAAACTAAAAATAATGCTAACTCCTCACGTCGAACACCAGCGTCTGCATTTTCTTAATGTGTTGTCCAATAGCACTGTTGAGCCTCATAGAGAGACCATCTCTCTACACTATTAGCAGTGTCATGTTTTAGTTTGTCATTTTGGCCTTCTCTTGCATAGCTTGGCTCCCACTTGCAAATATATATGATAATCGTTTCTAGTAATGTATCCCCTCAGAGGGATACAACTATTGTATCTATGGGAATTAGCGCTCCCAGGGGGTAAATATGAAGGCCCGAGCTGAGAGTTAGGTAGGTCTTCATTTTGATGAAATAAAGATTTTTTTACTACATTAAGAACCACCTTTTTTCGGTTCACTGCTGTCCTGTTTTTCAACACCTCTGACTTTCTTCTTCAACTTTTATCATATTTCTTGAACTTCTTTCTCAACTTACTGTTTCTATTCCCCTTCTACATATATTCCTCATTCCCTTATCTCAACGCTAAATGGGGCCTTCCTCCTTCCTCTCTTCGATACGTTTTTTTCGTAGCGGTTAGGGAGGCTTAAACTAACTTATAATCTTGTAATCGCTTCTAGTAATGTATGGAATGATGGGATGTACGTACTTGTCTTTGGTGCTATTCATTATCTCGCTATTGATCGCGCTTGGTATAGGTACACTCTTACCGTACAACTTATTCATATAATTGTAAAAATAGAATGCAGCAACGAAATACACACATTTGGGTTGAAAAATCTGTCATGCAGAATCCGTGGATTTTGTCAGTGAGTCTGGTAATGCTCCCAAAATTTTATATTTTTGACCGCGAAACCATAGAAGACACCACTGAAGATGCACGTGAAAGGATGGAAAAATAAGCAGACTGTACCATAATTAACATGCCTAAATTAACTATAGTAATCATTCCCTTTATTCCCCAAGGTGCCCGAGCTGGTAGAGGAGGCCTTGAGTAACAGAAGACTGAGGTTTCTGCCACTCATCTTGGTTTCCTTCATCCCCCAAGGTGCCCGAGCTGGTAGAGGTCTTGAGTAACGGAAGTCTGTGGTTTCTGCCGTTCGCTGGCCACCGTTACGACGCTGCCGTTCACAGAGCGACGGTTTCGTGCATGGTTTCCTGCGACCAGGGAGCTCTCATATCCCGACCATCGCACATCACTGCAGGTAAAAATCTAGAAAAACTAACCTTCGTGAGCATTCAACTCTGTACTTCTTGCAATGTTAACAATATGAGTATTCGTTAGCTGGAATGTAAATAAAAATTTCAAGGTTGCTACTCTCATGGTCAACATTATCAAAATTATTTATTGCCGTCGGATTTTAAAAGGTAAACGTTTCGTGCACTAGTCACATCATCAGTAGAAATTTTCAGAAAAGAACAATGAAGAGATCATAATAAATGAGAAATAAACACGGAAGTAAAAAAACTTCTCTCAAAATCAAGAGAAAACTTTGTACAAAGGGTGGGCACTATCAGTTTCATTAAGAGGTTGCTTAAGTTTAAAGATGTAAAAGGACTCTGAATTCTTAAATCATTCTGATGGCTGGCTGAAGCCAAAATGCTAAAATTACTGCACTGCACACTAGAGCCTCACTGTTCACAATGGTGGCGCACCGAATAGAATAAATGGGTAAGAATCCCTCCAGTTCGGCAGCTCCGTCCAGCATGTTCCGCTACTCTGACGCCCAAAGTTCTGCAGGCCGAGCCTACATAACTGGATGCACATTGTGCTCAACGAAATTCATATATAAGAGAGCGGCGCATGCTGGAGGGTTATTTATCTTTGTAGTTAAGTAAAGGAACCTATAGGAAATTTGTTCGTAAGAAGAATTCTGAAATCAACATCAGGTAAATTTGAGTGAAGAAGTTTGACAAGCCTTGTTCTTATTTGTTCAGATTTAGCAGGAACTAAACAAGCAGGAAAGCCATTAATTCATAATAAAACGTTTTTTATATTCCAAATATAGCGAAACCGTCAATCTCTCCGATAGTATAAAAACGGAGTAGCCAAACTGGAGGGATTCATACCCATCCACCTCACTATTCGGTGCGCCACCATAGTGAACAGTGAGGCTCCAGTGTGCAGTGCAGTAATTTTAGTATTTTGGCTTCGGCCAGCCATCAAAATGATTTAAGTATTCAGAGTACTTTTACATCTTTGAACATAAGCAACCTCTTAATGAAACTGATAGTGCCCACCCTTTGTACATAGTTTCCTCTTGATTTTGGTAAAAGTATTTTTTACTTCCGTGTTTATTTTTCGCATATTTTGATCTATTCATTGTTTTTCACTAAAGATTTGTTTACCTTTTAAAATCTGACAGTAATGAATAATTTTAACTATGTTGACTATGAGAGTAGCAACCTTGATATTTTTATTTACGATTTGTCTGCGTAAGAATGCAGTCCATGATGTTCTTCATTAAGTAAAATGTTGACATTTTGAGGGTTTTGTGTCCACTGTTGTAATTTTTCGCTTATTTCGTTATTGTGACACAACGAGAATAGAGGATTTCGAGTGTTTTGATTATTTTCTGATTACAAATAAATAAATCCCAAGTACACTCATAGTTTTCAAAATTTTAATTCAATGTCAAGTGGAATCTTGGAAAACAGTCAATGAATAAGTTTGAGTTTTCAATAATAAATTTTATCGTTTACATCACGAATGGGGAAAACTTTTTTCCAAAATACAATTTTAGTTCGTTTTTCGTATTCATGAAAATGATTGATTGAATATTTTTGTCCTCACGTGTAAAGAGACGAACACCTATGGCGATTTCAATTTTTTCTATAAATTAAGTCTGAGTTGGAGGTATAATAGAAGCAATTATTGTATTTCATAAAAATGTTCGAATCTGATTGATGTGAAATGCTTTTGCAGCGGGAAACCCACAGCAGATTCGACTTCAACTGTTCCAATGAGCATTGTTTTTCTTTTACGTTTTTCTATTTCATGGGTGGGACCCGTGTTAAGTGTTCGTTGATTGCCTGGTTGTTATTTTTCTTAAGAATGTGCTCTGTTTCTGTTGAAAGTCCACATCATTAACGGTATCAAAATTAGTTTTCAAAACCGTCTGTAATGGAGGTACTAGTTTCGTCCTTTTAAGTTGATTTTTCAGCTTCACGCTGGGTTTCACATCAATCCGGTGAGTCTTATATCATCCTTTTGGGTTTTCTTTATGACTCTGAATTTCTGGCAGATCTGAAATTTGCTGAGGGTCTCATCAATTTTATGTCGCAGTGGTGTCTAGCAACTACGAAGTACAAGTGTACGACCAAGTTGTGGTTGCCGGCAACATCGCGGCGCTAAAGTGCCAAGTACCGCCTGAAATGGCGCGTGTCCTCACCGTGACCGCTTGGCTTATGGACGGCACCGTGAACATCTTCCCCTCCCTTTATGGAGGTGAGTCATTTTACTCTCTGATTTCATTCCCTGACAATGAATTGGTTATTGCCGTAGAAAATCTTAAACGTCTCATGACTCTATGTTTATACGTCTCGAATTTTTAACATCCAAGTCCCGGACTTTTATCTAATACTGCTGGGTACTCTTTAACTTGGTCACAAAGATAAACTAGCGACATCAACATATTATGTTGCATCCTTCATTATGGAGGCTTATTGTATGTTTTACGCGAGTTTAAGTTCTTGATACTAATATACTACAATAAATCGTTAGTTAATATACTTGATTTGTCTTTGGTGCAAAAATGAGAAATTTACGTCGCAAAAAACTAGTTTTGCGACTTAATATGCAGTATTTCTGTCATATTGGCTAACTTAGGGAATGTAATATCTTGAACGAATCGATGATGTATTTAAAAGGTTTGCTTGCTACA
>JACJUY010000623.1:131572-142641 GCA_014220935.1 Platorchestia sp. MABIK | reverse complement strand
TGCGTGTGTGCCTCGTTCTTGCGTGTGTGCCTCGTTCTTGCGTGTGTGCCTCGTTCTTGCGTGTGTGCCTCGCTCCTGCGTGTGTGCCTCGTTCTTGATCAGCTTCTGCGAATAATTAACTCTTAGAGAAAAATTAAACGTCAAAAAGACTTGAAATAACCTTCAGTACTAGAATAACCTTCAAATTTGAAGGTTTCATGACTACGTGTTAAGTCATCTCAACTAAGAATTCCCATGCAATGTAATTGAAGTAGCCTTCTCTTGTTTCATTCCGCTTTTTGTCTCACAAAAATTTAAAAAATTGCAGTTAAAAATACGAATGTCTCCACTTGTCTAGAATAGAATCTCTCATTTAATCTTCAGCCTGAATATTGTTTTTGGGTGGCTGATTGATGGACCATGGTTTCTCACCAAAGTTTCAGAATGATTTTTTTTTTTTCGCTGGCTCTAAATCAAAAGTGTGCCTTCTCTTGGCCAAATCCAACTCGTTGACTGCGGTGGATTGAACTGAAATGTTTATTGCATTGAAAGTAATGAATAGCATGGTTCGCCCCTCCCCCTCACTGGACCGTTTTTATGAACACCAAATCGTGGTAGCGTTTGTAGATTTTTACAGCTTATTCCTGTTTTGGTAAAAAAATATAATTTCGTAAACATATTCATCCGTGCCCAGCAGCGTCCTTGGTTCGTCTTGTGACTACTTCATTATTATTTCATTAACATTAGCGCCACTGTGAGGATGAACGCAATATTCTTCCTCACACTTTAAACTCCTGACTTCCTTTAATGACGAGTATTTATTTTCTTTACATTCATTATAATTGCGAAACATTTCCACGTTGATTTCTCTAAGTAAAAACTAAATCCTGTTTATGCTTCCTGTTTTACAAACAGACTGAATCCTTCTTGTGTAACTGTTCAGCTGAAATTCGCTGGCAATTTTTTTAACGTTATAGAGCGTGAAATCCAACGATTTCCGTCTTCTTTAAATTTAGTCCTGGAGACCCCTTGAGGTTCTCGCCCTTAATTACCGGTGTAGTGTCTTGCAGTCTCTGTCCGGATCCTCAATGCGCCTGAAAATGAATGCGACTTGAGCGCATGAGGTGTCAGCGCCTTTTCTAAGAGAGCTGTCTGAAGGAAGGCACTTAGTCACCTGAATTGCCATCTCAATTGTTATGGTGATGATGGTTAAGCGAGAGCTAGCCTTAACAAAAGCTGTGCAAGGTTCTCTCTCCGTACTTCATCAAGCAAACAATGCTGTCCAGTTGGAGAATTGCCAGAGGTGCGAATGAAGACAGCGCCCAACTTGCTTTCTTAATTCCCAAAATGAGAGGGCATCGAGGATTTCAGCCGTCGCTTTTTTAAGGGACACGAGTCTCTGTTCCAAGAAAATGACATTTAGAATTCCGCGACATTCAAATTAAAGAAAGTTTTTTGCAACTCCAATAACTATATTAGTGGATCGATAAGTTGATGCACTTCACAAAGAAACTCTTAGAAATGACTCTTAATTATTACTCTCCAGTATCTTTTTCTGCTCGATCAAAGGAGGTAAGCAGGTGAGCACTGAACGTTCAAGTACTTGATAAAAGTAGTTTTCGAATAAGGAAAGCTATTCTTTGTGCGAGGAAATCATGCGTCTGTCAGAAATGCGCTTTTATTTTCTAGCGCCCAGCGTCGTGGCTTTCTGTAAAGAGATGGTACTTCCAATTGCGAAACATGCTCGCATAAAAATATTCCTTAAGTTTCATACCTGGTGATGTCTTTGTGATCCTCTTGATACGACATTATATGCGTATGAAATAAAAAATGTGCTAAGGAAATTCGACGGCTCGGTTGAAACATGGTTTCCTAAAGTTCTCGGCTAACAGATAATGGTAAGAGAGTTTCATAAAGTTGCAATTTGAAAAGTATTTTTACCTACTTTTCTTTAAAATACTATGAATTAAGTTGATACTTTATTCAGAATATTGTTCATAAAGTCAAACAAAATTGGAATCTTAAGAGGACTGGGGCATTTTTTTATTACCTATTCATGCAACATCAACCATCGTTTTCTCCTTTAATGTTCTTGCACTTGGAGTCCTCGAAAAATTTTCAGGAAATAGTTTCAACGCGCGTAGATGATTTGTGCGATACATCACATGGGCATACGAAAGACCGCGCTCTGCGAAGCTCATCCTGGATTCATTTGCGACGGTCTTTGAATAATTTCTGCAGTTTTTCTAGTCATGAAAATCTCCAGCGCATCATTCCTCTGCACGTCGTCTATTGGACGACCGAATGATCAGCGAAAGTGGAATGAGATCTCCGCCAGTCTGTTTGATTGATCGTTTTTTTTTAAGGTTCGAATACTTCTTTTGAGGTAGCATTTTTTGTAGGTTCAAATTGCTGGGGACCCTGGTTGAAACCCAACCGTAAATTGATTGTTGTTATTTTTGTAGGTTCAAGTTCGTTTTGGTATCTATCACCTTGGCCCCTCAACTATTGTATTAATGGAAGCAACTGTTGTATTTGTGGGTGTTAGCGCTCCCAGGGAATTTGTGAGGCCCCGAGCTAAACGTTAGGTAGACCTTCCTTTTGTTGAAGGAGAACAGGTTTTTATTTTGTTACGGACCAATTTTTTTTTTGGTTCACTGCTCTCCTGTTTTTCAGTAACTACAACTTTTTTATTAACTTTCATTGTGCTGCATGAACTTCTTTCGGAACTTTCTGTTTCTGTGTATCTCCCCTCAGGAGGACACAACTATTGTATCTATGGGAATTAGCACTCCCAGGGGAAAAATGTGAGGTCCTGAGCTGAGAGCTAGCTAGGCCTTCTTTTTTTTTTAAGTATAAAAATTTTGCTTTGTTCATTAAGGACCATCTTTTTTCGGTTCACTGCTGTCCTGTTTTTCAGCATCTCTGACTTTTTTCTTCAACGTTTACCTTGTTTCCTAACATTCCTTCTTGACTTACTGTTTCTATGCACTCGGGATCCTGAACGGGAACATTTCTTGTGCATAGATTCCCCTTTCCTTTAACTCCGTACTAAATGATTCCTTCATCCTTCCTCTGTTTGAATATCTTTTAAATGGTAAGGGAGGCTAAAACTAATCTATAATCAATCATTCTGTGTACCATGTGTGTAGATTCTCTTTCTCTTAACTTAAATGGTGCCTTTCTCCTTCCTCTCTTTGGAACGCCTTTGTTCCGGTTGGGGAAGCTCAAACAAACATCCATTCTAATCTTATCCTTAAATTCTCGGTTCTTTTGTCTGCGTACTAAATCCTCCTCTGCCTCCTATTCCATCTCTTTTTTAAATTTTTTTCGCCTCTGTTGTGGTTAGGGATGCTTAAAGCTAACTTATGTAATGTAATATGAATTTGCTTCTTTCAATTCATGAAACTTGACTGCAGAGATTACATTCCATCCCTAAGCCACTGCTTCGTTTGCTCTGTAAATATTAACTGAGGCCCCTTGTTGTTCTTGCTGCCATGGAACGAAGTCAGCCATTCTGCACAAATTGGAATAAATCCACATTCTTGTGCAAGTATTCGACAAATCCTCGAGGTGTTGTTCTTCCGAGATGCAGGATTCCCATGTAAGATGTGCTCCGGTGCATTGTGCTGTTCGTTTGTGTGGCTAGAAATCTTTGCAAAACATCACCATACGCAAGAGCGCGCGTTGTTTGCATTCCTCGTAGACCTCGGCGTATTCTTTATGAAACAATTTGAATTACGTTGAATATTTTTACACACTGCCGCGATAATGTTTATATTGCTTGACAAGGCTTTTCACGCGAAATTTGAAGATTTTGTTATAAGTTAAGAGCGTAAGTAAATTTTAGGAAGCATTTTTTTACAACAATGTACTGTGCAGACCATTCAGCATTGATTGGTGGTGTTGCGGAGCACTCCAGTTGATTACACCTGTCGGAAAAGCTGCGAAATTTCAGGTACGAGAAATTTTACTTTTACTTTCGCATTTAGATTTATACGTTGAACTGATCGTTAGAGACCATTGATTTTAAGACCTCGGTTTTGTACCAGAGTAATCAGAGATCTTCCTCGCTGCAACATTTAGAGAACCTTGTTTCTTTGAAACCCGTGAAATTCCCGCCACGACTCATTGTTTCAGCAGGGGAAAAATCGGTACACTCCTGAGGCAAATCCTCTGAGTGACAGGTTCCATAAGACGCCGTGAATGCTCTCTCGTCAGAAAAGGCGTTCTCGTCACTCGCAATTCGACTTCCCTGATTGCCCATGCCTTCCACGCTGTCTCGGGCTTTCTGGCCAAAAAATTTTGTAAGTTTAGCATCAAGACTCAATACAATATATCTTACTAACTTGTTTCGCCCTTAAATTGCCGAAGTCTCACAGACTCGCTCGGTTCATGCAGTAATGTGCACTTTTGAATTGTCTATTCCGAGCTTCTTGGGGCACGTCCAGGGGGTGAGAGAAAGGGTTGTGTTGCGGCGAGGGAAAAAAGATTTACAGGATGTATTTTACGCGAAGGTAGATTGTAATACTAGGCAACTCAGAGGCTTCTTGGGGCCCATGCAGTAAATAAAGAAAATAACATTTAGTTTTTTTCATTGGAATTGAGCTCCGAGGGGGAAGATGGGAAGTCCAGCTATTTACTAGGTAGAACTTCCTTTGTTTAGATAAAAAGGATTGATAAGGTTCGTTCGTTTTGGTCGTTCGTTTTGTAACAAACCACGTTTTTCTTGGATTCACTGCTTTTTTCAGCGCCTCTAAATTTTTTCTTCCACTTTTATATTGTTTATAATTTTATTTTCTAACATACTGATTCTTCACGCAATGGATCGTCTGTGGGAACCCACCTTGTGCCTAGAGGCCACGTTCCCCGAACTCCTTTGTAAACAGGTGCTTTCTTCCTTCCTCTCTTTGGAACACCGTTTTCGGGATAAAGGAGGCACGAACCAACTTATTTGATCAGATCTAATATATGTAATTCAATCTAAGGTGCGGCCCCTTTTCTAGCTAATGCACCTCAACTTTTTTTTAGAATTGTTTTTTTCATAACAGTTTGGATTCCCACCTTTGGTTCTTTTACATCCCGTTTTATGGAATTGTGTTACGGTAAGCGAATTTAAATCACCCTCAGCACGTGGTATCATCCGGCCATGTCCTTGCTTTTCAAATCACCACGTTTTAAAGAAGATTTCTATTCTCTTCGTAAGAATAACGACTTATGATAACCATTCTTTACTCGTTGCTGTCCTATCCGCGTCAGATGCCTGACGTGGAGAGCAGCTTCTATGACTTGCTCGCGGTATTGCCTCTGTAGACTTTCATTAGCAATTCGTGCTTGCGAAAAAGTTCACGCACGAAGAGCTCTTTCACAGTTTCTTCTGTTCGTCTCCAATAAAAACTTTCGTAATTGAAGCCCATTAGCTCACCGCTGCGGCTATTCAAGTTTTGCGTTAAGTTAGGCCAGCACGCTAACTTGAGCCACCGTCTGTCCTACATTGGTCTTTGCGCTAACTGGGTCTTACGAATGGTCTTAGTTTCGGACTTGTCGACAGTCGCTCCAGTGCCGTCAAGAGTTCACGCAGTTGACTTGGCCCTTCTACGCTATCGACGGGCGTTGAGCATGGCAGTTCTTTGCAACCAATTTACGCCTTGGTTTGGGTATGGCCGTTAACGTGAGCCCCATGTGGACCTGGCTACGCTGCGTGCTACAGTACCTGCAGAGTAAAAAATAAACTTGAAAGAACTCACGATGCTAGTTGCTCCACAATGACGACGTAACTGGTTCGAATATTCGCCTCCTGTACTCCATGCCACAGGAACGTAAGATATTTCAAGATCTGTCACTATCAGAGTGGAAACAAGTTACCCTCTTTGCTACTCCAGAACGTAGCCTGAGTTGCACCTAAGAAATTGGAATTGGTTAAAATTAATTGGGATCCAAGGGTTAACGTAACAATTTTGATGAATTTTGGAGGATCTTTCGACATTATTTGCATTCTGGTTAGAACATGACGTTTCGTGAAATGTTTACGAGCATTCGTTTTAAAAATTTATTGAACCTGACTTACGACTACACTGAGAAAAATTTTGTCACAAAACTGGCGTACAGCCCTAATTTGAGTGTTGTTAATTGGAGAGGACATCAAAATTGATGTTAAGCATTGAAGTGCATCTCTTAGCACTTCATAGTTTTATTCATAGTTCATCATTCACAGTATTCAGTATCCCTTGTAGTAGTTAATATTTCCGATGTGCGGAGGCTCTCTCGTCTTTTACTTGCTATTTTAAATTTGCCGACGAAGTGGCGTCAAGGTGCAGAAATAATATTTTTGTATTAGTGTATTTTACTCGTAGCTATAAGAATTCAGTGAATGTGGAAAGTTTTGCTATTATTCTATTTTGCTGTTATTTGACTTACTTCCGAAATTGATCCTTCAATTTCTCAGTTATGTTCAACGTACGCGAAAATATGGCGAGGAAATACTTGATGAAAGCTTGAAATTTTATGTTGGACTGATTTTTTCCTCACTCTGCAAAATTCGTGCTAGAAGATGTATTCAATCTAGAATAGTAAACTTCGAGCATTTTTATTTACATCTGTGAGCCTAGAAGTGTTTGAAGTGAAAGATTCATGCCTTACCTGTTGAACTCGAACTGAACTACTATGAAATACAGAATACTATGCAGTGAAATGGCTCAGGGTTCATGGTAGCCTATTGTGCCATGCATCAAAGTATTTCGTATTTTTAGGTAGATTGCTTCGGGCATTAGCAAGGCAATCCCATTTAAGAAGTGATGAATCGTTTAGAAATCATTCCTAGCTCCTCATAATGGAGTCAAATGACGGTTCTGAAGGGTACAAATGCGCCATCCTCCCTGTGTTCTCAGTAGTGACCGCGTTAAAATCGCCCACTTTTTTGATCGGGCAAGTCTCGTTCACAGCCATCGCTCTCCTTTACTTCCGTGAATTATAGACTTGAGCTAATTGAACGCTTGCTGATGAAAGCTCCGCATTACCTGCACACAGGTGTCGGTGTGAAGCGTCACGATGGACGATCTCTTTTTGGGGAATAGTTCTGCGGCGAACAGCTTGCAGACACTGATCTACCGCTATAACACCACTGGTTATTTGTGAAACTATGGGGAAAGTTTCTGAAGTAACTCAAATACACTGTCCAGAATTAAAAGTGGATTCTTCATGTTATGTAGTGTAAATGTTTTAATACCACAATACAATATCGTTCAGATTTCATAAAAATCATTCTCTGAATCTCTTTACGAGCAGTTCAGAGACCTTAATAGTTTGTTCATGGGCTGCTCAAAATGATTGTGATCTGATGTTCCAACAGAAGTTTGGGAGTAAGTAGAGCGCCTGCGCGAGTCCAGACCTCCGTTTACAGGTTTACTTGCGTCCAATAGCGATTAAATGACGTGAACAGGATCTCATATCGACGCTGTGGCGTGCGCAAAGTTTACATTCCGCGCGGTTTTGCCGGTGGGACCCCCGTCTTTGATGGCGTTATAATGTGAAATTGTGGGCCAGTTTTGGGCGCCCAATGGCATCATTATCGGCGTTTGTGGACGTCCGCCCGATAATCGTCCATGGGAAGCACTTAACCAAAAGCCTTACAAATTGGACCCAGAAATTTATCCCGCGTTTACTGCTGAATGTCGCTCACGTCTGTAGTATTTTCCTCCGAAATACACGTCAGGGATACTAAAAACATTTTTATGCCCACGGATGTCTTAGTTTCGTGCCGAATACTAGGTTACCATGCAATAAACATGCAAGCATTACTAAAAAAAACATACCTATAAATAACTTGCTCAGAAGCACACGTGTTTCCAAAATTACCTTAATTATTTGTATTCTCTGCTAGCAAAATGGTTTCGTAAAATCAGCTGTAAATGATATTTATTATTTATTGACGCGTTCATCCTTCATCTTTCTTTGTGCCTTGATTGTGGCTGTGTGGGTTGATATCGAGTGTACCTGAGAGACGTGGCGCTTCTGAAGAGATGGGAAAGATCGATTACCTGTCCTTAAGAAAAAATGTCGAGTAGGGCGTCTGTATGGAGTTCCCATGATATTTTGACCACAGTTTTGCCCCAGGACTTCTTTCTAGTCACGTGAAATTCCTCGAAATGTTATTCGCCTATTCAATAACAGATATTCTTGAGAAACCGTGATGAAGATGGGGTAAATTCTTTTTCCTGAGTGCAGTGTGACCCAATATATCAGGAATTGTTCTCTGTTGAATGTTTGAAGCCCCTTTCAAAATCCATCATTGACAAATTGAGTTCATGAACAAATTGAGTTCATGAACAGTTGTATTTTTCTCACCAGCGAAGGGGGACATGTTGAATGAGAGGGAGCGTGGAGCGTGCTTACCGTGGGTCAAACGCTTCAAAAAAGTTGCTGGGAAGAGCTCATGCAGTATAGATATTTTTTGAAAAATGGATGTATAAACAATGGAATTTACGTCAATTTAGATCCTTTTCAAACCAAGCAAGAAATTTTAAAACCCATCAACATTTGAAGGATCAGTTTTTTTACTGTTCTCTCTGAGTAACTTCTGTTGAATCAGCAACATTTGATGCGAGCATCATCATGCATCTGTTTCGGTTCTGTAGCTACAACGCTGGTTTTGTTCTATTTGCTCCACGGTTCCGTGATCGTTGCTGTTTTCAAACTCTTAATTTTCCTCCACCAGAGTTTCCGTTCGATTTCACCTGTTCCTACTAAACAACTGTTGTTTCCATGAGAATCAGCACCCCCAAGTGAAAAATTTGAGGCCCCAAACTGAATGTTAGGGAGGCCTTTTTGTTGAAATAAAAAACTTTTTGTTTTATTACGGATCATCTTTTTTGATTCACTGCTGTCCTGTTTTTCAGAATCTCTGACTCTCTCCTTCAAGGGTTTTTTTGTGAAAAGAGATGCTAAAACTGGCTTATAACGAATCAATCTTCTTCAACTTTTATCTTGTTTCTTAACCTTCCTTCTCAACTTGAAACTTTTATGCTCACGGGATCCTGTGCAAGAACATACTTTGTGCGTAGATTCCGTTTCCTTAACTCCACACAAAATGGGGGAATCATCCTTCCTCTCTTTGAACATCTTTGTTGTGGTAAGGGAGGCTGAAAGTAACTTATAATCAATCGCTTCCTTTCGAATTTTTTTAGTGGTTTTCCCAACACTATTTCGTCTCGTGAACATGTCGACGCCTCTTGCGGTTGTATAGCGACTGCACCAAAAGTCGCTTGGAAACTTAGCGCTCCTGAATTGCATTCAATTGGAACCAATACTGAAATTTTTTTTTAGAGAACCCCGTTTCACTTCCAGAAATCATGGTGAAAGTATGAGGGTACGGCTATAAAATAAATGATCTCTGTGAAGCGTTTTCAACAGGGTTCTCGGTTACCCTATTTAAAATCGGAGCTGAGCTAATGCAGTCTCGTTGCAATTACTCAAACATCAACGTGATATTTTTTACTAATATGCTCCTCGCTACTCAGAAGCTAGTTCTTTTGCGAATCATGTGTCGATCGTGTCTTTCCTCAGAATGTAAATGCCACACAGTTGCTAAAGTACTTTAAAGTTAGAGTTATGCTCATCTCATTTCATGTAACTACGAAAGTTAGTTCATGAGATCCTTCAGGTGTAGAAGTTTAGTAAGAAATTAAAATGCAAAAAAATCATTTTATGAAATCATTATCTTATTAATGGAAGTCAATGAGTAAACATATTTTAGGACGTTTTGACCGCCTTGGTCATCATCAACTCTGAAATCAGAGGAACTAGTCAGATCTAATTAAAAATACATCAAAATGAGGAGATAAATGAAACCAAATTGATTGAAAACTATGAAAAATAAATGAAACATGAATATGAAACATTCTCTTTTGTAGGTTAAGGAAATTGTATTGTTGTGATTAAATTCTTGTGATAAATTTTTCCAGCTCCCTAAAATCGAACTTAGCTAAATGTTTCGAAAATCATTTTTATAATTCCTATTATGAAGGGAAAGACTAACCATGAAGCCAGGGATCCATGCTCCAACTAATGAGATGTATTATTTTTTTTTTGTTCCTGATGTAATCTGTTGTATCTGTCAACCATTACTGTGGCCTTGAATTATATCAGCGAATGAGACTAGTAGCTTCCTTCGTGCATTGGTTCATTGCATCTCACAAACGAAAAATAATTTTTTTAAGTTGCTCCCTATAAGATCATTTGAAATGAAGTGTAGGTAAGCTCTCGCTAATGCTATCACTTCTTCACGAATGCAGGGAGATTTACTTTGCGCAGTTTCTTCATACGGTTTTATTATTATTAATGAATGCAAAACTTCTCTTCATTAATGGAATAAATTTTCTTGAAGTCTAATCTGATTAAATTCTCACGCCCGCTCGTTCGCGGTCATACTTCGTTATTTTAGACCAGTCATTTTCTTATTGAGCTACTTTCGATTATTGTTTGTGTGCAGTTCTCACCAGCTAGTTCTTTTCAAAGCTAAACAAGATTCAATCATTATTCTGTTAACACGTGCTTGTAAATTATAAAGACTGTTTTGAACTACATTTACAATGAAACATGTTCCCACCGTCTCTTGAAGTATTCCAGTTTTTATTCGCGTATCATTGCTTATGTGTAGCAATTACCTTAGACTCGCTTGTCAGCATCGGGGCTGCCGTTCGCATGCGTAATTAAAATCTACTTAGGACGCAAGTGAGCATCGAAATCTTGAAGATGCACGCTGGAGACTTGCCTGTTTCCCGGAGATGGAAGTTTATCGAGCTCCCTAGAGGTGAAGGTACTACTGTGTAATCATCGGGAAGCAATGAGAAATCAGCGCTCCTCAGAGACGCATGCTGCTCGAGTTATTAATGAGTTCCGCTCAAGTGTTTAGTTGGCTTCTTAGATTATGGTTTGCTCTGCCGCTCGTGGGGGTTCCTGTAGTGTCATGCACTTGAAGTTTTTTTTCGCTCGTGTTCCTTTTTACTCTGACTTTTCGTCTTGGTGTTTGCCACACGATTGCGTCAAAAGAGAAATTAAAACTCGACGCTCTTCTAGTATTAACGCATTTCATT
>JACJUY010000623.1:96543-130120 GCA_014220935.1 Platorchestia sp. MABIK | reverse complement strand
CAGTCACTCAGGGGCTGTAGAGTGCCCCCTATGACGCTCTATTGCTTATATTGCTTCAGATGGCGCGGCCGGCGGCGCAATAATGACCCCTAATGCGCAATAGTGGCCCAATGGTGTGCAATACTCGCTGCACATCGCACTCTTTCGCCTGAAATGGAGCGTCGAGGTCAGCTGTGTTATTAGACGCAGACTGCGGCAATACGCGAGTTGGTTTCATTTAGAGTCGCACTGACTACTTCTCCGCTCCAACTCCCCCGCACACACGCACATAGATCCGGCTTGAAATTTATTATCAGGTATTCTTTGTGTTGGTTTCTTCAGCCCCACCTCAGGGGCACCGGTTAGGCAATAGGCTTAGGTTCGTTAGGTGTGTCTATCCTACGCTGGGGGACTGGAGCCCCAGGGAAGATACAATTAGGTTATCTCAGCAATTGATCTGCTTTTGGGACGTCTATCTTTCGCGCCTGCTTTGCTTCTTTCAGTTGCCTTGTGTTCTCCATTGTCATTCTTTCCCTCAGGGGAAACAACTATTGCATCTATGGGAGTTTGCATCAAGGAAGAGGATGTGAAGTTTTTAGTTGAATGTTACTTAGCGCTTTCTTTTGTTGAAATATAGTTTATTTTTCTTTGTTACAGACCATCTTTTTCCGGTTCACTACTGTCTTGTGTCTTAGCACCTATTACTGTCTCTAACTTATTCTTGTTTGATGAATTTCTCTCAATCTTATTTTTATGAGCAAGATGTTGGGACACATCTTGTGCACATCAGGTTCCTAAATTCTATCCCACATGCTGCCTTCCTTCTTTTTGGCTTGTGAATACCTTTAATGTGGCTAGAGGGATTTAGCCGAACTTATAATCTAGGAATATAATGATCGGTTCGGTACCTGAGCTACTCTCAGAGGGAGTAGTAGTAGGCTTATAGCGTCTGTGCGCGTCGATATACCTTGGAGCACTTTGAAATTAACGCTTCTTGAAGGTAACCTAGCTTCTGGTCACAGAATCAGCTGAATCTGCTGCAAGAGTCTGTTTTGGGCTTAGTTAAGAAGGCTTGAACTCCCGAAGTTTGTGTTTCTGTCCCGTTCGTGGATAAAGCATGAGTACCCTGCCACTGATTCCTACCACGAGGGTCTCTGTTATCTGTTTCTCTATTATTATTTCACATGACCGTCTCGAGATATTCACTCATCTTTTGGCAGCGTAGCAAGCTGTGCCAACTGAGATTTTCGCCCATATTTTCGGCCCTCGCGTTGCTACAACAGTTAATATAGTATTACCAAGCTAAATTATACTGCCTCAACTAATAAAATAATTCTAGGGCCATGTCACAAAATCGGCAGAGTGTTTTGTTTTGCCTTTGTTGGTTTTGTGTTTTGTTAGGTTGTGTATTGTTGTGTATTTTTCCTATGTTATGTATTGTTTCATATTGTTTTTCTAGGTTATTTATAGTTTTATAGTGTTTTCTTAGATTTTGTATTGTTTTTTATTTCTTACCGTTTCCTGGACTTGCGTTGTCCTGTTTTCTCAGGTTATGTAGTGTTATTGTTTCCTTCTAGCCAAGGTTACTATGAATTGTTCTCTCAGATTTAACCCTGTGTTATCCCCCTCAGGAGATACAATTACTGCATCTATGGGAATTAGAACTCCCAGGGGGACAATATGAGGGCCCGAGCTGAGAGTTAGGTAGGCCTTCTTTTTGTCGAAATTAAATGTTTTTATCATGTTAAGGACCACCTTTTTTCGGTTCACTGCTGTCCTGTTTTTCAGCACCTACTACTTTCTTCTTCAACTTTGGTCTTGTTTCAAAATCTTCTTTCACAACTTACTGTTTCTGTGCCCTTTCTGCGTAGATTCCGCGTCTCCTTAACTCCACACTAAAATGGTGCCTTCCTCCTTCCTCTCTTTGGATCGCATTTGTTGCTGCGGGTAGGTAGGTCAAAACTAACGACTAAACTAAACTCTTGTGTTATCTCGTTTGCAGACGGCTCGCACCACATGCTGCCTGACGGCGCGTTGCTGGTGATGCCTGCTCAACCGCCGGCCTCCCGCCACACGTACCAGTGCCGCGCTTTGCACAGCCTCACTGGCGCTACCGTCCTGTCGCCCTTTCCTGCCAGGGTCATCGTGACTGGTGAGTGGTGCTCCGTATCCTGCCAGGGTCATCGTGACTGGTGAGTGGTACACCGTATCCTGCCAGGGTCATCGTGACCGGTGAAGGGTGCTCCGTATCCTTCCAGGGTCATCGTGACCGGTGAGTGGTGAACCGTATCCTGCCAGGATCATCGTGACCGGTGAGTGGTGCACCGTATCCTGCCAGGATCATCGTGACCGGTGAGTGGTGCACCGTATCCTGCCAGGATCATCGTGACCGGTGAGTGGTGCTCCGTATCCTGCCAGGGTCATCGTGACCGGTGAGTGGTGCTCCGTATCCTCCCAGGATCATCGTGACAGGTGAGTGGTGCACCGTATCCTGCCGGGATTATCGTGACTGGTAAATGGCAGCCAGTGATCGAACATCCGTTAGCAGTAACGTAGAGGCCGTTATTGCGGTCTTTCCAGTAGAAACCGGTGGCAGCGCTTGCTGATGCTTGACATCAAATCACCCACAACCTACTCCTGTATTGCGTGGCTGGTAGAATTATCAAGTTAGGGATTTTGGCCGATATTTTTTGTCGACTTGACCACTGTCGATTCAGCATCTGGTAATAACCCTGTAGATGCAGAGTGGTCTTTATGGTCAAATTTCATTTGAATAATGTACAAACTTGAGGATTTTGTCATTAAAAAGACCACTCTATCACTCTTCTGGCATGCCCCTAATAATCCTGAAAGTCAACGTTCCGCTTTCATCTCGCGGGCTCAAGCCACCCACAGCTGTAAAGCTCCTTCATTTGATACCTGAGCGAGGCGCACCCTCTATTTGTTTGTTCGACAACCCCTCAATAATCATTGAAGAGCAAATCTTGACTTCTTTGGGAGGCAGATTCACGTCTGCTGGCGCATTTGACGTTTGCGGTCGTGTTTTTAGAGTTAGGAAGAAATGAACGCGTAGTTCGAGTAAAGTTAGAAAGAGTAAAAATGACTTCAAACTATCAACCCTTGATAAAATCAAAAATATAATATATTAATGATATGCTGACGCATTTTCTGGCTCGCTTGATATGAATTTAAGAACAAGCAAAATGAACCGTTAGAGCTAGTAACTTTTTATCGGATCTAAGTTTGAGTCAGATGTTTTACTAAATTCAGCGTTTCAAGATAAATTTTACTTTGTTCCATCACAGGTTTTGAATTCGCTGAAGAATGCTTGCGGTTTTATCATGTTTTATTCCAATGTTCTTACGTAATTGCAATAACATCAAGGTTTCATTAATTTCATTTGGGAGATGCATTCTGTGTATTTCAAATGATAGCGTGCACTAGAGCAGGTGTGTATTTTTAATTCAGCTCCGCTCATAGCATGATCGAACGTTACATTAATTTTACCCTCAGTGGTCTAAAATTCGTCGTATATTAAGACCATGTCTGTTGATAGTTTTTGTTAAATATTAACGAAAATATAGGGCATCTACATTTGTCTGCACAACAGAATTTATTTTTCTTTCTGTTGCCACTGATTTTTTTTTCTTTGACTAATCCAAAAGTCTATTTTATGTACAGTTAAGTACAGTTCAAGAGAAAAGCGTTTCAAGGAAAGTGAAATGTCTCAGGGGGATACAACTAATGTATCCATGGGATTTAGCACTCCCAAGTTAAAATTGTGAATTTCCTAGCTGGGAGTTCGGTGGGCCTCTTTGATCAAATAAAATGTTTTTTGTTTTGTAGAGACAACTTTTTGTCCTGTTTGTCAGCATGTCTGCCTTTCTCCTTTAACTTTTATCTTGTTTCATGACTTTTCTTCTCAACTTACTGTTTCTGTGCGCAGGAAATCCTGTGCGGGAACACGTACCTTGTGCATAGATTCCGCGTTCCTTTAACTTCAAACTAAATGTTGCCTTCACCTCTTTCTCTTTAAACGTCTTTGTGGTGGTAATGGAGGGTGAAATTAACTCATAACCAATCAAAAAAAGTTGCAACGGAAGCAATATTTCAACGAAAACCCCGTCAGGAGGTATAAAATTAGCAATAGGTTTATATTAGTTGAGTTTCTTTATCCTTTGTAATGAAGACTTGGCTCCGTGCCAACTTTGTTTCTTGGCTTCATGACTTCTTTGCTATATCTTTTTTGTTTTCTTCCTCACTTACATTTTCTATGCGCTAGGTATCATGTGTGGTAGCACGCCTCATGCTTATATTGGAAGTTTTCTGTAGTCGGTACAATATGGTGCTTTTCTTTCACCATCTTGAGATTGTCATTGCTGTGAATGAGGGAGTCGTTCATCAGCTAACGTAAAGTTAACATTAAGCTAATAATACTTTTGACGAAAAACGGCATTGAACTGCGGCAAAAAATACAGTGACTTGTGTATCAGTTTGAATACTCGGTGTATTGCAGTATTGATAAATCATATCGTTCCGGTATCTCCAGTCACGCTCAGTTTCCCTTAATCAAAGATTTTCACATGCAATTTATTTCACAAAAGAATGTTATTTTTATAGTCTGGGCTCACTTTTTTCAGCCAGTTGCGATTTTTTTTATGTGGATCTTTTCACTTCAAGTGGTTTGGAGTATAAAATTAGAATTAGGTTACGAAATATTGACGAATGGAGGTATATTTGCTTCAGCAAATCGAATCTTAAATGCGTGGGGAAAACTGTTTCTCGTGACGCGAAATACTTTGACTGAAACTGAGCGCGTTTTAGTGCGTGGCTACTCATTTCTTTGTTAGTAAATATATACAAAATAAAAAAAAGTCCACATTGAGTGCCTTCAATTTAGATGAGAAGGACACGCTTCTCGTGCGGCAGACGACTTGTATCCGAGCAGTAGCGGTAGTGAGTGATAAACTCCCCTCTCGGGTCTCTTTAATTATTTCCAGGACCATAAAGCTCACCATAAATTAACGATGGCCACAATTTATCACCTTCAGATGTCATAAACTGTAAATTTACGATCCCTCACCTTCCTCCTCTTAATTCTAACCGTCGAAACGACCAGACCTCGGGATGCTCCTTTTGCCTCAACATCTTTGAACTTGAGCCGTCCGTTCTTGCAAAGACTCCCTTGAGAATAAACAAAACCTGCACCGAGGGTATGCTTTTATTGCTCCTGATTTTGTCTCGGACTGCGATTCCCTAGATTCTTTTATTTCAATGCAGAATAGCAGCTCTCCTGGCGAAATTTTCGCACGATATATTTCCTTCATAATTTAAAGGCAACGCCCAAGAATTCTGCTTCGGCTTGCTTCTTTTCTCGGGCCAGTCATTCTTGTGTCCATAATTTCTGACTCGCTTGATGTTGGGGCCTCTGACTCGAAGTTCGTATTTTTCGAGATTTTGTTCATTAAGAAGCAAGAATTTGTCATGCAAGCATTTCGCCTTATTTGAATTCACTAAATGTCTGACAGAACAGTAAAAGTACGGGTGCACGAAATATTTTCGTAGTCGCTTTCGTCATTTTACTGACGCCAGCTATTTTTAAAATCTATTTGCTTTCGCTCAGCAAGCAGTTACAAGCGTTCATAGTTACATGGAGGGGAAATGTATAGAGAAATAAGCTCAATTTTAGTGCACTTTTTTTTTTCTCCCGCGTAGTTTTCTCTAACATGAATATTAATGAGGATTGCAGATTGTCTGTTCTGCTAGCATTTTGACCGCTTTCATTTCTAGGAATACATAGGTATTATTTGTGCAGTGAAACATTAAAAGACAATGAAGAAATTTGATTGAATATAACGGTCAGAAACTTCCACGCACGATTTTAAATAACTAAATAATTAATCAGTTTGATTAAACGTCGAAAAACTGTTCAGCTGTATCCGACTTAGCAATCGGTATGAATCGCGCCAAATACGACCCTCAGGATACACAGGCTGAGCAATATCAAAGGCGTCATATATGAAAATAATTACAGGATCAAACTTAATAATATCGTTGGTGTGTTTATTTATTCATATACTTGTATTCATATGCATATATTCACATGTATTTGTTTCGTGCCCACTTCTTCCTTATCTCTGGTACGCTCATAAGGATTCCTAATGATCGTATCTGTGATACGAGCTTCAATGCACAAGTACAGGAATATTTTTATCGTCAATACTATTAGGATGGATAAATTTGTTTTTCATCCACGACTGGAAAATTTATTCAAGGAAATTATTGAATCCCGTCATTTATGACGGCCCGTGTACACTAGTATAAATATGATAAATAATTAAAATAAGTAAATATAATAAGTATTTAAATTAGGCGAATTATTACAGTGGGAATTTTACAAGCTTTAGTTTGAAGCAGTGATTGTATGTTACATGTATTAGCTGCGTGCATTTGTTTTCAATGTTTTGTTGAGTTTTACACAAAAAATTCCCTTATCTCATCAGTAATTGTTAAGTTTTGTACTTACAATAGCGTAACTACGTTGAAATGCGTTCGCTAATTAAGCACGAATGCTTCTCACTGCCTCGGTAACTCTTCTGATCTTATTTTGAATGGAAAGTGAGGAGAGTAACTTAAATCGCAAAAATTCAGCAGCAGTTTTGATCTGAAATGTCTTTTGCTTGGACACTTGCCGCATCTTCTTGTAAACTCAACAGTTTTCGACACAAGCTGTTTCCTAGTTCCATTGTCACCGAGATTCACTTATCTTGACCCCACAGGGGGACTGAGTAAAGGTTAGGCTGGCGGCCTAGGCCCCCTGTTGTTGAAGTAGAATAGGTGTTTGGTTTTGTGACCATCTATTTCAGCTCACTGCTGTCCTGTTTTTTAGCACCTACTACTTTCTTCAACTTTCATCCTCCTTCATATACTTCTTTCCCAACTTCCTGTTTCTACGCACTTTGTGCATAGATTCCGCGTTCCGTTTTCTCAACTAAATGGTGCTTTCCTCCTTTCTCTCTTTGGATCGCCTTTGTTGCAGATAGGAAGGCTTAAACTAGCATTTAATCTAATCTACATAGCATATTTATCAGCCTCTATGTATATTATGTTGATATGGGTAATGAAAATTTAAAAAACAGCTTTAGTGTTCAACGAGTTATTCGAAACTCTATTCCAGTCTAACTTTTCCACCATGGCAGCTTTGATTTTAGCCGACCAAGTAGAGCTTCTGCATAGGGCAACCAAAATTATAGGTGTAACTGCGAAAAAATTGGACTTGGATGAGATACTTGTACTTCATAGAACCCGAAAGTGAGAGATTTGAGGAAAAGTTTGAGGCCCACGTTGAAGTCTATTGTACTCATTTCTTATCGTTCAATGGGACAAAAATTTTAGTGGAATTACGGCCTCACGTCTGGCAGTACTGCGAGCACACAAGACTTGATGAATGATGACTAGAACCCTTGAAGAAAATACAAATTCTTTAGATGTTAACTACTACTCGATTAAATACCGGCATAGCTACCCTCATAAGTTCTGGAAGTTCAAACAAACTGTACGAGCTTCTGACCTTTAACGCACTCATTTCATCCAGGTTTTTATTGATAAAATATCTCGTCCACGGGTTTTACTGTTATGAAGCGACGTTGCCTATCGATTTGATGAACAGAGAATTTATTCAATTAGCTTGAAAAAGTTTGTGCTTCCGTTGCTGGAGAGGATTCGCAGACATGCTGTGGTGTGACGATGTTTTTATCCGTGTTTGCAATACTGGATGTTCTTCTTCATTTTCATTTACGATGGGTAAATGGAAAATTTCACAATTGAGTCAAACATTGAAAATTGAGTCATTTTATGAAGGATCTTGTGGAATTACAATAACGTATGCTCTTGCTCTCAAACCGGTAAGTTATTATTGTAAATGTTTAAATCTCTTGACGAAAAAAATTTAAATATTGGCTTCGTTTCTAAGTAATAAAAACTTGAATGCAACAGTAAATTTTGATGCTCATGCTGTAGCAGGATTATACAGCGCACTTGGAGGAGCCGTGCCTAGATTTATCCGCTACTTCACAAGGCATCTCAGCCTCATGTACGGTCTTCCTCGATATCAATTTAGGTTTTACGATCAGTGCAATTTTACAGCAGCGCCTACGTCTAAAATACCCACTCAACCCGAGTCCAACACTGCAGTAGAGCTTAAGCGGGCCGTGTCGGGGCTGGAGTACAGGGCATTCACTGCCGCGTCCTTCTTTCCTGTGTTCTACGACTGTTCGTTTGAGAACTCGTGTTCAGTCACAACATTTCAGAGTAGGAAGTCGATTTTTTCAGATACTGGAGAGCAGTCACAGCTCCAGACTACATTTCTGAGTGGAAATTGAGTTTTTCATCGATTGACCAGAGTATAGTCACAGCTGCTGACGTCTGTGCTGCAAGTCTGCCATCTCAAAAACTGCAGCGCTGTTACAGCTGTGTACCATATTTCTGCGAGGTAGGGCAATTTCTTCAGCAACTGGAGCACAGTCACAGCAGCTCATTTTTCGCATTACTCGTCTGTCGTCAGAAGAACCCACAGTTCAGTCTCAGTTGCTAATTATGAGCTCCAAGTACCTTCCCGGGGCCAGTGATGGGAAGTGACGCTCCCAGGAGGAAGACACGAGGTCCAGAGCTGAATGTTTGGTAGGCCCTCTTTTTGTTGAAATAGAAAAGGTTTCATATTTCTTTACAGGCCCTCTTTTCCAATTCGCTGTTGTTTTTTAGTACCTATTACTTTTTCCTTCAACTTCTATCTCGTTTCATAAGCTTCTTTCTTTACTTGTTTCAATATGCAGGGAATCTTGCGTAGGAGCACACGTAGTGTATGGATTCCCAGTTCCCTTGATTCAATACAAAATTATTTTCACTCTTTTCTCTCGTCGAAACTTTTTAATCTAATCCAATCTAATTAACCTGAAACTTTTTTCTAGTACATATTTTTTCCATGTCCTTCCATTACACTCCCAGAAATTGAATTCTCGTTTCTCTTAGTAGTTCAAAGTTATCGAAGAGCGGCTACGACTGAATCCTTATTTCAACTCAAAATTCGCCAAAATGAAATTAGTAGAATTGCTCAGACACGACTTAACTGTCAATTGCATGAGCACAATTTGAGCTCGAGGGAAGGTGTTCATCCCTTCATATTCATGCCAAGGATGGCACGCAAAAATTGTCGCAGACGTCAGCATGTCGTTAGAGGCCAGGCTACGGCCGACGCTCCATAGCCGCGCAACGCTGACGAGCGCCAATCCATTAACTTGGGCTTAGCTTTAGCTCCGCTTTGAGGTAACACTTGAAAAGGAATTTTTCTGCTGATCCTTAAGGAAGGATTGAAGCTTAGCTTTGCTTCAAAGGCTGCCCATTTACGCCTGAGCGTTCAAGGCATGCAGGAGACGAGGCTCAGCTGAGCGACCTGAATATATTGCGGGCTCCGCCAAAGTGGGAGGCTGGAGCAAGGCTCTGTAGAGTGCATTGCTTTTCTTCGCGCTTGCATCCCTGGGTCTTATTTAACGTATCGATAGTAGCTGATATGAAACTTTACTCCGTCCATGACGGGAAATTTTGTTTGACGATCGTTTAGCGTTTTCCAATTCTTGTGTGAAGATAAGGGTGCTGTCCCCTCAGAGGGCAAAGGAAAGGCAATAGGCTCTGTGTCTATCCTATGCTGGTAAAACTGGCGCCCTCAGGGGAGGTATTGTTGAGTTACCTCACATGTTTTTCTCGCTTCTTCTTCTTCGTCACTTCTTCCTCTTCCTACTTAGCTTGCTGTTTCAGAGCGCTGGGTATCCTGTGTGGGAACACACTTTGGGCATAGATTTCCTGTTTATTGCAGTTCACACTACATCTTTTGTTGAAAAAGAATAAATTTCTATTTTTTTTCGGAGCATCTTTTTCAGTTTACTTTTGTGATTTTCTCATCGGGTGTTGCCTTCGTTTTCTGTGTTGATCTTGATTAATATGCTTCTTTCTATGTGCTGTTTCTCTACAGGATGTGGGGACACACCGTGCGCGTAGATTCCGTTTCCTTATTTCCATACAATCCATGGCTTTCTCCTCCCTCTCCTAGCAGCGCTTCGCTTGGTGTTAGGTATGCATAAACTAACTTATACCAACTTCTATCTTATTCGTCCAGCTAGCTGTAGGCTCTATTTAGATGATAGCAGTGTAGGAATAAATACAAAATGTTACCATTTGCATTATTCTGAAGAATTAACTTTATAACAGATATTACCACTGACTTTACCTGACACTTTTAGAGAAATTGGAGCAGGTCGTAACTTGTCACATTAAGCGAACTTTATGCTCAGTGGGTAAAATATCCGCGTGATATTCACTGCGTTTAATGTAATGTTGGTCCCCGTGAGAATATTAGAGTTCAGTGTTCATGGCCTGCCAGCAATGGGCTTCATAAGTCCATGTTCATAACTCCCACTGAATTGCTCCTAAAATTTCAATCATGTTCGTATCTTTCAAATTTCGTGCGACCTCAGGCTGCTGAATCGGCGTGGTAACTCTCGGTCTCTATATATTGAAGATTATTATAGGGCTCGAGTCAGCGGATTCTGCCCCTTACATAGAGAGGGACTAGGGCGAGGAAATGGGTAACGGCCTCGAGGACAGCGGTCTGCTAATATCGAGCTCCTGCTCCACCAACGCCTCGTGTGAAGACCAAACTCCCTTGAAATCTCTGGCGACGTCTCTACTCGGTCGCTTTTGGCCTCGGATCTTCCTCGTCCGTTACACCCCGTATCGTAAGACGAAGCATCGGAAACTGTATTTACTTTTAAGATCGCTTTAGCATTGAAGAATTCTTTTGAAGTTCTCCTGGTTTATTCAGTGACAATGACTCAAAAGTGATAATTGTGTTCTGATTCCTGTGAAAACCTTAGAAACAACATGCCCCTCAGGGGGATACAACTATTGTATCTATGGGAATTAGCGATCCCAGGGGGACTATGTGAGGGCCCGAGCTAAGGGTTAGGTAGGCTTCCTTTTTGTTGAAATAAAATAGGTTTTTGTTCTGTTACGGACCATCTTTTTTCGGTTCACTGCTGTCCTGTTTTTTCAACACCTACTACTTTCTTCTTCAACTTTGATCTTGTTTCATAAACTTCTTTCTCATCTTACTGTTTCTATGCCCTTTCTGCATAGATTCCACGTTCCCTAAACTCCATACTAAATGGTGCCTTCCTCCTTCCTCTCTTTGGATCGCCTTTGTAGCGGATAGGGAGGCTTAAACTAACTAATAATCTAATCTAGAAACAACATGAGACTATCGTTTCTTCACCGAATACACTGAAAAATTTTAGTCGCTGTTAGCAAACGAGAAACATTTTTATCCCGTTTTATAAAAGTATTTGATTTATCCATTCGTGTTTTGACTGATATTCTCGCCTCCACAACGACACAAGTAATAATAGCTACTGAATACTAAAGAATTATTATCACTGAGGTCTCCCAAAACTTATCATCTAGAAAAACAAAGAAATAAATCTTAAAGTAAAATAACCTCAGTTAAAATATGTCGAGAAACTTTGTCCAATACATACATAAGTTTTGTATCCTTTGACAGTTGCTTTTCCCAATCTTCGTCGAACACCGAGTTTGCTGAATAGGCTAGAAACTAATTTCATTCAGCTTTTGTTTTGTTTTTTGCATTAGAGTAAAGCAATGGGACTTGGAGCTCATGGACGATACTTGAATATATTTCCAAGACGCTGAACTTCTAGTAAGGTGAACAAAGAACTTTTACATCAATAATACTGAAGACCATCATGTTGCTCTCCAGTCCACAAATCGCTTAGAAATGAGCGAGGGAAACTCTGCGCTGAGCATCCTTGATTGATGATCATGCGACCAGAGTCTTTTACCAAATGCCAATGGTGTTTCGGCGTCTCATTTGCGATTTTCTTACTTTCATTTCTTCGCACTAAAAGAGTTTTTTGTCACGCATCCAAAGTTTGTTGATCTCCCGTGTACACAATGCTTGTGAATTCTATGCTGATATTTACAAGGAATAGAAAAGGTGACGTACAAAAACAAATGGTTCGTTGGAAAAGTCACTTCATTAGTAGTTGCCGTTTCTTCCTGTAGGAGATCTTACGTGAAAATACACTGTGTGCAAAAATTTCCCATTCCCTTAGCTCCATACTAAAGGGTGCTTTCTTCTTTCCACTCATTAGATCACCTTTGTTATGATTAGGGACGCCGAAGCTAAGTTATTAAATTATGCGTGTAGTTTCCTCTCTAGAGTAGCGTGAGCTTCTCCTGCACCCCATGCTCTCATCGAATATAACCAATGTTGAAATATTTAACTTTATGATATGTGTTTAGAGAGCCTCGGAATGAGAACTTGAGTCAAAATTCCTGTAAACTTTATCTCTTCCTTACCTACCAATTTTAGTATTTATGCGTCGTTTTGGTAGCTCTATAAGTATGGTGTCGATGAAAGTTCATGCCTAACGCTGGACGGTTAGGAAAAATTGAGTTAAAGTTCGCTTATTTTACCTTTTTTATGTCATCCAATTTTTTCGCATCTGTTCCTGGGAAGTTGTTTGACGAAGGCTCGAAAAGAAGCGGCTTAATACTGCCTCATAAAGCGAATTCCCGTACAGCAGAGCTTCCATGCAGTGACTTTGTCGGAACTTGGACGCTGAGAGAATTTTTCCAAGTTTGAGCGCAAAAGTTCGATCTTTTCGCTTCATTACTCCCCATAAGGGGGCGCCTAAAAATCTCCTAGCAAATTCTGCCCACTAAGAATGCCTTAGAGAACACTCTGTTACCCTCAGAATGCAGAATTTTCTGTGGGCGATTCTATGCCTGACATCAGCGATTATTTTTGCGGTGAATGGAGTGAAGAGAAGTATGAGTTACAAATTTGTTTGTCTGAATGACAGCCTCGGAAGCTTCTGGAAAGTTGGAATACGGCTTCTTGTTTGGAGACACCAATGGTAAAATATCGGAGTTTCAATTTATTGGTGAGTATTTTTATGTAAAAAACAACAATATGCGAAAGTGTTTATAATTCTCGGCTAGAAATTAATTGTAATGCGTCACATATTGGTGAATTTGTAACTTATTAATGCAGATGGCTATATGGTTATAATATCTATTTATCGCCTTTTTAAAACGTTGCAGTCTGCCCCAGTGCCTTCCTAAGCAACGCTCATTGATTTCATGTAAAACAGAGAGCAGTGGGGAAGAATTAATGTCCACTGCATGTAGCAGGGTGTTTATTTTATATTAAGCGAAGATTTAAGTCATGTGATCACTTGCTATAGGCGCAAAAACAGTACGACTCGTTACGATCCATGCGCGACGTGTAGCAGTTGGAAAAGTAACTTCTGTGTTCAAATAGTTTCATGTCTGCGTCAGACGGAAATAAGTTCGTATGGAAGCAGTCTTAGCATCGACCTCTGATATTCTGTGTTTGTACTTCCTGCCATGCGCTATGGTACACAGAACCAGCACGTTTTCTATTCAATATCATAACTCCCTGAGTCCCCTGGAGTGGTTTTAGAACGTACTCTAGTACCATAAACGGAAAGAGATTGTCCCTCTGCTGAGAATTAGCACTCCCGGGGGGGACTATGGGAGATCCCGAGCTGAGAGGTAGGTAGGCCTTTTCGGTAAAATAAAATGTTTTCTTATGTTGAGTACCTTTTTTTCGATTCACTGCTGTCCTGTTTTTCAGCACCTCCTACTTTCTTCTCCAACTTTAATCATGTTTCATGAACTTTTTTTCAACTTGGTGTTTAAATGCACCTTGTGCATAGATTCCGCGTTCCTCTGATCTCCATACTAAATGGTGTTTTCATCCTTCCTCTCTTTGGAGCGTCTTTGTTGCGGCAAGGGTGGCTTTAACATACACCTAATTAAATAACACATCTTGATCTGAACAACACATATTTCAAGAATTCTGTCTCCATTATACGTTGAATATTCTTCAGCACAAATGCATGTTGAATATTCTTCAGTTACATTAGGTATCTACAGCTGACCTGTTTTTTTGTTCTTGTCAGTATACTAAGCAAATTGGAGGCCCTCAAAATAGACTGGAAAAAAACTCCAGCAAAATCAGACGTTTTAACGTGATGATCTTATAGTTTAATTTTGAAAAATTTGGCCATGCCTCGTCACGTAATTGTTTCATCACGACTAACAATCCGACTTTAATAATTGTGAAACGTCACCTTGAAAACTACCTTACAGGAGTGTACTGGGAAGTGAAGAAAATCTCATTGAAATAATCACCTTTGCCGTTAAAGCTGACAATATCTCATCAACGTTGACTCCGGACTTGCGGCAGGGGGCATCATTCTGGCCGCTCTGTGCCGCGGTCATCGCACGGTCCGGATTGAAGAGCGTTTGGTTTTTATCTGCGATCGCTTTACTCTTTGGTCAACAAAAAAATTGAACTCGGTTTCGGTACACACTAATTTCATTAAAGTGGAACGAGTGCATTATTTTTGTCACAGCTGCTAGCTGAACTGGTTTCTGTGTGTCAGAACTGCGACTTTTATGTTGGTGTTAGATTCTAGGATAGTCAGAATTCAAATGTAAATTCATTGCTTCCCATTAACTGATAAGAATCATGAACATGGTAAACACGCTTTAACTATTCCTTTTCATCGCAAAACGATTTCTCGGAATTAATTTCATTTCTGGTGTACATACTAGAAATAAAAACGCTAGATTATGTATGTTCACTCACATGGAAAGCAAATATCACATATGAAATAAAGGCTCGGTTTTTTCTATAGTCAGCAAGAGCAGCGCAAACTTATTCTGTGAGCTATTGTCAGAGCTAGCATTGTCAGAGAATGCATTGTTGCGAGCATTTTAATGACACGGAAGTCTTCCAATAACAAAGCGCTTAAGCACCCGTGACTCACTGCATCGTAACATTAGCATTACGCTTCTTTATGCTGAAAGATGTATCAATTGCGAACATAAATATTCAAGAGCTGTAATTACACCTCAAATCTTTGAGGGAAATTTATTTTCCTCTTAATATCTCTATATTAATGACAACTTTCCAGATACCCTCGTTCGCTCATATGTTAATAGTTCATTCATAATTTTTTCTCGTCTGTACACGCACATACGTCTGGAAAACATTCACAGAATTTAGAGTTCATGGTTTGTTTGTAACTTTCGAACCACTCTCCCAGTGTAATGAGGTATTCTCTCAAACTATCTGACAGTGTCGTGAGGTAATGCTCTGCCTGCTTCGGATGATGGCATTGATGGCAGCGGCTAGTTTGCGTCTCATCGTTCGAGGCACCGAGTCCTCGTAGCACTGTTGAATTTTCTTCCCTCAGGAGGATACAACTATTGTATTCATGGGAATAAGCGCTCCCAGGAGGAAAATGCGAGGGCCCAAGCAGAGAGTTAAGTAGGCATTCTTTTTGTTGAAATGAATGGTCTTTTGTTTTGTTAAGGACTCTCTTTTTTCCGTTCACTACTGTCCTGATTTTCAGCATCTGACTTTCTTTTCCAGCTTTTATCTTGTTTCATAACCTGCATTCTAATTGTTTCGAGATCCTGTACGGGAATAACCTTTGTGCATAGATTCTGCTTTCCCTTAACTCCATGCTAAATGGTGCCTTCATCCTTTCTCTCTTTGAACATTTTGGTGGTAAGGGAGTGTAGAAATAATTTATTACTGATCAATCAGTGTTTAATTTTCTGTATTCAGACCACGTTGCCAATGTATCCTCTCTCTTGGTGTGTTCACTTTAATTACTTCAGTACTCGGTAGGGACTACGTTATGTTGAAAAATTGTGCGCTTCATTGTTCTCAAAATATTGTACATCAATCGCATGGAGTTTGTAGTTCTTCAATGACCGCTAGCAAATACATAGGAGGAATCATATGGAATCAACATACAGTGAACTTCTGTTGCATAAGCAACTTTTCTGGCAGATTTAGTTATGTTTTAATAGTTTAACAGAACTCGATCACTTTACTTCAAAAGCTATTTCATTCGTAGGGGAGACTGAAACTATTTTAAAAACTGACGGCTCAGGTCAATGTAAAGATCCATGCCCATTTGTTAATTGTTCAGTCCTGGTTATGCCTCAAAAGAAGCTTGTTTTGTTCTACAGAAGGCCATGTCCAAACGAGAGTTGCTACCTTGTGCACATAGCTTTCAGAATTACCCCGTTTAAGCCGCTGTCACTGTGCTGCATGTTTTACTTCAAGATAGCTCTATCTAATCGCATCACGATCAAAGTTTTGTTTCAACGACTTCATAACCTCAATTTGTATGACCGTGGCCTTCCCAAAAACTCGCATTTTACCATCTGTTTGTCTGTTTTAGTAGTGTTTTCTATTGTTATGCTCGCATTCGTAAACATCATCACTTGCAGCTGCTTTTCTGACCATAATTTCGTTTGGATTTTGGAAAATGGTTATTCTATTAAATTTCCACTAACCTCGGTTGTTCATTTATCTTTTTATTATTCTTATGGGGTTTTGAAGATTGAAGAAGGTTTCAATACCTTAGTAATGGATTATTTTCACCGCCCTGTCGGCCATAGGAAATTTTACATCCTGGTTGTTTTTTTACTTAATTTTGTTGGCTAAAAACAATCCCCTGCTACATTTCAGCGCTGTTGGTTTTCTCGCATTTTGTGCAATTTTGTTTAATTTTTGCATTGCTTCTGTTCCCTGTTTATACTCTCCAGTTACCAATTTCACTTTTCAAGGTGTTCGTTGAATTTCATGTTCAGAAGTGTTTGTTAATGCCATTTTTTCAGGAACATTACGTGTTCCCCGTTTTTATATCACTTCATTAACTGCATCCGTTCCTTGCTACAATTCAAGTTTGCACTTTGACCAAAAATGTGTGTGCTCTGCTCTCTCAGTTTTTTTTTCTTACTCAAAAATTAAGTTCTAATCCTGAACTTGGAACGTTTTTCTCATTAATTTCACGGTTGTTGATATACATATGAACTTCTTCGCCTGAACTTCCCCGCAATTTAAATTCCAGGAAACAGGTGCAAACAAAGCTATTAATCTGCACTGTTTTCAAAATGAAATTATTTCCTATCAATTCCTGTTTTATTTGTTCGCTTCTTGGAAAACATGAGCGGTCTACTTGAGTCATCTTACCGCTAAACAGTAATAAAATAACACTAAACTGTAAGTGCGGTCTGTTCTTCCTTGAAAAGATCTATGTTCACCACGTGTAAATACTGAAATGAAACGTTTTATAATGCATTCACTTCCATTTAAAGTAATTCCTAAATCCTTTCTTCTTCGAATTTCTCACGGCTTTTGAATTCTCGAAAATTAGTTTCATGTGGGTTCTTTCAAATGGGTTTGCATGAGAGGTTAAAACTCTTCCTAAAACTTTTTCATGCAGCTCTATGTTTAAACCGTTTACCAGAGCTGTAGAAAATATTAGACGGAAGTTTCTTGGCAGTCTCCAAATTGCCTAAGGAATAATTGCCGTCTAGGGCCATAATCTCTTTCAATTTAACTTTAATCTGCCTTTAATGCGACCCCAATTTAAGTTCAATTCTGTGCGCAGGCTCAAAACAGACTCGATTTATTTTATTTTTCCCCCGCTCTAAACTGTCGTTTAATCAAGGAGCAGCGACTGTGTATCTGAATATACAAGCAGCGACGCGCGTCCGCCTTATTAGCTTGACTTGCTTCTTGCCTCGCCTTCTCCGCTCGTTGCTTCGGGAGCCAGTTTCATCGTCAATTAAAATTCATCCTAATTTATTCTTCTTTTTCGCACATATTTCCTTGGGTATGTTCTAGGCAGAAATTGCGACGTCAAGTACAGTTGGAGAATTTTGTCAAAAATATTTGAGGGAAAACCGTTCTGCTGAACTGAACGTCTGTGCTTTTTTTAATGTTTAGTAATATTAGAGGTTACACGACCAAATGGAATTTGTTTTATTGTCAACACTTGTGCATTCGTGCATTTGTTCAGGTGACTTTTGCTCCTGATTGAAATATTTTTGCTATAATTTTGTCTTAACAACCCTACTATTTCACCAGGCATTTTTCTTCCAGTACATTCACATTATTGCTTACGCTCTCCTTTGTGGTGCATGAGTCACATTTTCTGGCGTAGGTACGAATAAGGAAAGTTTGAAACAGCGTACGTCTAATCACTTTATGCATAAGCGTGCAGCGTGTCGGAGCAAGATTTTCCAGTCCGACGTTACCTTCTTTCAACTGCTTTTCCGTCAGTGCACGATCCTTCAGGTGCTACTCTTCCACTAGTGGCCGACAGTGGCAGCTGCATTTCAATGTCCAGCATCATCGAGGTGTTGTACTGCGGTATTAAAGGCTCGTGTAGTTCTCTAGTTTCTTTAATATAATTGCAGAATCTGCAAGGCTCTGCCTTAAAACTAAACGAACTTGGGATTTGAAATTAAGCTGTATTAAGCTGCAGCAGCTGTTTATGTTGAAACCTCTCAGGATGGATACAACTATTGTACCTATGGGAATTAGCGAGCAAAAGGTCAGGTGGGCCTTCTTTTTGTGGAAATAGAATAGGCTTTTTGTTTTGTTCTGGACCATTTTTTTCGGTTTACT
The DNA here is from genome assembly GCA_014220935.1 of Platorchestia sp. MABIK. Classification (NCBI taxonomy): domain Eukaryota; kingdom Metazoa; phylum Arthropoda; class Malacostraca; order Amphipoda; family Talitridae; genus Platorchestia; species Platorchestia sp. MABIK. The sequence continues at coordinate 111,543 of JACJUY010000623.1, read as the reverse complement.
GCTGTCCTGTTTTTGAGCACCCACTACTTCAACTTTTATATTGTTTCATGAACTTCTTCGTAGCTCACTGTTTTTATGCACCTCAAGCGTAGATTCCGTGTTCTCTTAACTCCATACTAAATGATGCCTTCATCCTTCCTCTCTTTGAACATCGTTGTAGTGGTAAAGAGAGGCTAAAACTTCCTTATAATCAATCAATTGTTTATGCTTAATTCACGTTTTTCCATTACCGGGAAAAAATGCATTGTTTATTCTATGCTACATACTTTTGACGCTGTTTCAGTTTCTAAAATCAAAGTGTGTTGGAAAGAACTTGGGTGGCATTTACTCAATTTCCAGTGAAACTGCACCATTAAATTAATAAAACTTTCCCACCAATAACTAAATTGATGCTGCCACACTCTGCGTGAAGCAACGAAAACCTTCGCTGATCCAACTTTTTTACATCATTATCGATGAACAATGCGCTGAATCGCTTCGTCAGTGTCTGGAATTTCAATTTTTTGCTTAATATTCTCGCCTAACTTTGGGCAGATGAGAAGCCAATTTCGTGATCACGTCATCGATTGCTTCAATACGGGATACTAGAGTTTCATACGTTATTGGCTACTTTTTTAAACCACTCGCAATTGCTCATGCGCTTTATTACAGATAGCATTTTTAGTTGGTATCATGAGCTAATGTCTAGTATAATTTTACATGGCAACAAGAATAAATTATTGAAAATTTTATTCTTAAACCGTGACCTTCAGAGTTGAAAGAAAATTTAGTGTACGCTTGAATGCAGTCAATTGTTTTACACTTGCAATTAGAGGTGTAATAGGAGGTTCCTGCGCAGGCTGTGGCAGATTGATTTTGAGAGCCCTTTGTTAGCACATTAAGTTCAGTTTCGTTAAGTTTCTTCTTTTCCGCTTTAACATTTAGTTTGTGTGACTGTGATTTCGTTCTATTGAGTTCTAATTTTGCATGTTTGCACCTCTTTGTTCCACTCTTTAGTTTGTTCATGAGTTTGGCTTAATGCCGGTTTTAATCGTTTACATTAGAGTAAATTAAATAAAACCACCCTAAAGCAGAGGAGTTGGCTGTGACCCTCTGGATGCCCGTGTGGCAGATTAACTATTTGGCTGCTATACGCTGAATTTAAACTTTAACATAAACCTAAAACTATTGGCTGCTTGAAAGCAGAGTTAACTTAAACTTAATCGAGGCGATGTCCTAGAATTATCAAATTTAAATTAAGCCATGCTTATTTTGCATGCTTCCTAACCAATTAACTGTCTACTCGGTGTAATAGAGTGGAACCATTCTTACTCTGTTTTCCTCTTTCTAAAAGCTTCATAGAGGCTCTTATTTATGGTCCCCTTTGAAGGCGATAAATAGGTACGTAAATTAGGCTTTTGTAATGAAACAATTAAATTGACCATATTGTTATATTTTTCTTGAATTAAAAGAATACTTATTATAAAAGTGTCCTAGTAAACGTAACACTGAACCTGAACATTGTTCAGATGAGAATACGCGGCGCATCTCTGCTTCTTCGGTGGCGCTTGGTGTAACTTTCCTTGCGGGTAATGGAGGCCCAGCGTCGGCGTGTCGACTGGTTATTCTATGTATAAGCCTTCGTTATCTTTTGGGTGAGCAGAGGGAGATTCCTGTTCTTGAACAAAGCAACGTGCCTATAACTGAAACAAAGTTCACTTCGATTAGCTTGGTTGATTTGTCCTTAGTTTTCTCGTCTTTCCTTTCCAGGATCCGTCGAACCTTTAATCGGACAAGTTAATTTAACCGGTCTCTAAATGGTAACCGACTTCATAGAACAACGTTGTCGTCTTGAAATTCCAATACATCTGTTGTTGGTTGTTCGCTCCTAATTTCCTCAAAATTACCATAAAATAGGCAGTTTTTGGTGAGGTCTTATTAAGACTAGAACGTGATCTTCCGTTTACGATTTGTTTGTCTAAATATTAAAATGGCTGGAAGTGTGAAAGTGTAGCGAGCAAACATGCATTAGCACTCAGTGTAGAATTTTTGCTCCCTAGCTCTGCCATGTGTTGATCAAGCTGATCTGCTTAATGCGTTTGTGCTCTTATGCAAATGAATGCAACGCTTCCGAGCTCAGGGGTGGACATTTTTTGTATTTTTATAGTTGGAAGACGGCAGAGTGAGGGTACTTTTACGTACATTGCGATTTTTCTTCCCTTATTACCAAGGCTGGTCAATGTTTTTAGCGGTGCATATTGATGCTACTACTTCATTATACTCCTGGTACCTGATACTGCAGTGCCTCCTTGATTGCAGATGTCGATTTTTTAATTCATTTTCTCTATTCGTAGTTTGAATATTCTATTTAAAACAGCAAATAGGGGAGAGTTAAGAGAGTGGAATCGCGCTATGGTCTTCATATGTTGACTGAAGAAATAGAAGAAACGTCATTATACGGCAATGATACTAAAATGTGATGTCTGATTGCTCTGAACAAGTAATATATTATTGAGCCTTGGCTTGAGAATTAGAATCTTTAGAGTAAGCTAGCTATTTCTGAGGCAAGATATGAGTCAAAACTGAATTGAGTGGAATTATGTAGAAATCCATTCCTAAGCTGATTACCCAAGGGTTTGAGTAAGAAATTTTTGTAAAAGTGCTTTACAATGCTGTCATTTTCAATGAAGAATTTGTTTGCAATAATATTACACATCCTCTTTTTGAGATTTGTGTCAATTTGGGCAATGCAGTGCAACAAACTTATAACCGTATTAATTCACTTGCTTTTCAACTTGTGAATAAAAAGCAAGGCGAAAATCGCTACACGTATAGTCATTTTTATTAAAAATGATCAAATAAAACTGAACGTTTCGGACTAACTGTCCATCTTCAGCAAAAAATCTTTGTAAAACGAAACCAAAAGAGGAAAAAATTAATACACTAAAGATGTATCTATTAAAGTCTAAACTTTGAAAAAACACTAACAACGGTAAAATAATATAAGAGGAAAACTGAGTAGCTGAAATAGGTGTTGGCAACATGAAGCGGCAGAGCACTTTGGGTGTCATTCAGTATAGGTTTCTTTTTGTAAACATGCAGAGATTCAAGAAGGCACAGATCTGTTCTGTAAGAGGTACTTGCCGAGATTTTTAAATCGTTTAGGGAGACCGGAACATTCCACTCTTCTGCATGAGATCTAACAGAGGACAGTGGGGGGGGGAAGGGGGGAGGGGTTACACTTGATTTTCCCAATAAGACCAAAGGAAGACCAGTTCTGCAACTTATTTGTGATTTGTTGATATCTATAGGAATTAGCGCTCTCAGGGGACAATGTGAGGGCCCGAGCTAAAGGTTAGGTTAGGTAGGCTTTCTTTTTGTTAAAATAACATAGGTTTTTGTTCTGTTACGGACCAACTTTTTTTTCGGTTCACTGCTGTCCTGTTTTTTCAACACCTACTACTTTCTTCTTCAACTTTGATCTTGTTTCATGAACTTTTTCCCCATCTTACTGTTTCTCTGCCCTTTCTGCATAGATTCCACGTTCCCTTAACTCCATACTAAATGGTGCCTTCTTCCTTCCTCTCTTTGGATCTCATTTGTTGAGGATAGGGAAGCTGAAACTAACTAATAATCTAATCTAATTTTTGTGATTTGTTGAAGTACGAGACGGTTCACATCGGCTCCACTCGCCGCGAAGATGTACTATTGTTGTTTTCAGCTTATCGTGTTTCGAATTCTGCCTTCATGATAGATTCAATCAAAATTAATGGTTCTGAATTATTGCAATTACTAAACCGAATTATTTAAAGTAAGATAATTAGATTGGTGTATTTGTACTGCTTGAAGAGCGTCAGCCTGTTTAAAAGCAAAATATCACATTTAAGTTGCAAATTTCATCTGTTAAACTATTAAAGACTCGTTCACCCCTCTTTATTTAAACTAAGAAAGAAGGCGAAATGAAAGAAAGACCGTAAGAAGTATAAAAACTTCAATTTATACAGAGTTGATGTACACTGCCCGTCAAAAATGTATAATAATGTTCGACAAATCTTTAGACACACGTTCCTATATTTTCCTAAGAATTCACGTGATATTCATTCCTACTCGAATCTGATGGGTTAATACGCTGGAAATTGTGGAGTTGATGAAGTTTGTATCGCAGATACGCTCACCACACACTGCAGACTGGCTTCGGACAGACAGACAGACAGAGAGACAGACGCCCCTCTTATTATGGAATAGATTAGAAAGTGTTCGTTGAAAATTCTTTTCCTGCACACCAAAACTAATCCCTAGATTTTTTGGCACTAACGGTCTTTCCTTACCGAATGCGTTGTTCTCAGTTAAAGACTCGTCATAGCATCTCCAGTGTTGTAACTCAAGGTTCTAAGGTTCTTGGTGGAAACTACATTTGACTTTTATGCATAGACTAGGCGACCCGTGACTCGGTGGGTCAAGTCGTTTTGTAAAACCAAGTTTTGTACCGAGAAATTAGTAGATAAATATGTATATTACATGGATAAAATACTTCTAAATGAATTAAAAATGTTTTCAATTGAAAATTCAGAAAGGAGTTAACTGGGGATATTTCTCGTGAAACCCAATTCAACTTTTTCACCGGAACCGGTACGAATTTCGCTGCTTAATGCAAAGGCTATTTTTGAAGCGGCTAAAATCTTGAATGCCCTGTTAAAAAAGCTTGACTTGTAATGAGCTCTTGGATCACACCATATTGACAACACACAGTGCAAGATTACCATAAGATAGACCAAAAAAATTGCAAATTTTTCTACCCGAATAAATAAAAGACTAACATTATCTTCTGAGCGCAAAAGGAAGCTGAATTTTACCGTACCTTGTTACCGAAAATGGCGTTGAATTAGGCCCATGCTGTTATCGAAAGTACATAGAGCGAGGACTGTGACGATTGAGCATCCAAACGCGAGTATTGGGGTTTTAGAAGTTTAAAGTTATGATAATTAAATAAATATTTCAGGATTGGGGGCTAATTTGGGGGACTAGTTTGAGGGGGGAATAGTGTGTTAATTGATTGGGGGAGGGGGGGGGGACTAGTGTGCATGACGATCCTCACTCATAGTATCACGCCCCCCCATCCCACTCTCTCTTTGAAATTTTCTTTCCCTTGCACAGTGTTGTTCTACACTTGCTTTCACAATTCATGACACTTTTACAGATGTAAAACTTGGTGTGCTGAGAAAGGATTGCAGTTCGCTGTCGCAATAATACAGTAGAGCGCGCTGTTCTGCAAACATTGAACAATACATCTCCATGTCAGCAGGGTTTTATAGTGTGTCTGCCGTCACAAACGACTACTCGCACCCATCACAAGTGAACTAAAGTAATCTTTTATCTGCCTGAAAGCTGTCACCTGCTCTGTGCTGGACAGCGAGCGCTGTAGCTCATCTTTTATTGCGCACAACACACGCACCAAGCCGGCAGATGATCTCCGTAGATTTATTGTCGTGTGCGCGTGCTGTACGACCGCGCTGTCCGGCATGCATGCGTAGCGAGCGACGTGCAGTCCCCTTTATATCTTTTGCCGGCAATGAATTATTCCTCTGTTGAACTACAGTCCCTGAGTGCAAGGATACATGATACATATTTTTCTATCATAACTTTAAAACGGTTCATTTGCTCTCAATATCGTGAATATGATAGGTGGAAGCTGCAGCGTTACATAGAAGTTTTTCAGCAAAATTGCCTATCCATTGCTTTGAGTGTGTGTTACAAAAAAGATTCCATTCAGTGGTGTAAGTCTACATGTATGTTGTGAGCAATGATACTGGGGAAAATTAGATTCTGTATGAATTATCTACGTAACTTAGGTTACTTCAGCCGTCAATCACACTATGAGCACGATATAATCGAGATTAAAAACGTTTCATCGTTCAAATTTCCCATCAAATTATCATTGCGCGCCGTAATTAAACGTTACCTATATTGCATCTGACAAATTACAAAAAGTTTATTCGTCAGCAGGAGTAATGGGCTTCGCTCTTTTTAAGTGTAGGACGGTTTCATGGACCAATCACGTGCAGACGTTTGTCGGTACATCCTGTGTACGTACCTCTACACGTGGCTCAGGCCACCTTACTTGAGGCATGTCTCCTAGCTACATTCATGACAGCAGCACCTACTCACAACTTCCCTCGAAGGGATAAAGCTATATTATTTATGGAAATTAACACTCACAGGGGAAATAAGCGAGGTCCCGAGCTGAAGGTTAGGTAGGCCTTCATTTGGTTTAAATAGAATAGGTTTTTACTTTTGTTATGGGTCATCATTTTTTGGTTCACTGCTGTCCTGTTTTTCAGCACTTACTACTTTCTTCTTCAAAGTTTTTCTTTTTTCATGAACTTTCTCAACTTGCTGTTTCTGAGTACTTCGTGCATGCATTCCGCGTGCCCATAACTCCAAATTAAATAGCGCCTTCCTCCTTCTTCTCTTTGGAACTCCCATGTTGCGGTTAGGGAGGCGTAAACTAACATTTAATCATCTCACACCGCATCACAATCTAAGCCAGTCGCCTGTGTCCCAGAGAGCGACGTGGCGGCGGCCCCACGGCTGCAGGACTTGCAGGTGCGCGTGGCCGCCAAAGAAGGAAGCTCGGCCGTGCTGCCCTGCGTCGCTCAGGGAACTCCGCCTCCTCAGTACAGGTCAGGCCAGACTCGTCACGCATCATTTCTGCAGTAAAATCGGTTTTATTCCATTAGAATGGATTGTCAAGTTTTTGACCGAGTGCTGTGATATTTTCAAATCTGGAATTTTTCATTAGAGTTGGTTATGGTTTTCTATGTGCATGAACGGAAGATTAATTTGATGAATTTTGCAGTACTTATTGCTAAAGTTTTGAATATTGAAGGTTTAAGCCTAGTAAATAAGCCTGGGTGTGCTTCGTTGTGCGTATAATTCGAAAGTTTGAAAAATTTCTAACTAAATTAAATTCATGTAAATTAAGGAACTTCTGCTTCACGAAGTTTATCTTCGTCCTCTATTCACTGGACTCAAAACAAACGAGAGAGGGTATTCTTCAAGTTATCTAGTAGATTTTGACGATACTTGGGCGATTCCACAGCCTCTCTGAGCGAGGCTTGTTATGTATAACTCACCGTATTACTCAGCGCCTCACCTGACGCGGTAGTTCCCGAGTCAAAAGTTCTCGCCTACTTATTGGTAATAAATGGTAAAAATTTGAGAACTGGGAATAATTTGCTGTTGATTTCGAATAAATTACACTTTCTCCTTTCCTCTTAGTAGGCACAGTCATCTTTTAATTTACATACATATGTCATTAAATGTCTACGGATATCCTTTCATCAGCAAAAATGGAAATAAAGTAAGAGTTTTGATCGTTCTTCTCAATTTTATACTACTCTTTGTGAGAACTGATTAAAAAATCATTTTCTTATGCGAGTATGACACTCTCATACAGATTATAAATATTCCTACTAGTTCCTTTGAAAGATTGTTCTGATTGACTTACTATAATTTGTCTTCTCATTGTTGTAAAACTTTAGTAGGATGTGTCATTCCCCTCTGTGACCATCTCTCTCACATGCACGCGTTGTGAGCAGCTGGTACAAAGATGGCTCGCCGGCAGTGTCAGGCGCGACTCGCAACTCGTGGTCGCGAGCGTCAGCCACTCGCAGGCAGGTGGCGGGAGCGCTCGTCATCTCCTCTGTGGCCGCCGCTGACGCCGGCGAGTGGCGGTGCGTGGCCAACAGCTCGGCCGGAGTGGCAGAGAGGACCGTGCATCTCACCGTCACCGTGCCGCTCAAGGTCCAGGTGAGGCGAGGGGTTCTAAGCCGCCTTAACTGGCGGCTGCTTCAATTCCTGTTAAACAGCAGGCATACTTTTGAAGTGAACATGAAATGGTAAGTGCGCTCCCGTCATGTACATTAGTCGCATGCTTCTTGAGAAGTAATGCTTTCACTGCGATCTGCGCACGCGTCATCTCTTTGCCTCTTACGTTAACCAGAAGGAAAAGACTTACTTCTATGAGAGTGCAGCTCATCCGGGAAAGCAGAGGCAACTACTGCGAGGGTAATTCACAAAAGATTGAGTTCCTCAAATCGATCAAATTTTGAACACCCATTTAAGTTTAAAACAAATTGTTTTTCATTGATAAAAGATGAAATACACGTTAGAGACGCTAACTAGGAGTCATTTTTGTTTTCCTCAAGTCTATTATTCAATCGTTAGCCATTCTCGTTCTGTATTGTTTGTCATTCAGTGTCAATGACTCCCAAGCCAAAATATTTTCCTCTTACATCTAAGAAACAGCTTTATTAATATTCAAACACATTGCTCATCTGAGAATTGGGCTTCACAAAGTCTAAACCAATATAATTTTACGAAAATATCTACTTGTATCGACTTGAAAGAAATGTGACATGAGGGTTGACTGTGCCGCAGCTGCTGCCCTCCGTGGTGCGCGTGAACGTTGACGGGCGCGCGACGCTGCGCTGCGGCGTGAACGGCCACCCTGTCCGCACCGTCGCTTGGTTCAAGGACGGCCTGCAGCTGAGGTGGGTGCTGGCCTTATGGTGCTGCTGTTGTTTGGTCATATCTTTTGTGTCCCTCGTATTGAGTGGTGTTAACGAAACTGTGTTGGCAGTACACGGAATTTCAATACTGTTGTTTTTGCTGTTATTGTCGTTTGTTTTTGTCAACGTCATGACGTTGACACTTTTATTACCATGCTGTCCACTTTGACTAGACCATAATCTATTTCCATGCATGCTAAATTTGTGTGCTTATTTCCGCTTTGGAACCATTATGAGTACGCCTCTTTGAGCATGTTCCTCATAAAAAAAGGCTCCTTACATCTGAAATGACTGGAATGGTCTGTTTAGGCCATTTAATTGAAAGCTACCTCAGCGCTGCAGTTAATTGCCCGTACATTTTTTGTTTTGGATTAATTACCTGATTCTATTTTATTAACATGTCACAATGGCGCTAATTGCATTAGGCTGTGGTTCAGACAATGGCTTCGTTTGAAAGCTTTCCAACATCGAAAAGTTTGTTGAATCGTCCAAAAAAACTCTTTCATTTATATCGTGATATGGTTAAGTACCAGCGATAAAGAATTCCCGTTCAATGAGAAGGTGATTTTCTGTAATCAAGCCATCAAACTCCCAAGGAGGGGCTTGGCCTTCATTATTTGGGATAAAGTCACCGTTTTCTGCATGATGCCTTGGCTTCCAGTCGAAAAATAAACTGACGATTCAATAAAAAGTTTTATTTGAATGAATCTCTCGTGACGCTGTCTCCAGGTCACCTCATATAGGACAATGTACTAGCGATAAGAAAGAAGAAACAATGTGTATATTATCGCTTCTGTTAACGGACCAGGGAAGTATCTATGAAATCCGAACGTCGCTCACGGTTGAATATAAGCTCCAAATGAGTGTGTTGAAATAAGTGATGGTAAAATGAGTGATTTGAACATCAGTGTTACGGCAAACATGGTAAACATCATTTAATGTTGAAGTACAAAGCGCGTTCAAGTAACGGTTGTGGCAGAGGTCCCAAAATATGCAAGCTTGCGAGACGTATTTTGTATTTGAAATCTAACACGAGACTAAATGGAGCATCACAATTTTCAGCACTACTTTAGTGCCTCGAAATGGCTGCTTTTAATGGCTACCTTTGTGATACCGTCGATGCAGATGCCCAGGGAACGTCGCTGCGTGAGAACAGATGTAATCTAATTCTGATGAAAGGAACGACTGAACATGTACATACAATAGAAACGCTGTCTCTGGACTAAATTCGAGGATGAGACTTCTCTTTGATGTGAATTTTATTGAAATCTTCCCGTATAATATTCTGACCATGGGATGCGAAAACCTTTTTTACGTCAACTTGAAAATGTAGTGAGGAAGTTTGGAACCACAAAAATTCAACTTCAAAATTGTAGTTGAATTTTCCATAATACTATTACGTAAAGCGCGGTGTTGTACTTTGTTCCCTGTTCCCCTCAAGGGAATACAACTATTGTAAATATGGGAATTTGCGCTCTCAGAGGGAGCATGTGGGATCCCGAGCTAAAGTTTAGGTAGGTACTTATTCGCTAATTCTGTGGAAAAAATTTTTAAAGTGAATTAGTCCCTCAAAATTTTACTTGGAAATAATAAAAATAACTCATTTAACGACAGCTTCGGTCAGAAACTATTTAGCTGTCGCTTTAAGGTATTCCTTTTTTGAAATAAAATAGACTTTTGTTTTGAGACGGACCATCTCTTTTCGCTTCACTGATGTCCTGTTTTTCAGCACTTGCTACTTTCTTCATCAACCTTAATTTTATTTCATGAACTTCTTTCCCGACTTCAATGTTTCTATGCACCTTGTACATAAATTCCGCGTTCCCTGAACTCTATACTAAATAGTCCCTTCCTCCCTTTGGAACGCCTGTGTTGCGGATAGGGAGGCTCAAACTATTCTAATCTGTGCTCCTGAAGAAAAAACCATCATTCAACGAAACAAAGTGTCCAGTTTTAAGAGTATACCAGTGCACACATTCCATCAGAAATGATAGGATTGGAAAATTTTCGATGAAGTCCGTAAATCAATAATTAAGTTTGCAATAATATTACAGCACTTTACTTTGATGATCCTTCGTACAACGGCAAGTGTCCAATGAACATATTCATGACACAGGCATCTCTAACTCTTGAATTTTACTGATATTAATATTTCATAAATCAAAAAGTTATGCTTTATTCACCGTGATATAAATGTTATACATCAACCGGTAATGTAGCGAAATCCGTATCATAGATACTCTCAAGTGCTTCACGCTCCTCACCTCTCTTAATTCATCTTACCCTAACCCACACATATGTCACCATAACTTAGCATGTCTTAACCCTTATCACCATTACCTGTCAAATCCTAACTTAACCCTTCTTGGCCTTACTTTAACTATCCCAAGTTATTTTACGGTATCCTAAAATAGAGAAATGTTCCAGTAACATTTGGACAGTTGACCAGGTAACGACCGTCGACCGTAACTGCGATGCTGCTTGAAGCTCAGAGCAAACGTTCTGCTTGACTGACAGACGGACAGAAACACGTTCGGATGGGCGAACCAGAAGGAGAATATTGCAGATAGATATAAATTAAAATAATTATCAATGAATAGTATAGATTGTAATGAATGAAATCGTACAGAGTTCGAGCAACAAATGCGTAACTTTTATATGCTTCTGCACTGTTTGTTAAGTGCAAAAAATGAAGTTCACGCAGTTTATAAGAAATTTTTCTTAACTCCATGAACAACGCTAGTAAACACGCACTACTTCCAGTAAAAGTTTGCCCCTGCACAATCTGAAAAGTAACCAATAGAAATTAGCCGTCCTTCACCATTGTGACAACGGCAAATACTTCAAGTCTGCGCATCTACTGAGCATCTGATGATCGTCTACAAGATCACGGCAAGCAACGCTAAGCGCCGTAGTGGCTCTAAACATGCAGATAAGGCACCTCCGCGTCCGCTCGCCCTTCCCGTCGTATGTTTCTCTTTCATACGAAGCCGCGTTTTCTTTCCCGCTCCGATTCATATGTCTCCGAAGTAACTTCCTGTTTCCGTTGCTCGTAGCCTGGGGAGTAAATTCTGTAGATCCGAAGTTTTGAAACCAGAGTTATTTGCATATTGCGTGTTGTGGTTTGAAATAGACGATGATACCTTAGAAGCAGAACCTTTAAATTAATGTTTTGGTTTCTCGTTTGTAAGGAATGGAATTGGGTAATATGAATCCGTCCCATGTTCACAGGAAGTTTGAAGCTGCAAAATTACATGTGTCTGGAAATGTTGGAATTCAGGGAGTCCGACTGTACATTGACAAACCAGAAATTTCGACAGAAAGACTTAGTAATGAGGCTTTCGGGGAAAAGTTGGAAAAGTTTTTGGTTTACGATGTATATGCATAAAAGTCTATAAATAATAGTTATAGCACGACGAGGAAGACCAAATATGTGATTCAATTCTTCTCATTTTAAAATGTACCTTTCTCTGAAATAAAGTTCCTAAAATATTTCATCAGAATGAAAGTGTCATGAATTGAAAATCGCAGAGGTTGCTGTTTAGATGATGATAGTAATAATGGTTGAAGATAATTTTTAATGTTAAAGTAATTTTAGTAATATACTCCGAGGAAAGGGTTTATTGACTTGAATTTCTACTAGCGTTGAGAATTGATGATGAGAATTGGTGAAAAAGGTTTACCATAAAAACAACACGCAACGTGTGCAAATCATTTGGCACAGGCTTTTCTTTGATAACTTCTGCGTTCGAAAGTGGAAGAGGAAACTATTCATGTCAGTGACCAGGAAATTTGTGAGATGCAAGCAAATGCTCTAGCTCTCAAGTACAGCATAATGTTACCGGTAATACAGTGCTTCTTATAAACATTTGCGCTAGCATCCTTGGATGAATTTTATTGGTCACATTTGATGGATGTAGGACCTGTAGGTTGAGAATTAATCAACAAAAACAAGATTGCTTTGAGAAGAATACGTTGATTAAAAATAATCGTTCTCAATCCTGTCGAGAGACTGATGATCGTTTTGTTGTTGCCACAGTAGGTGGCATGCATATATTTTCTTTCGAATGAAATATTACGAATCCTTATTGAAATTCCTCAAATACCTGAGGCAATGATTCTGAGAATATACCTTGAAGCAGATTGCAGAGATATGTTTGACTGACGGTGTCGAAAGAAATGGTGCTCAAATTAGCTGAAATTTAATTGATATTCTGCGACCCGGGGTGACATCGTAACTCGACCGTAACATTCATAGTGCTGGGAATAAAACATCGCACTTCAGCATGTGTTTCACGCTCCGGTAGTTGTAGAAAATAAATCCAGTAGTATAAATAGGAGTGAATACATTGAGGATTTGTGGTAGGATGGATACTCATAAGCCAAAAACAGAAAGCAAAATGAGATGTTAAAAAATTATTTGAAGAGAATATGACTTGTGCTTTTATACGCATATTGTAACAAAGGGGAAAAAATCGTACGCTTCACAAAAGTTCAAGGCTGAAGCATTCGTTTAGGTTTAACGACTCGTTGAACGGTCAGCTTTGAGGCTTCGTCATTTATTAACGCGAAAACATTGTTCTGCTTGGAAGAAAGCTAACGAATATGCTTCGACGCTCAAATCGGATTCAATTGATGTCAGAGCCGTGAACCCGAGCGAAAAAATGCCAAATGCCTACCTTTGCAAGGGTTTCCGCATCCGCAAATGCTTTAAAATTTTCGTTTGGTTGTGCGCAGCTGAGCTGAAAATACAAGTTTGATCTCTTTATGTGGCGAGATGTCGTAGCTTTTGCTAAGCCCAAATTGGAAACATCTTTATGTGGCTCAAAGCCGCTGCCTCAAGCCGGGCCGCGCGCATTATCTTACGCGCATTCAAAGATTTATGCGAGCCTTAGAGACGCTATTCTCCTGTAAGGCTTAGAATTTTCTCCTCCAGATGATCCATCAAACTTTGAAGAAAAGCTCGTGCTTTGAATGCAGGTCTCGTTGGTCTAACGAGGGAGCTGTGCCACGCGTACCTTAGCTGCCTTTGAACGGCAATAATTTTCCTGTGAAAAAGATATAAAGATCGTGAAATCATGAAATCTTGAAAGAAAGTCGAGACAAATAAATGTACACAGCTAGTATTACTGTAATTAACAACTGTAGCAACTTGACTTCAAGTGTGGCTGATATTGGTACAAGGTTCATGGCTTAGGTCATGATGCAAAATACCAATGGTCAAACATTGTACCCAGGTAGCAAAATTTATTGACCATATAGTGAGGCAATATACAGTCTCAATATTGACTGGATATTCAAAATGAACATTGGGGAAATACCTTATTTTGGAAAATTCGGTTGATATTGGAAAAATATATTGGCCCAATAACAATATTATCATCAACCCAATATCAACTAATTATTGTGTAAATATTGACTTGATAATGAGGTGTTCCCTACAATAACATTTGCTTAGTACTCAATTCCTGATATAAGGTTGATATTTGTAAAACAAAATTGTCCCGATAATGATATCTTCATTAACCCAATATCATCAAATTATGCTGTCACTATAGGCATGTTATCGAGGATATAAGACCAGGTGATGCTACTTCAGCCACTGGGTTCCGTTTTGCGGCTTGAAGCGGCGGCCTTACTTATACTTCCCACCCCATTAAGTATCGATAATACGCAGAGGAGAAGCTGGAAGTTATTGCAGATAAAATTTACCTTGGGATATATCATAATTACTGAACATAAATAGACCAAAATTGAGGTTTGAGGAGTAACTAGGTATAGCACTACAAGGTGTTACTTAGAAAAATACAAGGTGAACGGGTAACCTGTACATGCAATTTGATCCCGTCAAGTATGCGTAATTGTTCAATACATAGACATTTATTACTATAGTAACATATGACAAAAGATTTTAGCACATTTTTTTCAAAAAACTAGACCTTCGAAACTCATTGGACGACTGAAAAAACAAGAACTATGAACCTGTGATGACAGTAAATTCTAAATATACAAATTATTGTAACGTATTCACATTTCTTGATATCTGTCAAATATATCTGCACTCATTAATGACTGAAATAACTATTCATTAACTTAATTGGTACATTTTATCCAAATTACTCCGTATTATTGGCATACGAAATCAACCCAATGTTTGAGGTTTCGAGCCAATGCTTTGGTAGGCCGTTTTTTGGTTCACTGCTGTCCTTTTTTTCAGCACCTACTACTTTCTACTTCAACTTTTATTTTCTTTCATGAACTTTTTCTGCTGCGATGCATCCTGTGCATAGTTTCCGCGTTCCACTAATTCCATATTAAACGGTGCATTCCTACTTCCTCTCTTCGGAAGGCTTTTGTTGCGTTTAGGGAGGTTTAAACTAACGTACCTTCTCTCCTGGTTATTGGTAACCAAGGTACCTAATTCATGAGGTTACCTTGGTACCAAGTTCAC
>JACJUY010000623.1:84458-96136 GCA_014220935.1 Platorchestia sp. MABIK | reverse complement strand
TTGTAGCCATCAGATTATTTTTCCAGCCACTGCGTTCTCTTACGCGCGAGATTGCTGTCAGAGTTGGGCATTGCTGTGAGCCTTCATCAATTTGAGTGCCCCATTTGTCCCATTAATTAATTAAACGACCCGAAGTTGAGCGAGCAGCGTTCACTGTGCGTAGTTTCCACTACCTAGCGTAAATATAGCAGTCCTGACTACTTGTCAATACATCGCAGTAACACAAAATGTTTCCCACTTTTAAACTGAACCTAAAAACCTATAGTTTCACTGGCTGCTGGGACGAGCATTAAGTAAATTTGTATCATACACATTGAACTCGCCAACTCTCAGGTTTAAATTCCAACGTCCGTTTTTCGAAAACGTTTGGTGCGAGCGGTTTTATTAGCATTCGCCTTCAGTTTCCTTGAAGTTTCAGAGTGCTGATGAAATGTATTCTTGTACAGCCATTAAATCTTGAGTAATTTTCATCTGGACAGCAACTTTGCTATAATTATTCCGTACTGATGATGTCCTGCCCATCGTGCTATTATAGTTGACATCAAACGTCGCTAGCATTTGCAGTGAGCTGAGAAGTACTCCACGCTGAGGCACTGGATGGCATATTCATGCCTCCCATCCATAATGTAGAGCAGGCAGCAGTGAAAATACATTCGTTGTGACTTCTGACGATATATCTAAGTCGTAATTTATTTCAGGTTTCTGGCCTTTATTACTGTTGTCATGTATACCACATAAGGCGAACACCATGCAAATAGCACGTTTCTAGGCAGCCATCAATTATTGATAAGCAAACTTTCAACGCTACTGATTGCTTTAATGCATGTGTTTTGCCATTTAATTGCCCGGCAATCAACGTATCACGACGAAGCTACGCTTCGCTTCTGTACATCATATATATATATAACTTCATCAAGTATTTCATAAGGCATTCCTACAAAAAAAATTTCAGTGTGTTTCAAAGTAACCTGATGTTCAGTTACTTTGATTCTGCTCGAAACCCTCTATTTTCTCCCTCATGGGGTACGACTATTGTTGTATCTGTAGGAATTAGCGGTCTCAGAGGAAAGACGTGATACACAGAGCTGAAGGTTTGCTAGGCATTCCTTTGGTTGGAATGGAAGTTTTTTTTTTGTTGTGTCATGAACTATCTTTTTTCAGTTCGCTGCTGTATATTTTTTCAGTGACCATCGCTTCCTTATTCATTTAGCTCATATTTTTTATAAACATCTTTCATTTTTAGAGTTTCAATGTCCAAGGCTTGGGGACACACGTTGAGGCACATGTATTATTCGTTCCTGCAATTAAAACCTAAATGGCACACCTTTCTCCTTCCTCCCTTATGAACACCTTTTTGAGTTTAGATAATCTTAAACTATCTTACCCAATCAAATAATTCTTTAACTTTTTTCCATGATGAATTTGAATAGAGTTCACCTGCCAAAAATAATGCAGAGAGAAAGCTCTCACAAATTTTCATGGATAAAGAGAGTAAAATATATTTTCCATCCGCATCGGAAGCTCGTAGTGAATGTCAGTGGTCAAAATTTGTCTTTACTTATTTCGCTAATACTTCATCACATGTTGAACGCAGCAATTTTTCTAAATGTTCCTAACCGTCAATGTAAAGTCACCCCTAGTCTGTTGTTGAAAGAAACTGGGAATTTAATTTAGTCGTCACTATAGTTTCTTTTCTAATTTTCCGAACTTCTTTTGCTGTCGTAAACTGTGCTTGAATTCTGTAGCACTCGGCTCATTCACGAATGTCTTTAATGTGTCAACGATTTACTCTATCCAAGACGTTTATGCAACAATTGATGTTCTTCTGAAGAGCTTTGGTGAATAAACCGAACTTGTTTTATTATCTACGTTCCGGCCTCAGAAGAAATCACTTTGTGCAAAATATAACTCATGGTCTGTTTTAACGTGGTTAAAATAAATGTTTTGCCCTAAAAATAGTTCCACACGCTTCAAAGGCTTAGTTAAACCGGTGGTAGCCTCCAAATAGCTAACCGCTCCAGCATCCCAAGTACGTCGACAGGAATGTGCTTATTTAATTCCCACATCAGCGCGCCCATGACTTGCTCTGCGCTGCAGGTCGAGCTCCCGCGTGCGTCTGCTGACGCAGGAGGAGCTCGTGATCTCGCCCGTACACGCGGAGGACGCGGGGCTGTACCAGTGCCGGGTGTCGTCCGCACAGCAGCCCACTGCGCAGGCCGCCGCGCACCTCACGCTCGGGGGTGACTGCTTACTCCGTTCTGTTGGTCTTGTGCTTACTTTTGTCTCCTTGTCTAAGGGGGTAGTGTTAGTTTCAGTTGGGTTATGCATAAGTTGTACATTATTATCGTGGTGTGAAATGAATTCCTTCCATTTGAATCCTAGACGTAGAATTTGTAAAAATGTCATACGCGAGTGTTTGAAAAGCCACGCGGTGTTGCAGCGTCGGCGCCGCGGCTGCTGTACCGCTTCATCGCGCACACTCTGCAGCCTGGGCCGGCGGTGAGTCTGAAGTGCATCGCGCGGGCAACGCCAACACCTCACATCGCCTGGACGCTGGACGGCTTCCCTCTGCCACAGTCACACAGGTACTGTGCCACACATCGCCTGGGCGGCTTCCCTCTGCCACAGTCACACAGGTACTGTGCCACACATCGCCTGGGCGGCTTCCCTCTGCCACAGTCACACAGGTACTGTGCCACACATCGCCTAGACGGCTTCCCTCGTCAAAATTTATCTGGTTTCACAAACTTCTATCCTGCTGTGTCGATGCGCAGCGTGTGGGGGAACTCTTTGTGTGTGGATGCACGTGTACAAAGGATTCCCATTTGTCCGTGGATTTCCATTCCACTACTAAATGGTGCTTTCCCTTTTCTTTTCTAGAGAACGTTATTGTGGTTTTTGCTCCCAGAGGATACCACTATTGTGTCTATGGGATTTAACGCTCCCAGGAAAAATATGGGAGGTCCCAATCTAAAGGTTAAGTAAGCCTTCCATTTATTGAAGTTGAATAAGTTTTTGTTTTGTTACTGACCATCTTTTTTCGATTCACTGCTGTGCTGTTTTTCAGCATCTTCTACTTCCTTCTTTAACATTCATCTTGAGTCATAAATTTCTTTCTCAACTTGCTGTTTCGGTGTACCATGTGCATAAATTCTGCGTTCCTCTTATTAACTCCATACTAAATCGTGGTTCTCTTTCCTCTCTTAGGAACACTTCTTTTGCAGTTAGGAAGGCTCAAACTATCTAATAATTCAATCTGATATAATTTTGAGTTCAATTTCTGAATTAGCCGTGAACCAACGCGTTGGTTGGCTTCGTACTTTGTAACGTTGTAATTTTTTGTATGTTATTGCATTGTCAATCTGTCATTGAAATCAGAAGTATTTTAATTAAATATCGTATTCATGATATGGTTTAAAAGACACAAGTATGTGTTCCGTTCAAGTTTCCGCTCTGCTCGAAATTGTGTCGTGGTAGCCTTAGCGAGAGGACAAAATTTTAACGTTTCCTGCTATATGTTAAACTGCAGTTCAACTTTATATTTAAACTAAAAGTCAATTGTTGCAAGTAATTCTGAAAATAGAAAACAATAACTGGACCACGTTTTCATTTACCTTTTGTTAAGTATTTATAGAAATTAAGTTAGTGACTGCAGGTCGATCAGTAACATTATAAAAATCTCCTCTGTGACAACCGGTGGGTCCCTTCGCATGACCGCACTAAACTCAAATCGTTAAGAAACTCGTGTGCTACCAATTGTCGTAATGTGCTGCTTTGTAGGTTTCGATGTCACAGATTAGGTTGTCAGTGTCACTATCACCTCCATGAGAGCGTCACTGACTAGTAGAGTGCGGTTGTAAAATGTTACGAGTTGATTGAACAGCGTCACTCCGCACGCGTCTCGCTCGATGTTGCCCTAACGCTGGTGCCTGCGGACCAGCCTTGATCAAAGGCCTGATGTTTAGAGGCCGTCGCTGTTGTGTGGCTCACCCCCGCCTCGCTGGCCAGGTTCGTGATGGGCCAGTACGTGTCTGGTCACGGAGACGTGGTGAGCCACGTGAACATCAGCAGCGTGCGCGTGGCGGACGGGGGCCTGTACGAGTGTGTGGCCCACAACACAGCGGGCCAGGAGGCCCACTCGGCCCGCCTCAACGTCTACGGCCCACCCACCGTGCGCCCTATGGGGCCCCTCACTGCTGTCGCCGGCCACACCTTCCGCGTGTCGTGCCCTGTGGGGGGCCACCCCATACATAAGATCACCTGGCACAAAGGTGAAGAACACTAAATTAAGGGCGCCTCATGAATTAATTTCCATTTTTAACTGACACCCACAATGATTTCTTTTGTCATTTAACCCTGGCACAAGAAGTTAGGCATCTCACTTTTGCATGGAAGACTCAAGTTCGATCTTAGTTCAGTAATTGCGGTGTTTCAACTATAAGAGTTTTGTAGTGAACATAGAAAGCGAAGAAAAGGGATAAAAAAGGTTGGAGTGGAATTCATTTACTCATTAAGCTTGAGTACGTCTCACACGTCTCACTTACTCCCTCCCCTTAGGTTTAGAAGCTGAAAAGCTTTTCTACTACATGATTGTATCAATGAAATGATCAATAGATAATTTTTCATTTTATGAGGTTAGTTATTAAAAGTTTTTGCTAATTTTCCAACAGATCACACATAAAATCGTCGAATTAATTAATGGTGTGCCGTGCTTTATTCGGCATTCGAGCTCCGGAATATGTTCAATAATGAATACTGCGCTATATAAAGCTGTGATGAAAATCATTGTTTTTTTTGCAGATGGAACTCCCCTGCCACAAAACCACCACCAGGAAGTGAGCAGCAACGGGTCCCTTGCTCTGACCTCTGTCAGCAGAGACAAAAGCAAAGGCCGGTACTCTTGCAGCGCCTTCGACAAGCAGGGCAACTCCGACCAGGGCCACTTCGATCTGCGGGTCGTAGGTTAGAGTGAGTGAGAGAGAGGTCACTGGATGTAGCAGTCGACCAAATTGGTGGGTTGTGGGCTAGAGTGAGTGAGAGAAAGATCACTGGGCGTAGCAGCCGACCTAATCTGCGGGTCGTAGGTTAGTGAGTAAATGATCACAGTGCATAATCGGTAAATAAATTTTAAATGCTTAGTCACTGCTTATTAGTTGATGAAGTTATTCACCAAGTAACTTCACGCTCATTCAATTTGTAGTTTATCTGACCGAGACGAGAAGGCTTTAGAAACACCTGTAAATGTAAAGTAGCTCAATTCTGGAGAGAATTTCTTACCTAGCCGAATTTTTTCCGCAGTTGAGTAGAGAAACTTTTTTTGCTCAGCTCCCTAATTACGGAAAGATCTATTTAAAAATCGTCACCATTTAAAGGTATTGTTTTTCCAGTAGGAAACCTTAACTGTCAAAATTTTTATTCAAATCTCCTTTCTAGAAACCAGCGTTAATAGACAAGGCATGAGGTTATCACAGACGTCGAAACAGGAACGAAACGGCCAGTTGGCTGGGAGCTGCAAAGACACATTAGCGCTCAAATGCGACAAGCCATTAGATATAGCAACAGTTTTCTCGAGTGTGCTACTTGTGGAGCATGGGGCAGTTAAGAGTTAATGAGGGTGAGCATAATTTTTACGCGTTATCGGTCACCTATTACAATGTTTGTTACTTTCACTCTTTAGAATTGAAATAATCCGTTTGAAAATATTTTGTTTGTTCTCTCGTTCTTTTCGTCGATCTGTCTTTTATTTTAACTCTGAAATTCTCCTCGTACGTGGGTTAAGGGTACTATAATGTAAATTGTTCAAGCCTCATTGAAATTTCTATGTTTACAGTGTTAAATTTAGAGCTAAACTTCGGGCTTGTATGAAATAAAATGCGTCAAACTGAGTGGTGAGGTTCGTGTTTGGAAACCCGGTAAATATGTGACAAATTATTGCGTAGCTTTCCCTTGGTGGGAGACAAGTTCAGACAACTATTGTTTCTATGAGAATTAACGCTCCCAGAGGAAATTGTGAGATTCCAACCTGAAAGATGACCCGGTTTTTCATATGTTGAAAATAATTTGTTTTCGTTCTCTTATACACCATCATTTTTAAGTTCATTGCTATTCTGTTTTCTACACGAATTACTTCCTTCTTTAACTTTCAAATCATTTCAGAAATTTTTTTCAATCTTCACGTTTTTAAACATAAGCTGTGGGGTCACACCTTGTGCAAAGATCATTCCTCATTCTCTTTTTTCACACTAGCTGGTGCCTTCTTCCTTTCTCGCTTGGAAACACCTGTGTTGGGGTTGAGGAGACTTAAGCTAAGTTATAACCCAATCTGCGTAGAATACATGTTGTAATTATGAGCATCTCGGTTCCTGGTTTGAGAATTTGGACATGTTATTAGTTTCATATTTAATAGATAATTGTGTAAACCTAAACTAGCCATCTTTTCTGAGTATTGGCAAAAACATTAGTACACTTACGTATTGTTGTCTCACCCCAATCTATCTTTTTATCTTAATTTCAGTTCCTCCTCACTTGGGTCCTCTGGTGTTCCCTTCTGGCACCCGCGCTGGGATGCGTGCCCAGAGCTCATGCTTCGTTCAAGAAGGTGACCTGCCCATTGAAATTCATTGGGAGAAAGATGGCCGTCGCCTGGTGTCCGCCGCCAACGTTAAGGTCAATCAGATGGATGTCTACACCTCCATCCTGACCATCACCGACGCCCTGTCCGAGAATGCCGGCAACTACTCCTGCGTTGCGAGAAACGCCGGTGGTGCCGTGGCCACCTCGGCCATGCTGGCCGTTAATGGTGAGCAGAACGGGAAACGGCGGTAAGGGTTTGATCAATGCGGTGTGTGGTAAACACTTGAACGAATTTTGTCCTAAATAATGAAAATTTTTTGGAACATCACATAAGTACAGCTAGGATGAGAATTTTGTTGTAGTTGAAGATGAGACGAATTTTTGTGGTTCAGTTGCCGATGAGGAATTCCATGATGCTCTGCCCTGCATTGTGCAGCTTCAAACAACGCCTTATTCATTATTCAGAGACGTAATTGTACACATCACAGTTTTTACCGTTGAAATTTACGTTGATTTCTTCAAGCATATATCATGGAATTTTTCTACAGTTGTACAAGTGTGTGATGAATAGTTTTTTATTTTACTTACAATTTCAGTACCGCCATCGTGGGTACTGGAGCCCAACGACATCAACATTCCTTTAGGAGGCTCCGCTGTAGCGCCCTGCAGCGCTGAGGGCTTTCCACCTCCAGAGGTCACGTGGCAGAGGAAAACTGGTAAAATTTCCATTGATTTTTTTTAGAAGATACCACACAGCTTGTTTTTATCCTATGATCTTCAGGTCTTTGACAAGTTTTGTGGCGCCCAAAGCTCATATTGTGTCATTTCTTTCAACACAACTCGAGGTAGATTTAGCTGTAGCCGCAAACTACAGTGATAGTAGTCTTAAACTACCAAGGCAGGAGAATGAAACGCGCTGCAACGCACTTATCTGTATACTAACTCTGTAGGTTACACACGTCCTCTTGAACCAGCGTGTAACAAAGACCTTCCGGTACCAGCAAGGTAAAGCGCCACGAGGACCTTCCGGGCAAAGCGCAACAAAGATATTCCGGGACTCGTAAACCACAGCTTCCGGAACACTTAATCATAAAACCAGTGTCGCATTATAACGATGCATATTTTAATTTATAACATCCCAAAAATGCCTTTTATCAATTATGTGTCTCTCTTCTTGATCGTTGTAGATCATGCGTAATGTTTCCCGCCGCTCCTGACCTTTCTTATTTCTGTATCTTATGTGCAGCTTATCTCTTATAATTTCTAGTTGAATTCATGTCGCTTTAAATTCATTGAGTGATGTTTCTTAATGTGCGTCAGAAATTCAAATAGATCATAGTTTTAGATAGTCAGTATCGCTCATTTTAACGTTTCAATGCCTTTCCACTTATGCAAAAACTTTTAAAATAAACTTAATCCTTTGCATTGCAGCGTCTGGAGAGTGGGTGTCTCTTGAAAAGGTTACTGAATCGTTTCAAGTGAATCTTCTTGGTCAAGAGCGAAATTTTCCCACCAATCCCAGTAACTTCATTCCTCATTCTTATGAAGACGAGTCTTTGAATCATAGAAAAGTGCGCCAACCTCAGGTTGCCATCCCGACTGCCTTCGATCAGAGAAACTCGGCTTGGGACTTGAATATACATGGTGCCACTCCAGCGAGAACCGTGACTGAAGTGAGGAGTGACGCCTCATGGAACCATAACATCCTACGAGATGAACCTCAGTCTTGGAACGTGAATGTTGGCAGTGGAGCATGGAATGTTAACGATGGGAGAGATGAAACTTCACCCTGGAATGAGATCGATAGCGGGCACTCGGGAAATGACGGGCGACCTTCTTTTCGGAAAGTGTTCAATGGAAGCCTTGTCATAGCTTCCGCTGCTCGAAACTACGAAGGTCTCTACCTCTGCCAGAGCGAGAACGGGGTCGGCTCGAGCCTTTCTAAAGTAGTCCAAGTTACAATTCATGGTTCGTATCTTATTTCTGAATATCAAAATTTTTTACTTCGTGAAAAATTGAAATATGTTCCAAAAATTTTATTTTGATTGACCCATTGCTTTATATTTTACTAAATATATTTCGAAGAATGTTTAGCTGCGTTTCATTTAGGAATGAGTCAGTGGTGAAATAACAATAAAGAAGTAACTCAATCAGTGCTCACATCGTTGCATTTTGCGGAAGAAAACCACAGAAAAATGAAGTTCAAATCTGAGAGTAATATGAGTGATGAAAATTTTGTGTTACTGTTGACAAGTGGATCAAAGCTAAAAATAGCCGTAAATTGAATTTACTAGTTTTCATCTGTATTTTTTCGAACTCAAACTTCAGTATAGTTTATTTACTGCAACTCTATCTGTCAATTTTTCGGCTTCAAAATGCAACGTGCTAGGGAACACGTTCTAAAGCTTGTTTATTGATTCAGTTTCACCTGTACAGTTAGGTTACTTTATTCTATTTCTATTCATTTTTTCCGAGCATAAATTATTTTTCACAAAATTCTTGCTAAGTTTAATATTTAATGGTTGATCCGCTATTTTAGTGTTTGAAGAAATTTTGTTTGTAACAGAATCATTATATCATCTTTTCTTATACATTATAATTTTTGCAATTAGTTCACCGTTTCAGAGAGCTTCTACTGCTTTAGGTTTGCAGATTTACGAAGCCTTAGAGAACCTGCAACTCTCACGTAACGTATTATTGGTTATGATTTATTTTCCTACAGAACCTCCGTGGTTCACGGAGCGCGGCCGCCGTCTTGTGCAGGTGGAGGTTGGGTCGTCGGCAGCGCTGAGCTGCAAGGCTCACGGAGACGAGCCGCTGAGTCTCTCCTGGACCAAAGACGGCTCGTCCATCTCACCGACTGAGAGGTCTGTTCTGCGTCCAAGCCGATGTACAATAGCATGTTGCAGTTGTTGAAGTATAAATATCGTAGGTCTCGCATGCACGCACATTTGTGTCAAAACTAATAAAGCCATCGTAATCGTTTTAGGTGTGTCTTTTTTTGTATTTGGGAAATGTGAACCTGAAATGAAGAAATTTTCTGTGTTATTAATCTACTGTTGGCACTTGGTTGCCCATAAGTTACGAAATTGAGGATCTATGACAAAGTAACTTTCGTGTAAGTGTTCTACTTTCTGTACCTTTCTGTAAGATTTCTCCACTGATCCCTAGGATGTAAGACAAGTTCAATACTAACACATCGGGGTCTTATACAGCACACAATGCGTTGCCATTGGAACAAAATAACTCCATAAGATTGCTAGGCTTCTGTATTTTTGTTTCCCATTTAATAATTTTTTCATCATTTTAGAGTCATGTGAACAATTTAGTTCTGAACATGATTTGAATTTTTCTTGAATTTGACATTCTTCATTCATTACAGATACATAAGTATTGGTAGGGTGTCGCCAGATTTACTGTCTAGTGGGTGATAGCTGCTGAGAATAGGCTCGTAGAAACTTACTACTTAAAGTGACATTTTCAGTTACTAATTGTACCCATTGCTTTAGAGTTCAATGTTTTGAATGATGTATTGTAGAATTAGTCGATTCTTTAAATCCTGCTTTCGAAATCAACTGTCGTGAGCTAAAGGTTGGGTTCGCCTTCATTTTGATTAAATAGAGTAGTTTTTGTTGAGGTCAGGATATTTTATCGCTTGACTGTCGTCTTTCTACCTATTATTTCGTGTTCCAACTTAACATTAAACTTATAAACATATTAAACTTATTTTATAAGTTTAATAAGATAAACTTATTTCAATTTTGCCGTTTCTTTTTTTAAGCAATCATGTGCAGAAACACATGTGTGCATAGATTCCTCGTTCCCCTAATTCCATTCCAAATCGTTCCTTCCTCTTTTCTGTCTTCGGAACTCATTTCATAAGGTCAGGGAGGCTTAATCTAATTATTATCTAATCAAATTAAAAATTTAACTAGCTCTTAGTGATTGTTTAATTAAGCTGGTATGAATATACTTGATGAAGGGAATTTTTCTAATGAGATTATTTCTTCTTCGTGGAATTTGCTTGCAGCTGTTTCAAATGAGAAAACATTGGTAAAGTATTTCATAATTGTAATGAAAAAGTCTATGTTTTTCACGTGAGCAGTCGGTACGGCGTTCAATCCCTGAAAGATAGTGATGGTTCGCAGCTTTTGGAGTTGACGATTAAGAAAGCGTCAGCTGCCGACTCAGGAGAATTCGTTTGCCTGGCCACCAACCCTCACGGAGCCTCAGACTCACAGTTCACTGTTGTCGTTGAAGGTGAGAAAGTTCGAGGCGCTCTTGCAGGTGAGAAAGTTCGAGGCGCTCTTGCAGGTGGTAAATTCTGCCATCCATAGTTCAGACTGAACTCTGCAGTCATGTTAACTCACATTAGTGGGTTTTGGCCGACACTTGTTAGTGAATAGTTACGATGCAAAGCTTCACGATTTCTGGATGCCATTGTCAAATAATCGAAACATTTTAACACCTAATTAACTTTATGTATTCTTCATCCACTTAACCATCTTTTCTAAGTTACGCTTTCCCAATGCACATACGAGTTATAAATTTTTTTATTTTTAGATAAAATGTAACAGAAATGTCTTTATTTCTCTTTATTGAACCCACAAACAAGTTTCAATCTATCAGTGTTGCGACATGGTTAACAAAATGCAAGTCTTTTTTCAATATTTTGTATATTAATATTGTCACTAGGCATTTGGCTTCCTTCCAGTCAGGTGACCACGGCAACCGTTAAATGTTTTCCTCCTTTTTAGCTTTCTTTTGGTCCCAGGTATCAGATTCAAGTTTTTCAAGTCTTAATGTCTATATAAAATGTAGTGCGGATGATTTTCGTTATACTGGATTTTTATTGAACAATCATTAAAACTGATTAAACGTTGATAAATAGCAAGACAGACCTCAGCTATTAGTTTCAGCTCATGATTCCTGAAAGAATATATATAGGCCGGAGCATAGTACAGCTCTACTTGACTGCAGTGACGTGACTGCCATGATGTGACTGCCACGATGTGACTGCCACGATGTGACTGCCACGATGTGACTGCCACGATGTGACTGCCACGATGTGACTGCCACGATGTGACTGCCACGATGTGACTGCC
>JACJUY010000623.1:65836-83254 GCA_014220935.1 Platorchestia sp. MABIK | reverse complement strand
ACGAGGTGACTGCCACGAGGTGACTGCCACGAGGTGACTGCCACGAGGTGACTGCCACGAGGTGACTGCCACGAGGTGACTGCCACGAGGTGACTGCCACGTGGGTCAATTTACGCTCCAAGGTACCAGCCCTGGCGTCAATGTATAATGTTAACCTTTGGGTTTCACAGAGGCGTGCGTAACAAGACTTGCTCAGTACATTAGTTTACGGGACGGAGTGCTAGTGAATGAGATCGTCGTTCACACCATATTCTGCAACGTAAAACATCGTTTTCTAAGTCGCAGTTGTTTCACAGACGTCCCTGGTGCTCCAACGGGTGTGCGGGTGCGAGAGAGCGACTCGCGCCACGTAGCGCTTTCGTGGTTCCCTCCTCTGGAGCAGTCGGCGCTCAAGGCGCCTGTGGTGTCCTACGTCATTGCGTACGAGCGGCTTGCACCAGAAGGTAGAAATTTCTCCAACATCCATGATATCGGATGTCATCACTGACTCCTCAAACGTTTGTTTCCTTTTTATTTAGCAGCCTGCTACTTTTTGGTATTAAGCGACTTTGGTCATTAGATTCGTGAATTGGAAAATTGTCACCATCAACCTATGTAGTTATTTGGTTTCCGGAACGTTAATACTTCATCTTCTGAACGATGGACTGAGCTCACAATTCTAGCATTAAAGCAGCTCGAAATGATAAAGATAAAAAATCGGCTCAAAAGTTTCACTCGCACCAGTGGAATTTTGGTATACTCTACGGACAATTATGACAGTATTTAGCTATCTCGCGGCTTTGTTTATACAACTTTCTAATCCCTATCTTTCCGTTAAATATTTGTGAAGAGCTCAAACTATCTGCACCCATTATCACTGGGAGGAAAAAAATTTTAGTGTCGCTAATTTCTGACTATTTCTTATTGCCTATACCTACTAGGTTTTAAAATTTACAAACACCTTGGTTCAAATGTATGTGAAATTGCTGTCCATAGTCATTCAAATCCACGTACGTCCAGAGCACAACATTTCTTTCCTGCACATTTTATTGTCTTTATATTTACATTTTTTTATATTCCTGTATGCTATTTCCATTTATTATTTGCATGAGAATTTTCCTTCGAATTATTCATAACAAGTAACGCAATATCTGCCTGTCTACTGCAAGCATACCAAAGGTAAGCCCTGTTCTGAATACTGCAGTTCTATTGCAGAACCAATGGCGGGAGAAGCACTTGTGAACTCAGACGCAAATTTCGGCCTGGACACCCCGAAGGCAGTTGTTGGACAGCCGGAAGCTGACAGTAGACTTGACGGCGGCGATGTACGATCACAGGTGAAAGTGGCGGGGGCGCTGCGGAGATACCGCGTAGAGGGGCTGAGGCCTGCCACCTGGTACACCTTCATCGTTGCTGCCGAGAACAGAGTGGGCCAAGGCCCGTTTTCAGGGCCCTTGCGTCATCGCACCAGCGAGGAAAAGCCCTCAGC
Organism: Platorchestia sp. MABIK; assembly: GCA_014220935.1. NCBI lineage: Eukaryota > Metazoa > Arthropoda > Malacostraca > Amphipoda > Talitridae > Platorchestia > Platorchestia sp. MABIK. The sequence continues at coordinate 81,786 of JACJUY010000623.1, read as the reverse complement.
TCCACCAAGGAATGTTGTGGTTAGTTGAACATTTTCTGTGAAATGAGGCTCAACGTGCCGCTGTAGTCGGTAAATGCTGAGATGGTGCGCTGAGTTGTTTTTCACAGATTTTAGCATCCATGAATAGTATGAATTTTTTTAGTTTGCTGATAAATGGAAAAAAACATTAGGGTCAGGAATAACTTTTTTAAAGCGTGTTCATGTGCTCTTGTTTGCACAATTAGCTGGCAGTAAAACGCCGGCATGGAGCCACACTGTATAATTCTAAGAAGTTATGCTTAGTTTAAAAAAAATTGTACAATGTCATGTTTTGATCGAACGATCGGAAACCTTGAGTAAGCGTGCATACTGTGCGCTCTTCGATGGCTTACTTTGCCAAGTCGTGTAAAATTGTATAAAATTAACTGGGATTTTGGAAGTGAGGCTGACTAGAGTTATTTTCAGTATGACGAGCGAGTCGGATATTACCTTCAATATTTTACTGTTTCATATTATACCTTATATTTGCAATTTACTGTGCGATTTTCTTGTTAAAAAATGTCAATCTTAAGATTATATGCTATTGCTTTTACGTACAATGCTAAAGCCATAACGAAACATTTTTTAATATTTTGCCGCTGAAAACACTGAAGAAAGTTACGCAAAAAGTGTCCAGTTTGAATTAGTAGGAGATAACTTGAACTCAATTCAAGTTTAATATTTTCATAAGTTGGCGAATTTGAAGTCAATGAAAAGTTCTAGGCTTGGTGACGTTGTTAACAAAACTATGTTATATATGAAACAAAAACGCAGAGGAACAACAGCTACAGAACCAACTCGTCCTTATGCGGAAATGACAACCTAAACCCTAACGCAGCAAACCTATCTACCTGAGAATCACTCCTGAAATCAACGCTTGTGTGGCTGCTGTGGAAATACCTAGAATATAATAATATAAAAATAATAATGCAGATATTAACGTCAGCCTACATGTGCTCATTTATGTGCCTACATGCGTGCCACCACCGTAGATGAGGTTTTTTAGAGTGCCAGTTACCCATTAGGCTACCGGAAAACCATTGGCGGCATCTACCAAGTTCATGGCATTGCTTATTATGTGGTATGAAGTTAATATGGTATTTCTCGTGAGCTCATTTCATGAGTACAATGAACATAAAAAGAATTTGTGATAGAAAACAGCTGTTTGCTGTCCCCTTCACGAGCACACCGAGTCCTGCTTATGTCTGTGATGATCCAGTCCTCTCACGGACTGTCTAGCAGAACGAAGTCCTCTTTCATCTTTGCTTGTTCTTAGCTGGGCCATAACTCAATTGTGATACGTAAATGCAAATAAAAATTACAACTGCGAGTTACCACTGAAGATTTATTTCGATTGAAATATATAAAATCAAATATCCCTTTGTCAATTATTGGCTTATAGAACATTAAACTTAAGTAAAACTTAAGATGATCTCATGAGGTGTGGGCCTGTAACATTATCTGAGAAAGTCAGCAGTTGAAATTTTATGAGTGTTCTTGATAAAGATTGTTAAAGTTACGGAGATCTGGTAATGAACTGACCTTACTAAGACCTGACATAGTAAGATCAGTTACAATAAAATTGTGTATTATATTTAAGATATGCCGAGCATTCATGTGATATTGATGTGATAAATCGTTTTTTAGAGGATTTGTGAGAATGTTCAGTGAGCGATTTTCGATGGTAGATTTGAAAATTGTAGATCAGAAGATTTCGATACTATTTTACTCTTTACAAGCAAGAAAAGTTTTTGACAACATTTCAATTCGTCGATAGTTCTGTAAGACTACCAGCACCAGATGAACAAGCATTTTTTTTACATTTTCACCACAGTTCTTGCATCAAAGCAGCTCGACAGGCTACAAAATAAACTGAAAAGTTTTACTCGCACTTGTGATTTTTTGTGTAGTCTACGGATAATGCAACCAGTATTTAACTATCTCACTGCTGCTTTGCTCGTTAATGGCTTTTGCTCAGAGCTAATGCTTCCAGCTCTAAGCCTACATCTTAGTAATAATTTGTTATCTTTTCTAACTTTCTTATACTATATTTGTTCATAATTCATCAACAGTGATTTGTGAATACATATAAAACTTGTACTTCAGCTCAACATCGCTCACCGATGCACCCATTTATACCAAAGAATTTGTGACTACGCAAATAAAACGTATGCCATTTTGGAAAGTTTAATGAAACGAAAAATTCAACCAATATCTGGATAACCAACTGGTCGTAATTTGCAGGTGAGCAGCCCGAGCTCCCGCTCCCTGCGCGTGAGCTGGCAACCACCACCACGCAACCACACGCACGGCCGCCTCCTCGGCTACTACCTCGGCATCCGCCGGCGCAGGTCTGCGAGCTGTTGTGTGCGGTTCAGTTGCATGGGGAATGGTTACCCGGAAGTCAACGAATACCAAAGTTTGGGATCCATTTGGGGGGGGAGGAGAATTTCTTTTTTGTGTTATTTAATAATTTTCTCTTGGGAAACGATTTTTAAATGCTACAACGTGATTTTCTATAAAGAATTGTGCAAAATTAATTGCCAGTGTATAATAATTTTCTCTGTCTCTACATACTCGCAACAATGTTATTCTAATGTCATTCCTGATGATGAAACTCCCTGGGGGAAAATGTGTGAGGGTTCGAGCTGGGAGTTAGGTAAGCCTTCTTTTTGTTATAATAAAATGTTTTTGTTCTGTTAAGGACCATCTCTTTTTCGGTTCACTGCTGTCTTGTTTTTTCAGTACTTGCTACTTTTTTCGTCAACTTTGGTCTGGTTTTATAATCTTTTTTCTCAACTTACTGTTTCTATGCCCTTCCTACATTGATTCCGCGTTCCCTTATCTCCATACTAAATGGTGCCTTCCTCTCTTCGGATCGCATTTGTTGCGGATAGTGAGGCTTAAACTAACTAATAATCTAATCTAATCGTGATGGGGAAGGATCAATGTACTTGGCAAATGATAATTTCAAAGAATGCAGACATATTTCAAAATTCTCATTGATTTCGGTTATATTTTAGTACACAGCTGCTTGTTAGTCAGAATAAATTGGTCGAATTCGGAACTATTTTCATGATCTACTGAGAAGCACAAATAGTATAATCAACTACTAGGGTTACAATCATTAACAGCGCACAAACAGAAATTTAATTTCACGTATTCGTCATCGATAATTAGATATTCCGAAAAATTAAATTAACTCATAGTAATTCTGTCCATAAAAAATGAGATCCACTTTCTACTCTGTGTCAGATGTTTTCTCGGTTACAGTTTTCATGCTCCTAATGAATGAGAATTTTGATTATTTCTAGATCATAATACCTAGAATGAATGATCAATTCTGAAGTTTCTCTCATCGCAATCTGATTCTTTTTTTAGCGAAAAAATGAAACGAGTGAAGAGTAGTGACAGAAACGTTTCCCAGTTCACCTACTGCATTTTTCTTTGAAGATGAGCTACAGTGTCAAGTTATTCCGTTGACAAGTAGGAATGCCAATTGCCTTGAATTTGAAGAGAGTGAATGCCTTGTCGTCAATGCAGAACACAAGACAACGCTGCGGGTCATCACGACGGTGCTACGTACAACTTTACGACTGTGGGCGGCGGGGAAGCCTCCTCTTTCCAGACGCACACTGTCGTCACTGATTTACGACCTCACTCATTCTACGACATCATCATCCGGGCCTTCAACTCCAGAGGAGCTGGCCCATCTTCCGAGCCCGTACTAGGGCAAACTCTACAGGACCGTGAGTACTGGGAGTATTGCTTGAGATTGGTGTCTGGTTATCGATCTTACTAATAATAGATGTAGTGCTTATGGTAACTAGTGTGATGATGGCAACTTGCTTGGTGCTTTCAGAATTGCTTTAGGAATGTCTGTCTCTGTATTTTTGAGGTAGACTAGCTATCACGTTGTTTGGGAAAATAAAAAAGAAACCAGGTCATTGGTAGTCATCAAATAAGCAGGAGGAGGATGAACAGGTTAAGTTGTAGGATATTTTGTTTTCCCTTTTCCAAAATCATGAGCCAATCAATATTTTGAAAGTTTTTTTTTGCAAATGTGGCTCGTACGAGATTTTGTTACACCATCATCCTGTTTTAACAATAATGTTTCCATCGTGATGATGAACGCTCCATCAGACTCGAGTGAGCATATTTTGGATCTAACACCACACATTTCATTGTGCTTCAAGTTTATTTTTCGTTGTTCATGTTTGTACAACCTTTATGGGGCTTCAGGTCTAAACAAGTGTGCTGAGAAAATTTGTTAGATAATTTACAATGGCAGTGCGGCTCTGACATGTATGTCGTGTATCACTTTCTCTTGAGACGTGTCTTGAGATACTCCTCTTCGTTCGTACGAGCTTAGTACCATTTGAGGTTCAGTACAGTTTTTCAGCTAAAGGCTGTCAGTGTAATAAAACAGATTTTTTGCTAAACATGCCTTTTTTCCCTTTCAGCTCCACACAGGTTATCTGGCCTATCAAACAGCTTTGATGCATGAGTTCCTTATATACTACCTTTGTTATCTTCTCTTTAGGCTTCGAAAGTATTTGCCTTGGGAAGCTTAACTCCCTTCTGAACGACCGTTACACAATATTCTCATTTGTGACTTGATAAAACCAGAGCTATATGAACTATGATAGGTTTGTGATGCGCTGCTTTTTTGTGAGACCGTAATTTATTGAAAATTTTAAAAGAAAAGATTAAAGGATGGTCATCTAACTAAATGTACCGAGATAAATTCCACTATCACCTGGAAACTAACAGAACTAAGCATGATTCATATTAAACAGCAAGCGCATTCGGATAGAGGGACTTACATACGAGAAATGATGTTTTGGGTTTGTGATGTCAACAGTCCCTGATTTACCATTTCCACGAATATTCGCATTGCCATAGCAGTTTAAATTGTTACTGTGGATGCCGACAGGACCATCAGCGGCACCGGAGTCAGTGCGGTGCGAGGCGGAGAGCTCGACGGCCTTGACATTGCGGTGGTCACCACCGCCCTCCGCTGCAACCAACGGCGTCCTCACCCACTATTCCGTCAAGTATTCGCTTGCCGACGACGCTGGTCAGAAGTTATGCTCTTTGTCATTCTAGTCCAATAATATTATTTCCTGTGGTAGTTTACTGTTGAAGCTTCTATGGTTACCTTTTAATTTTAAAAAAATGTGGTCTCCTGAGAGTTATACCGATGATGAATAGTCTGTAGGAAAGAAAGCAAAGAAATGCAGTTCATTTACAATAAAAACAGAGTTCATTGGTTTATAAACTGTTTTGACCTAAAAATCCTTTGTTGTATATATCTATCCTGACTAAACATTGCGTGACCGAATAATTTTTGTGGCCATGAGAAATCAGTGTGTCGCTCTGACGATATTTTGAGAAAGCAGTTTATTGTGTTGAATAACGCGTGAGTACAGACTGAGTTTCTTTATTGCTCTGAAAACTCCATTAGTATTAATAGTGGTTTGCGGAATAAAGCTGCTTTTGAATGCCTCATATTTTGTCAGTATGATGAAAAAATTGAACGAATGAAGATTAGTGACAGAAATTTTTACCTCTTCACCAATGGCATTTTTTTTTAAGTTGAATAACAGTAAGAGGTAATCCCGTTGACAACTAAATTAACCAAAAGATCAGACGTAATTATTTTAATGTTGTTCTAATGTCTCAGTAAATTTTACGTTTGTTTGTTCATAGATTGTTTTAAAATGGCCGTAATGAATGCTATTGACTCACTCTTATACAGTCTCGAGAATACATTTTAATGAAAAATGTTTTATACCATTTTCCTGGTTCTCTCTTTTTTCCTGAAAATTCGAAAATACCGAAATAACTGCTTCGAAAATATTTTATTCACTTACCTTGCTGAATAAAATTTTAGCACTCAATTTTTAATTTTGTTTGGAAAGCATAATCATGCACATGAAATTTATGCATTGAAAATTCAGGAGTTGCTCACGATAATTATTTTGATATTTTTAGACATGTTTCTTCTCAAAAGTATACACTAGTTTTAAATTCTTTTACTGAATTGTAATAAAGGCTTTCAGTCTCATTAACTACTGTATTTCCTCAGAGCCAGCATCTTCCTCGCTGCTGTCACGACACAGCGCTCTTGATACGTCAGTGAGTGCTCACCCACCCTCTACTCCGACGGATCTCGATCTCGCGCACGAGCGCAGCGTGGTGGTCAACCACGGCACCGAGACTCGTATTGACGGACTCGCGCCCTGGACCAATTACTCTGTGAGGGTGGCGGCCGCAACCGAGGCGGGTGTGGGGGTCAATTCCCAACCTATCATCTGCACAACTAGTGAAGATGGTCAGTGGCGACGTTTTCGGAAAATTACTTTGAAAAAAGTAGCACCTGGGTTCTTTCACTAAAATAGTTTTCACAGCTTAGGGGGAACTGGAGACTGTTTCGAATTTTCCAACACTTGGTGCATTCTGTTTTTCAAACGCATCGTCATCATTAATACTTTTCTTGCGCAGGATCCCATTGATGGTTACTGGGGAGATTTTTACAACGCTGCTGACCGACTTGCAGTCGCTCAATTTTTATAGATATTAAATCAAAGCTAAATTAAGGCACGATCCAGTTGAAATTTGCAATGTTCCAAATTGCTTACCATAATTGAATTTGTATTTGGATTGAATATTGAAATTCAGTTGAACCCATCGCAGGAAATGTGTTAAATGGACATGGTCATTTATGTGTTCCTTGGTATTTCATGTTAATTTTCCCGATGTACAGATGTTAGTGAAATTTTTTCGTTATTTTTACTTAATTTTCATCATTTATTTTGAATCCTAAAATGTAATGTAGGTAATAATCCTATAAATGCAATGGTTTCTCACACTAACGAAACTTATTTAGTTTTTCTATTGCTCGTAATTGTTTTGACAATTTTCCTTTCTGGTTCTCATTGATAATCTTCAGAATTAACGGATTGATCGCTCAACCTAACATTCCGGGTATTGTGCAGGAACTCAAATTACCTTCAAGTTCCTAGATTTTTCCTATTTACTATTTTGGACGATCCCCTCTCAGATTGGCACTAAATAAAGAACTGTGGCGCTGTGCAGTGCCCTTAGCCGTAGGAGTGGTGAAGGCGTTCGCGACGGGCCCGCACAGCGTGATCGTGTCCTGGGCACCGCCGCCAGCCACGAGGGGGCACCTGAAGTACTACACCGTCTACTGGCACGCCTCCTCCAACCTCGCCTCGCAAGCCAACTACAAAATTGTGGATCCCAGCCATCATCATCTCAAAATCAAAGATCTGCCTCAAGAAACCATCAAAGTTGGTCTTCTAAAAACTCCCTTGCAGAAAAAAGTTACATATTATGGTACTGAGTGAACCCGGGCATGTAGGGTGTATGAAAGAGGATTATAGCATGGAAGGAAAAATGGATATTAAGTCAGCTCCTGCAAGAAAGATGTGAGATATGATGTCCTAAGCTGAGAGTTAGGTAGGCCTTACTTTAGTAGAAATAGAATAGTTTTTTTTTTGTTTCAGTTCACTACAGTCCATTTTCAAGCACATTTCTTTCTTCACCAACTTTTATATTGTCTCTTGAACTTCTTTCAGTCTTGTTGTTTCCATGCACAGGGTATAGAGAGAACTTTGTGTATTGATTCCCCGTTTCCTCAATTCACTACTAAATGGTGCCTCCTTCCTCTTTTAAGAACACCCGTTTGTGTTTTATAAGGCTTAAACTAACAAATAATTTAAACTAATTATGAAGTCAAAAGAAAGATGTCCTTCAGGCGTCTTAAGTTAGGAAAATTTGAGATACGTTCGTTCTCAATGGAATGATGCGCAAGAAAAAGCTCAAGTCTTAAGCTTTAATGCGTGCGTGACTTGAAAAGTTTGACATATCTTCCATTGAGCCATGGTTTCGCACTTTCTGCTTCCATTGAAGATGTCGGAGAAAATAACTTGAATCGCAGTTAGAGCCATTTGGGCAAAATTTGAGGAGTACCGGCTTTACTACTCGCACTTCTGAAGTGCAATTCGGACTTACGCGTGCAAGAAGTGTGACCTGAAGCATACAATTTAACGATTGGATGCATGATATCGCGACACTTCAATTTTGTGCCTGAATGTAAATTTTCAGGTCTGATCAGTTTGAGACACAAAATAGCTTTCCAGATATTATGTTTTATATTTTAAACATTATGTTTAGTATATTTTACACATTATATATTTATATTATATCAAATGGGTCGTATATATCAAAAATCATTTCCTCTCATTAATGTAAGTTTGAAGGAACTCTTCGATATTTTTCAAGCCAGCCATCTGATGCTAGTGTCCAGTAGTGAAACGCTGAGGCCATGGCGGTGCAAGTAGCTCTAAACACTTTTGTTTTACGGTTCAAATAAATCCTTCATTCCACTTCTTTTGAGTTCAATTTTTTCTTGGTTGAATGGATTTCAAGTACGGGAAAATCTGTAAAACTTAACTCCGTGAATATTGTGTCTACGCTTCCTCCTTGCATTTAAATTTTTTCTTGGCTGACGTAATAAATCCCCTCAGGGAAATACAACTATTGTATCTATGGGAATTAGCGCTCCTAGGGGGAAAATATGAGGGCCCGAGGTGAGAGTTAGGTCGGCCTTCTTTTTGTTGAAATAAAATGTTTTTTGTTATGTTAAGGACCACCTTTTTCGGTTCACAACTGTCATGTTTTTCAGCACCTCTGACTTTCTTCTTCAGCACCTCTGACTGAACTTTTATCTTGTTTCATGAACTTCTTTCCAACTCGCTGTTTCTTTGCCTCTTCTGCATAGATTCCCCATTCTCTTATCTCAATACTAAATGGTGCCTTCCTCTTTCCTCTCTTCGAAACGCTCTTTTTTGTAACGGTTAGAGAGGCTTAAACTAACTTAAAATCATAATCTTTATCTTGACCTTAATAAATTCTTCTATCCTCGATGAGGTGATAGCTCGATTGCTTGAGGGTGACTTAATTATTTGTTCTTAGATTGAGAGAACAGTAAAAAAATGCAGATTTCCTTCAGATGTCATAGAGAGGTTTTCTTCCGTGAAAACTGTTTAATTTCTATTACACATTGTAAACGGCGACGCAAACGGTTGAAATAAGTAGACTTTTTTGCGTAACTTGATGATTCCCTCAAAATTATTATAACTGACGTTCATTATACTGGAGTAGATGGTATGATACTTGGGTTTTTTGTGCATATGGTTAGGTCGACGTTTACTAATGACAAAAAAGAAAGGAAGAAATTAAGAGTAGAACAGAATTTTGATTAGTAGTTTGGGAACGTCTGTTCCTGGAAAGCCCCAAAATTCAGTAGTAAATAACACAACATCTTATTCGAATACTATCTGGTGCATACGGGACTATGCATCAACGTCTACTACCTTATATTTAGTAAAATGAAGGAATTACAGTGGACGAATGAGTAGACCAGGATGCGATTGGGTGTTTTCGAATAAATCATAATAAAACTCTTTCAACTTCATATTCCAATTTCTAACAGATACGCAAATTGAGTCACCCTGAGTAAGGGCTAGGTTAGAATATTTTTCGAATAAGTTACCTCTTTTAACCTTCCAAGTGATCCAGAGTTAAATGCAATTATCCTTTCTCGAGTAAATTATTTTTACAGGTGCTGGTTTCAGCCAAGTCTTCATTTTGTTCGAACGACTTCCTTTGCACCGTGCTAAAATACTACAACTGGCATTGAAACCGGCTCTGATTTTTTCAGGTATGGGTGACAGCCTCTACATCTATTGGGTCAAGTCCTGCCAGCGAGAAAAAGGGCGTCACTCCTTCAAGAACCGGTAAACTCTTGACTAATATCACGTTGAATATTATTTTAGGATAAATTACTGTATATTGACTATTCTTCATCTTCTCTCATTACCTTATTAATTAGACGTAAAAATCGTAAAAAATCAATTTCCTATCAATGGATCAGCTTCATTTCACCTGAAACTGTAAATATGCATCTAAAATGATAAAAGAACATTAGTAGAGATGAAGGCATTTTATCGAAGGACGATTTTCTAATTTAAATCATTAAATGTGCAAATATGATCCCATTACGTTCTTTCCCATTACTTTTCCTTCAATTTCCTTCAAGCCGTTGGGGATGATAATGGACAACTAAACATTATGTCTGCGGATGAAAAGGTTGTGGTGCTCTTTTCTGAATCTTTCCTTCGTGCACAGTTGGTGCAGGCATCTGGTCAGTGGGTGGCGAGGTGGTGGTGCGGTGGAAAGAGTACGTCAGCCTTCAGTGCCTCACCGTCGGCGTCCCAGAGCCGCAGAGGAGTTGGACCAGAGGCGGTGCCAAACTCACGCAAAACTCAGCGGGGTTAGTACACCACAGTCCACTTCTAGGAAGATTATTTTTGAGCAAGATTACTAATTCTGTCATGATTAAAACAAGATTACTGATTATGCTAAGACTAGTGCAAGGTTGCAAATTAAGTGAAGACTAGTGAGAGATTACTACTTAATCAAGGCTAGTGGAAGATTGCAAAGTACGATTGCACTAATGCATGATTACTAATTATGTTGAGACTAGTGCAAGGTTACTTAACCCTTTACCGTCAAAGTGGATTGGAAAATCAACTTTCATGAACAGCTCTGATACATTTTATTCCTTGTGAAGTTTGTGCCCCAGTGCGTTCTTCTAAGTTCAATATCGACTGATGCCGGTGCCAGTTTAATAATGGTGGTTGTGATAACGGTAATGTGAGTACAAAATGCGGACTTCATAGGATTAATACCGCACTTGTTGATCAGGCTGCACCTGCTGAGTGACGGCTCTCTGCGGCTGTCGCACCCAGGCCGCAACCACAGCGGCTCCTACACGTGCTCAGCTGTAAACAGTTTCGGCTCCGATTCCATCACTTACACCCTGTCCGTCCTTGGTATGTGCATTGCTGTACGCTATGCGTTCTACACGCTCGCATCAGTGAAGTATATTGTTCTGTCACTGCGGTCAATTACCAACCAAAGCAGTGTGTCACCCAGTGCTTAGTTGTTCCGTGTTCGAGATGACTTATTTTAAGAAGTTTAAGAATTATAAGATTTGAGTGATCTTTGTGTCATAGATTTCTGTGTAGCAAGCAAAACATCCTACTTATGCAATAGTTGCACTCTTTCTATATTTTGCCAGAGAATGTAAATTATTTAAATCAGTGTTATGAAGACTAGGTATCCACAATACCAGCCGCCTTATCTGTCCGGTGATTCGCACTGGAAAGATTGGAGAGAATTCTCCAATTGAATCTCTGGTAATTTGTGCTTCTAAAAGGTGAAATCTTCGTGAAGATATTCAAACTAACGCTCCAATACGAGTATCTTATTGAAAACCTTACCTTTGGCCGACTAGCGGTGATCTGAAAATTATTACAGCCGAAGCAAGGCTGGAGGGGTGATACAACCGTCAGAGGTTCTCAAAAATTAGCCGCAAGAGCTGATCCAACTACGGCCAGGACTGCTAAACGGTCCGCACTTCCCCTTGTTCAGGGAGTTTGGGGACATATCAAAAACCCCCATCCCTGACACAGTACACTGTGAAGAATTCAATTTGAGCTTTCAAGCTATTTGTCGTCACGTTGAATTTCTGGAACCCAGAAGTACCTGTAATTTCGTATAAATTTTATCTGCTGTAGGATTTGTCCCGATATTTATTTCTTACCTGCACGTGCATACTGAAACAAATTTCTTAGCGATTCAAGTTATTAAGATTTCTGATTGCAAAAAAATGTGTGTGAAAACAATTTTTTCCATTCACCACACGAAAAAACAGCTCATTATATGCTTGAGGTGGCTAGGCTGATCGATGATAATTAATGGCGAATAATGTGAACGTGTTATCTTCGTCTAGAAATAAATGAAGGTAATGAAGCGATTACTTCGTTTACCGTCTCTTTTTTGATGTACTGACCGCAATGATTAAACTTCTTCTACATGATTTGATTTTCGATTAATTTTTCTGTGAATGAATAGTGCTTCTCTGCTGTCATTCATTTTCGTTTAAATGTTTAAAACATAGTATATTCTACCAGTACGCAGCAGCATCATGTGCAGCAATATTCAATGGTGCCTTAAATTGCATGCATTGTTCGTTTAACTGGCTCTTATTTTTTTGTGCTATTAAACATACCAGTTTATCTTCTGCTAGGAATTTGTTACCGCCCTAAGTACAGCTGTCATAATCAAATCATAAGCATTCGATTTATTTAAGGGGTGCAATAAATACCATTCAACAAAATATCGACGCTTTAAAAAACGACATCTATTAATTAAAGTTAACCTACTTAAAATATGCGATTAGAAAAATTTTATATACATGAAATAAATTTTTTAATCTCGACTTACGCGCTTCAAGCGACTGTATCACTGATAACAGTTGGCCACCAAGTCTACCGATTTCGTTTCCTTCAGCTTTGACTTTTCTTTTGCTTCTCCATGTTTGATTGTGGACTTAGACCAGGACTCGAGATGTTCTGCTATTCTTACTGCCTCGACTTCTGGGAGACGTAGTTGTCGGAGCGTTGAAGTAGCAAATAGAAAACCGCAACCTGAAGAGTTTAATTTAGAATCATTGGCGATCGACTTCGTGAGGCATACGAGGTGCAATTTAGCCCAGGCCACTCAATGGAGGAATAGGGCTATGTTTTCCAGCGAAAAAATCTAGCAATTGTTAATCAGAGGGAATGTATCCTAATTTCTTTTTAACAGTTCCACCGTCAGCACCAGTGCTGCACGTCACAGAGACCACGACATCCTTTGTCAGGCTGCAGTGGGACGTACCTAACGATGGAGGCTCGCCCATCACTCTCCTCTCCCTCTCTTACTCGTGAGTAGAGTCTTTTACGATAGCAAATTAGTCACCTTTAATAGAATGGTTATGTTAAAATTTACCTAACCAGGAGCAGTCTTACCCCACTATGCTGTCAGATGCTTGTTCGTGCTCTCGGTGGGTGAATGGTAGACTCCATTGCAGTAAGTCCTAGTCCAAGCTAATGCGTCGTACCAAATTCTGTATGCCACAAGTTCTTGACAATTCTGAGTTTTAACTGGGTAATAAAAAGCCGAGTTCTTCCTTATACATTATTTAATGGAATTTGTGTCGAAATGAGCTCTGCATTAAAGAGCCCTCTGGGAGATGCAACTATTGTATCAATGGAAATTAGCGCTCCTAGGGGAAAATGTGAGGTCTCGAGCGAAAGATTAGGTAGGCTTTCCTTCTGTTGGAGTAGAATGTTTTTTATTTGGCTACGGAGCACTTTTTTCGGTGCTGTTCGGTTTTCAGTACCTATTGCTTTCTTTTTTAACATCTCCGTTGTTGCATTAGTTCATATCCTAACCTGTTGTTTTTAAGCACAGGGAATCATGGGTGGAAACGCACCTTGTGCATAGATTCCACGTTGTCAGAATTCGATATTAAATGACACCTTGCTCATTTCTCTTATTGAAACACCATTTTTGTGATCAGGGAGGCTCAAACCAACTTATCTGTTATAATTTATGGCAGCACGCAATTATGTTGAAAATTCAGTGTTCCCATGTCAACTATGAATTATTTCAGAAATTTAGATTCCGCTGCAACTCCCAATAATAGCAAAATTTTAAGCAAGACCCCATTGGAATAATCCCGACTGATCATCCCATCTCCAAATAGTCATATGATAAACTGCTGAATTTCGAACTTATTTATTTTATTTTATTTTCCTTCACTCCTCGCAGGGTGTAGGACAGGCAAATAAAACAAGTTAGTTAGGTATGTTTATCCTAAACAAAGGGGATGAGCCCCAGGGGAGACATTGTAACTTTACCTCGGCAATAAATAGGTCTTCAAAATTTCTACCCTACGTGCCCACTAAGCTTTTTCCAGTTTTCTTAATGTCTAACTCACCAGTTTTCATACCTTCATTTTCTCTTCTTTGCCTTTTCTTCGTCCCTTCTTAGCCTTTTCTTCATCCCTTCTTAGTCTTTTCTTCGTCCCTTCTTAGTCTTTTCTTCATCCCTTAGTCTTTTCTTCATCCCTTCTTAGTCTTTTCTTCATCCCTTCTTAGTCTTTTCTTCATCCCTTCTTAGTCTTTTCTTCATCCCTTCTTAGTCTTTTCTTCATCCCTTCTTAGTCTTTTCTTCATCCCTTCTTAGTCTTTTCCTCATCCCTTCTTAACCTAGTGTATCAATGCACAGGGTTTTATTAATAGGAACACACATTAATTGTGCGTAGATTCCACGTTTTCATCAGTCGATACTAAAAGGTCACGTCTCTTTCTTCTGTGAAAATATTTTTACAATGGTAACGGAGCTCTAAACCAACTGCTATACTTCTACTTCTGTTCTCTTTGACAAGTTTTTAAACGCTTTTATTATCTGTTATTTGAACTTTTATTTCAGTGTTGAACTAATTTTCACAGAACTGATGATTGAGCCAAACTCCAAAACGTTTTCCAGGTATAAAGGATTAATTATCTTGAAATTTTCTCCATGTTATTTCCCCCTGTAATTTCATGTCAGACTACAATCTCCAGCAAATGTAAAGCTATTCAGCACTTTCTATCCCTTGCAGAAAAAGAGATGATGCAGCGGTGACGATCATTGTTCGCGGTGACAGTCACACCATCTACGGGCTGGACTGCGGCACGGAGTATGTCTTTCACGTCGTCGCTCGCAACGCTATCGGTAAGGAATTCTACACCGTTTTTGATGCATTTTTGAATGATGGCCATGCAATTAATTGCAATGATTAAATCGAATCACGCCTCAGGCTTTTACTTGCGGAAAAGAACGATTTTCAACATGGTATTGTGGTTCAGCATTAAAACGACTTGGAATGTAAGGTACAGTTTTAGGAGTGCACTAATAGCCATCATTTATATGTTTTCTTAATTTTTTCTTCCATTCGTTATGAGACACATCAATATGCTGATTGTTTACCGGCGGTCACTGAGGAAATTTCCAAAGTGCGGGTGACCCACTGCTGGCTACAAACTGCACTTTCATGAATACTTAACCAAAGTCGGGTGATGTCACTTTCCAATTAATTGTTTCATCTAACTGAAAGTCAAATTTTCAAAAAATTGAGCTAATGTGCAGTTGATTGAAAAATTTAATTAAAATGCACCGCAGTTAGTGTGTTGGGCGGAAACGAAAGCAGTGGTGCATTTTGCAAGCTAATAGCAACGCATATGTACATCATGACATAATTGGGATTTCAATTTTACGTATTAGTAGATGTGCGATAAGTGTTTAAAATATTATAGCAGTCATTTGCCGGGAACAATTCGAAATGAGATCCCTTGCCCGCAAGTTTATAGATAATAGATTTCCTTAACAAATGTGCTTATCAATAACAACATCGCAGTACTATCGAACGAAGGAATTAGGTAGTTCACACCGACTGTGGGATATATTGATGTATTCTTCCTTTCCAAGTCCCGTGAGCACTAAGAGTCTTTCCAGATTATTGAGTTACCAATCTCCATGTGATCATAAGTAAAGTCAGTAACTTCACTGAACTTGATGACCCCCAGCATTTTGGTAGTTCATTAACACTATCTCTAGTAAATTTTTTCTGAACATTTCAGTAGTGAGAAATAAACTTTTACTCGAAAAACATTGATTCTAAATACGTCATTGCTGGTACTTATTGTCATAACTCATTTACGGCTTTACTCATTATCTAAAGCGCTTCAGGCGTGGGATGAGATGACGTAATTATTGGTGCAAATCATCATGGCTGTTTTTCGGGCAGGCACGAGTGAATCGTCGGAGGTGGTGACTGCCCGCACGAAGGGCCGCGCTCCCGTGGCACCTCCGCTCTTCCAGTTCGTGACGACCAACAGCAGCCAAGCAACGCTCTACCTCACCCAGTGGGACAGCGGGGGCTGTCCCATCACCCACTACCTCGTCCA
>JACJUY010000623.1:0-57876 GCA_014220935.1 Platorchestia sp. MABIK | reverse complement strand
GAGAATAACATGACCATTACGGATATGAAATCAGTTTTTAATTGCATTCGATCCCACATGAATAATGTTCCTGCTCTGCCCAGGTGGAGAACCGCGAGTGCGAAACCCTGCTTTACGGCGAGATTGTTCAAACGAACAACTCTTCGTTGCCTCAGCAACAAGAGGCATCAAAACTGAACGAGTCGGAATTAAACATTACTGCCTTTCACCCTTTAGCAGGCAGGTCTTTCGTACACACACACGTGCAAAAATCTCCCCACCGGACTGGCATAGGACATAGCGTAACTAAGAGTCATAATGCCAACAAGTTTGCTGCGTATCTACCTGACATGGGGTCTCATCACCCGAATTCAAAACGACACCATTCAACTCCTAGACAAGATCTGGAATTCGTTCATTCTGGTGACGCGAAAGTGCTTTCAAAGGTCCGAGCGATGGCAGAAAATAACAGGTACGTTTGAGCCCAATTGTTGGCTCTCCTTAAAAAAGTAGTTTCAATTTGCGAACTTTGGTGTAGCTGTGCAGCTATTACAAGTCTTTGTAATCACAAAACAGCAAAAGAAATTGTATTTTAATCAATTCCCTTCAATGATTTTTCTTTGGTATTAAATGGTAACTATTTGTATGTACTATGAATCCCCTTACTCTGTGTTTCGTCGTCCAACCATAAAAATTGTGAATATAAGAGTGCTTATTTATCCTTGGGCTTGTTACTGAGAGCATTCATGTCTCATGAAAGCCTTTTTCTCCTCATGACACTGCTCTTTTCTCAATACAACGTGGTGGTTGTGATTTACAATTGGTTCCGTGTGCTAAAATGTAGTTTTCTTTGGGCAAAAAAAAATTGGAAATTGTTCAAGTAAAATTGACCTTACGAAAGCACACAGAAGTAATTTTTCGGATATGCACCTACACAAAAAATATCCCAGACTTTTGTAATAACAACATACCTAAGTTCTCAACAACTATCGACATGAGCGAAAAGTAATTCGTTATTTGTTCGCACAAAAAAACGGTAAATCAATATAGGCTTCTGAAAAACAGTAGAAAGAAATAAATATATTCTTATTTTCTTTTCGATAGCTGCATTCAGACTTCGAAATAACTGATCATAGTCTTACGTTCTAATTTAAGTTAAGCTAAGCATCAACATCCGCTGAAAAATAAGACTTAATATCAAATAAAATCATTTATCTGGTTTCTTCGACGGCTATAATGTCAAATTCTTAACTACTCGTAAACACGGTCACTGGGAAATGAAGTGATCGTTTGAACACATATCAGTTTAACCCATTGCCATTGAATGAAAATATAACTTCATCATTTGCGCCAAAATCTTATTCCAACCCAACTTTCAACATCTACCTTGAATTAAATTGACTATTCATACCGCTCGGAACGAAACGTAATGTGCCTGGGAGGATGCCGTTGTTGCTGACGGCTGTGCCACGGGCTCTTGTTCCTCCGGCCCTGCTGAGCTAGAGACTCCGGGACGTCGTCCCTGCAGCCACCGTGGGCTGACGGGACCAAGCTAGGATTCGCTGGTCTTGCGTACCCGCGACTGTCCCGCAAAACCCTTGCAGGTAGTGCGCTGGCGTAATGTTCGTCCGAAGAAGAGCCTTCTAACTGAAAGATTGTGTAAAACATTGCTCACATAGTAAATTTTACATTGATCAGATATAGTATATACCTCTTCCTAATCATTTTCAATTTGGAACTGGAATTGTTTCCCATGTGTAACTAATGAAATTTGTCCCACCAAAAGACGATTGCAAAGGACAACGCATACAACTAAATAGGGCAGTCTATTCGGATTTCACACAAGTATTTCAACTTTAGGTTCTGTCACACTTATAAACACATACCTATTCTGTTTGGGCAGGAGGTACCATATTTATATGCATAATAGAACACTTCTAGAATATAGCTCACTTAAACTTACAGCATTGGCGCTGTCGACGTTGTCCAGAGTCGGAATTTGATATACTAGTGTTGCGTAGCTCCTTTGGCTTGTTTGCTCGGGGTAGGACGCATCTCTGCTGTCATACGAATTCTGGGGCACAGGTGACATTGCCCCTAAATGGTACGTGCTGTCCGCATAGTGATACACGTCTGAGTCTGCTCCGTAGTCTGAGGGATAAATATATTTTTACCTAAAAAAGATTCTGCATAGGGTGTGACAAAGATATCAACAATGATCTTACTTTGAAAAAAATCAAATGATCGTAGACTGTGCTCTTGGAGAATGGCAACTTTTTGAAATCCAATCCCATCGACAATATTCATTCATGAAAATTGCATTCACGTACTTCAGAAATAAACTTCAAAATTCAAAGCAATCTGACACGTTGTAGCTCGAAGCTACTGATCAATTCGTTTCCGTGAGGCAATTAAGATCTGCACGATGCACTGGCACGATAAGATTTGAAAACAGTCGCCTGCATGATATGCAATATTATTACATACGAACCAAGTTAGATGAAAATCAAAAGCACTTCTTCAGCCTCGATGCTCTATTAGAATTCATCGCAAGCTAAAATAGGAGGAAAAGACAATCACTGACTCTATGCTTAGAAGCTTTTATGATCACTTCAACTTGAAGATTATGAATAAAATTACGTTATACTTAAAAGACGAGTATTTATATTAATTCATCATGATTTTACTGACAATTTGAGCAACTCTCATTCGTTTGAGCACAATTTTTTGTGACGGAATTCAGTCAAACAGGGCCGGCTTAAAAAAAAGTATTGAAACAAATACTCAGATCATGTAACGTGGGCACATTTTTAATGTTAGTTGACATCTTTATCAAATTGGGTTTATTTTACGATAGAGCAGTTTTAAGTAGCCAGGTAATGGCGTGAGCCAAGCCGTTTACCATTTCCTTCGTCGTCAGCTCCCGGCAAGGGTTGGGGGAACCTGTGGAAGTTTGAGCGCCCTTCCAATGTCTGCTTCTCTCTGAGAGCTGCTGAAGCTTCGTCTTCGACAGATTTGGGAATTTCTTCATCGCGAGTGACATCGACAGTGTCTGTATTCTGCTTGAAGGTTGATTGACCTGTGATTAACAAAAAATTATTACTTTCCTTTAAAAGCCCTATAGATTTTTGTTACAGCATGTTCACTTCATATCCATTACTTGATTCTTACTGCCAGAAGATTAGATTACATAACGTAGTTTTAGCATTCATCAGCACAACAAAAGCGTTCCATGTAGAGAAAAGACCATTTAGTTTGGACTTGAGGAAACGAGGTATCGATGCGGAAGTGGGAAATAAAGAGTAAATGGAAAAAGTTATGAGAAGAGCTGAAAGTTAAAGAAGAAAACAGTAGCAATTTACCATTGCCAAAAAGTTTCATCGCTTTTGGAAATATCAAGTGAAAATGTGAATAAATATCGTGAGAGCATACGCTTACGTTTTTACAAAAAATTTCGCTTAGTAAAATGTTTGAAATTAGTTGATTTCTCACTAAAAATGACTTGCATTGAAAAATAAGGTTTTCAAAGTTAATCTCAGATTGATTAGCCTTAGAAAAATTCGAAATACAATTTGTGGTTTTCTACAATTCTATTAGAGAATTTCACGAGAATTTCACATGAATTTCTGATGACAGATCTAGACCTAGACTTGCATCAAATGATACAAGGGAGGTGTGGTGAAGATTTAAGAGCAATCAGCTTGTTCTTAAATGAAGAATTTTTGGAGAATTAGCATGCCATGACAAACAAAACGGAACGGTTCAAGTGCGAGATCTAAAGGTTAATTTTTTATTGTTAAAAATTTTGCATATTGCATCATGGGCAAAAAATTTCACTATATTAGACCTTACATGGAGTATGTTGTTGTGAAGCAGAGCTACAGAGAATACTACAGAGATGCGTGTGATTTTAGGCAATTACGTTCAGAAGCTATGACTCGAGGGTTCGATAGAATCAGGAAGCACAGACTTTTAGTGTTAAAAGTATTCAAACTAGCGACGTGTCAAATTTAAGGACAAAATTTATTTAATTGGTTTGGAACATCATGACAGCGTGTAAAAGATGCTTTTGTCCGGCAACAATTGTTCTTATATTGACTTCACTTTCATTTGAATATAAATTCATTATTCCTTAGCTATTTTCCTCTTGAACTCGATTAATAGAAAATGTTTGCCACTATTATTTGTTTTATTTTAAACGTTAAACCGTCGTTGTCACATGAAGATCTTGAATGAACATTTGTCCTCAAGTCTGAACCGGCGAACTGCTGTCCGGTCATATTTTATTAGCACTCCTTCATTCAAAGGATGGTTGTGCTTTGATTATTTTAGAGGTCAGAAGTTCATTCGCTCACAGAGAAGCGCATAAACTACAAAATCGAACTTCCTTACTTTTCCTAACACAAATGCAGAGCCTGACTACGGTGGCGAGCAGAGCGAGGGTCGACAGCGCTACAGGGACAATGAGACGAAGGTCTCGCCATAGCGGCGACTGACTAGAGCCTCCTTCCAGGTCCGTGTTGGCGCCTCCCCATGCTGTAGGGGATCCTGAAATGCAAGCGATGTCACTGAAAGGATCATGATTGACTTTTGCCAAATACTAAATTAGGTAGGAAAAGTTCTTAATAGCTGTAACAAGTACCGTATTCCACAGTGTACTCTCGGGTCTACTGAATGATTTGACTTGTCCCAAACGAACCATTCGGCAGTGACGCCAAAGAAAAAATATTTTCATGTCGACAGCGGGGAGTTTAATCCTCAGCTTGCAGCTAAGGAGGGAACGATAATATTTAAAGATACATAAAACTTGAACTACTCATTTGCAAATTACTCAATCAATTTTACATCTTGCAACCAATGTTTCTAGGACACGTGTTTTTCAAAACCACTTGGAGATGAAAGCCAACTAAAAAGTTCTAATTTCATTTTACCTTTTCCTTGCCCAGAGAGTGGAGCTCCCTCTACCTCCTCCTCTCCTAATGAGGTCCCCATTCATTTGCAGTCAGATGTAAATTTTAAACTATTATATCTAAAAATTTTAATTTGGTCTGAATTGGAAGCTAACCCTTTTATAACACGATAGAAAGCTTACAAAAATCTTTTTTTGTTAACGGATTAGGAGCAGAGTTCCCTTCGCACAACCCATGCGGTAAGAGGAGAAGGGCTCTACCACAGTGGCCAGTTCATTTTTCTAAAAATAGTCATTTAGAGACTTTTTTTATTTCTAGATTAGATCACCCAAAAAAATCAGAAATTATCTTAATTCAAGTCTTAGAACATGTTCTGTTCTCACTTATTTCACACAAGTTTTTCTCGTTTATCCAGGATGGAACGAGGTTTCCCTAAAATATTTTTAAATATTGTCGGATATTGTTTTTACAACTGTGAGAGAATTTTATGAGGAAAATCAATGCAGTACAGCGATCGTCAGACGTTGAATGTGAATTTGTTCAGCTGTAGACCACATGGATACTAAATGATAAAAAGGACATACGATTACATTCACTTAACGCGCTAATGAAAGGGCAATAATGATACTCCTCACAACTCAAAACTAGTACCGCACTAGCATAATTTTTACGATTTTCGACTTTTACACTTACGAATTTTCATTTTCTTTTGAAATTCCTTCAGGTTCTGAAAAAGTTCTGCCATCCCGAGACTAGAACCAAATGAATAGTGGAAGAAATTAATCTAAATTTTACTCGACCAGAAGTGATTTAAGATCGAACGACCAGCAGAAAAGCGTTGTTAATTTCATAGTTCTAACCATGGTTTAAAGGAGTGGTGATGGAGTAGACCGCCTTGGTGGCCCCGGCCGAGTTGTGTGCGGTGACCCTGACGTCGTAGGCCGTGCCGCCCGTCAGACCCGTCAGTGCGAACGTGCGGCTCGGCAACACCTCTGAACTTACTGCACAAAACACATCCACGGGTCACTTTATGGTATCATTTGTACCTTGCAGCACACACGATTGACTGCATTTCTCTTTTTTCTGGAAATATACCGGCGCATTCCGGCTGTAAGATAAAGTCTCTGAACTCCTTGACAGGGATTTGGCAAGACGCAAGTGCACTGAATTGAAATTGGATTAAATTCTATTGAATTTCTTGCACCCAAGACCAATTACTTTTTTTTAACTCTCCGCCCATCTCGTGCAAGGTTATCCGTTAGAGTAATCAGTTTACCTCATAAATGAACAAACTCAGTGAGAGTTGTGCAAAGTTAAAAAACAATCATAGCCTCATAAAAAATTCCTTGCATTCGATGAAATCATAAAAAAATTGATTACCAAAAAGAAATTTGACTCCAAGATGCAAGAAAGTAATAAATTCATACCACAACAGCTTTCTCAAACTAACTGTGTACGTGTTATTAATTAGAAGCAAGGCAGCTAAAAATAACTTCATAATGTTTCGAATAAAAATTTGAACAACAGATTTTTGTTAAAAATGAACGCATCTTCAATGGGGGGATATCAACTGTAACGCTGCACTTCTAAACCTAGTGCAAGATAGAGTGGCCAGTCTACTTAACTAAACACTAGAGATAGATTTGAAATAAAAATACATATGAGGACACATAATTATTTCTTTTTTGTGCACGTGCAACTCATTCGTGAAGTCCTGACTTATCGTCAGTACTTTTTCCTCCTCAAGAAATTCAATAAGAAAATCATTTGATCCTGCGGTTCCCACCGCGGTGTGCTTACCAATTGGAGTTTCACTTATTCATTTGCAGTGAGCATGAACACCTACCAAACAAAATCTTTGGAGTTACCACTGCGCAGCCTGCTGCAGCTAACAAGGTACATAGAGAGCCGCAAAATGCTCCTAATGTCCCGGTACTGAACAAGGTAGTTAGAGATGGGACACTCATTAGGACAGTCTTTTGTTCAATTGCCCCATTCCTACAATGCTTACCAGTAGTCCAGTGGCCGTGGGACGTGTCCCGAGTGTTCCGGTACTGAACGAGGTAGTGGGTGATGGAAAAGTTTCTAGTTCAACAGCCCCAATACTGCAATGCTTACCAGTAGTCCAGTGGCCGTGGGACGTGTCCCGAGTGTCCCGATACTGGACGAGGTAGTGGGTGATGGGACAGCCCCCGCTGTCCCACTGGGTGAGGTAGAGCGTTGCTTGGCTGCTGTTGGTCGTCACGAACTGGAAGAGCGGAGGCGCCACTGGAGCGCGGCCCTTCGTGCGGGCGGCAACCACCTCTGACGATTCACTCGTGCCTGCCGGAGCAACGGTCATGTAAGTGCTATAATACCAGCCTTTGAAGGATTGAATACCCCCATAATTTCATTGATGCTTTATAGTTGTAGTGTAGTTAAGCTGGTAACGCAGCGAGATTGAGTTCTGTGCGTAAATCAAATGCAATCATTTCCCTTTTCCCGTTTATTCTTCAAAAATACTTTGTTTAAAAAAAACGCTTTATCTACACCTGGTAAAAGATTACAATTCAACATTTCTATTCAACTTCTGTATCTAATATTTATCCTACTTAGGTTTCATACGCACCTTATAGAAGAAAATTAAACTTTGAATAAATTTACGCAAAACAAGTACTTTCACCCGAGAAACAATATGGCAGATATTTGAATGTATTGAGTTAAAAAATAATACTAATCTTTTCATTTATTATCCACTCAAAAGTATATATTGGTCACTGCGCTACTATTGAACATTGCTAACCTGATTAGGTTTGCCTTCTGTAACAAATTAACGAACTCAAACTTTTGAACGTGATGCTCGTTGCAACTTACGATAAACAATGTAATCTACTGTCATTGTTAATTTCGAAAATAAGCCAGAAAATAGAAACGAAAAAGTGAGTATCACATATTCCTGCTACCTCATCTGACTGACAGCATACGCACTACAAGCGCTGCAGTGATCACGCATTTGACTTCTCTTCTGTCAAAATACTACAAGCTTAACAAGTGTAAGTAGCCCCACTTCAAGATCAGACCATATTTGAAATGAAATTAGAAATCACAGTAATGGTTGGACAGCTCAACTTGCCAATTTCATTCTGGGCAGTGATGTAGAAAGCGTATTCGGTACCGCACTTGAGCCCGTACACGGTGTGGCTGGTGTCCTCTTCTACCACTCGTACAGCTTCGCCTTCTGGTGTTCTGTGTTGAAGGTTTTACAAAATATCAGTATTATGAATATATGAGCTCAGAGATTATTTAGGCGATCAAACCGAAGTGCATCTCAACTCCACAGCTAATGTTGCTTCTTGATGTTTCCCAATGTTCATGGTACGTTATAATCTCCGTTCAATCGCTTAACTATTTTTTTCAAGCAGACTCGTATTTGCAATCCCTCATACACTTTATTAATTACACATTTATTCCGATAATTATCGTATAAAAATTTCAAAGATATGATAATTATCTTCGAAAAGTAATCTAAAATTACTTATGATTATATACAACCATCTCATAACCTATTACCAATATTTTGTTGAATCATCAGTAGAAAGGAGACAAAGTTTATTGAGAATAATCTTTCGGCTTATGACCAACCTCAACGAAATAAATTATGAAAGCATAACAAGACCTGTGGTGAGCGTGCAACAGTCAGAACCCGAGTCAGTTACTCTTATTAAAATATCTATCAAACGAAGTACACTTAACTCTCAACAATAACTTCGTCTGATTCGCGAAGAAATCACTGCACTGTTGTACATGTCTTACTTTAGTGTGTTTCAAGACAAGACGTGATAAAAAATTCACAAACGAGACCTAAGTATCTCACCTTCTGTGCGCAATAATTCTACTTTTTTCCTTTCACTAATTATTAAATTGTGTTAGTTTCAGCCTCCCTAACCACAACCAAGATTTCCCACAGAAACCAAGGGTGAAATCCTCATTTCGCACGGAGTTAAGGGGAAATGGAATCTATGTATGAAGTGTATTCCCACACATGATCCCAACGAATGGAAACAGTAAATGTAGAATGAATATTCTGAAACAAGAGAAAAGTTGAAAAAGTCAGAGGTGCTGGAAAACAGGACAGTAATAAACCGAAAAAAATTTGGTCTGGAACAAAATAAAATAGTTTTCTATTTGAACAAAATGAAGGCTTATCTAACTCTCAGCTCGAAACCTCGCATTATCCCCCTGTGAGCGCTAATTTGTTACGAACGTATTAAAATATTTCGCTTATTCTGACGTTTCAACGACGACGTCAAAAAATCCTAACTAGCATTCGATGCTAGATTATTCATTTGAAATTACATAACATAATTGAAAATAATAGCTTTAAGAAGTAACCGCGGTAAATCAACGAGCAGGGTACTAAGGAAACAAAAATTTACCTATAATAAAGGTTGTAGAGTGTAACAGGCGAGCCACCTTCATCCTGCACGTCCCATTGCAACCTGATGGAAGACGCTGTGGTTTCTGTGACGTGGACCGTCGGTGGTAAAGGGGGAACTGAGAACAAAATAGGATGGTTACCAACATCTATCGTGTAATATTTTTTAGCTAGTTAAAATATACTACCCTCATAAATTCCTGAGTCATCGTCTTCATTTCCACCCATCTTCTACAGACCAGCTCTCAAAAGGGGGAAAAACACATCACTTTCAGGATAATAAGTTGTTGGATTATCTCGCTACACAAGTACTACCCTATGCTCTCACAAGCGGGATCGATCAGTAAAGATTTTATTCATTCTACGTTAGTGAAGACGCTTTTGTTTTGGTTAATACAATGGATCACCAATAGAACTGCGCATGGTCATCATTTCGTGTTTTCCAAACACTAGACTACAATTTAAAAAAGCCAATTCCAATTAATATACTCAAATTACACGCTTGTACATCAATTAGAAAATTTACGGTAATGGAATGTCTAGAACAAAATTAATTTTCACTAGTGTCGCATTTATAAAAACTAAAAATCCGGAATTTTTATTGTGGATTGACTCCCCTTAATATCCCAAAATTGTACATTTTCTATTTTATAGCTCATATTATTGAAAAAATATTTACGAATCTAACGATATGCTTCACTTCCTTGTAAGTGTGTTCGTTCGTTTGAAACAGCTTACCAAAGGCCAGTCAATTAGAAAAGGGGGTCCTGTTGTTTCACAAAAGTCCATAAGTGATCAATATTCCGTTGTTTAGGTCATGTTCTAGAGATTTTTTTCGGGATCTTTCGCCAGTCACTTCCGTCATTACTGTACACGGCCAGGTGACGAGTTTGCCAGGCTCTCCGTAAA
Source organism: Platorchestia sp. MABIK (assembly GCA_014220935.1). Lineage (NCBI taxonomy): Eukaryota > Metazoa > Arthropoda > Malacostraca > Amphipoda > Talitridae > Platorchestia > Platorchestia sp. MABIK. The sequence goes on along the minus strand of JACJUY010000623.1, from coordinate 47,664 downwards.
ACTTGAACTTGTTGACATTTGAAATGCAACTTCTACAGTTTTGAAGGTACAGGAATGGTAAATACATCAATCGATAGGGCTTAAAAAGGGCTAAAAATTTAAGCGTGAGTTGATTCGTCTATGAAGCAACTTCAATATTTCACATTCATAGTTTCAACAATAAGTAATTAATTGTAAATTTCAATTTAGAATATCTTCGACGTTTATTGACGTAGCTACTTGGTTCTAAACGCACTCTACTGGTAATTGACTGGTCTATTTAAAGGAATCCTCAACATTTCCTACTTCTGTCTTTGAAAAACGTAGGTATATGCTGAAGGTTAATATTTTCATTCAATTGGCTCCCATGTTAAAAAAAAAAAGGTTTCATTTGTCTAGGTATTATACCCTTCGTGTTTATTAACGTATCGACTTGTTTTATGACTCATTTTACTTGTAATTAAATGTGCTACAATCTCTAATGACTGCACTTTAAATTTGGGCTTTAATTTTTTTTCAAATTTTTATTACTCTAAAAAAATTCACGTTTGTTTCTTTAGAAAGTTCTTAAAATGTCACCAACAACAAATTTTAATTTTGACTCAGCAAAGATCGTAGAATATTGTTGTCCGAGTGAGAGGACACTAAAACCACTTTTAAAATCAATTGGTTTGGCTTTTATTGAAAAGTGCCCTATAAAAGCTTTTTTAGAATAAATCATTTCCATGCAGAAATTCGAAAAATGTGTACAAGCATAAACGTTTCAAACCCTAATTTACATATATGGTGTAGTTTTCAGATTTATCTGTATGATTGATAAAAAGTTCATCCGAAAGTGATGTCAACCCCCTCAAAGATATGAATGATCAAAAATCAATAAGTAATTTCCAAATCGAATTTTTAAAAATTATCAAATTTGAAATAGCACAGACGTAACGTAACCCAGAGTAGTAAACCTCATCAATAGTGCAATAATCTGAAGGCTGATCACGAAGGGTCTGCGTTTTATTTAAACATCGAGTTTCGACGTTGGTTACTATTTTCACAGAGAAAACAATGGAACTTGTCTAGCCGAAAGCAACCGATGGAGATCAAGCTAAGGTAAATTGTGTGGCGAGTGAGTGAAACTTAAGATCTGATGAGGGAAACTTCCTGTACGTGGGTTCGTCTAAATAAAGCTTCGTCCAATTTTCCCTACCGGAGAAATTGTAACAAATTAAGAGTTAAGTAAATACACTAGTAAATTTTACCTCTGGACAGAATACCACAAAATTGCTATAATTGAGGGAAAAAATCTCAGGAAATACTATCATAAACAATTACTTCAGATGGAATAATGAAAATCATAAAGCGGTATATGAAAATTACCCAAATTTAAAAAAAATCATTTGGTGCCCATCATAATAAAGACTCGTGCATCCCATCAATTCCTGATTTAAATAGGACTTTCGCCAACTTAGTTAAACTAAAGATCAGTTCATTCAGCGATTTCCTAGTATGACGCCATGTTTTTTTTAAATTTTTGCGAACACTTGTTGCTTCCTGTTTACAAATTCCAGACAGTGATGAAAATGATCAGTTACTTGATCAGCAGTAAATTCATTTGACACCTCAAGTGAAAATTGATTATTCAAACCTTAACCCTCAACAGCGATTACAGAAATGCGTCTACATGTTGAAGAACGATTGAATGAAAAGAGATTGAAATTGTGCAAATCGAACAGAGAAGTCACCTCTGACAGTTACGCGGTAGGTGACGGTGTCGGAGCCGAGAGTGTTGGTTGCTGAACAAGTGTACTCCCCTCCAGCGTTGCGGTTGGCAGCCAGTAACACCAACGAATTTTCGGAGTCTATGGTTAACCTGAAAAAAAATACTTTGTTGAGCTTAACAGTATTGGTGCTAAATGTATGATGTAAACATCGGAAACTGGGAAAATTTATAACCGCCAACGTTACTGCACGCACCGCTGCATTTGTGTAAATACAGGGTTCGTAAATGTCCAATTGTTGACCATATTTGCCTAGACAACGCTGATAACACGCGCCAAGGGATTCGCAAACGTCACGGAACACGTCATTGGGAATATCGCGATGTTGTCTTTCAATTTCCAATTTCAATGGATCAATTGTTGTTGGTTTAGTACGATAAACTTTGTCTTTGAAATAGCCCCACAAAAAGAAGTCAGTTGGCGTGAGATTCCATCTGCTTCAAATTTATCTCTGATGTGAGCAATGGTCCGGCGCGTTGGCGGCGGTTTTGCGAAATCAGTTCACAATCGTCTTTGCACTTCAATTACGTTTTCGGTCTTCCAATGACATTTCAGGACAAACTTTCTCTTTTCTAAGCATAATTGATTGCGTACCATGCTATGATCAATTAAATACACCTGTAATTCTAAAAATGGAGCATATTAATGACAGTTGAAGTGTGAATACAGTTTTTTAGACACCCTGTATTAACTGAAGATCGTTAAAATCTTCCTTCTAAATCTAACATTTTTTTAAATTGAAGAAATACCGCATAACGAAACTTTGCTTAGAGTCTCATATTGCGAATTGCAAATCACCCAAACTTGCTAGGAAACCTAAATTATTCATTAAATTTAACTAAAATAAAGAAATGCTGAAAATGGGTACTTAATTTTGACACAAAAAATTTATCCTAGAAATAATAAATCGAATCGATTACGAAGCCAGAATTGGGATGACGGGCAGCCTTGCAGTACAGACAGCTATGCTCACAAATTTCAAATGAGTAACTATGATTTTTTCTCTTTTCTTGATTACAAACTTGTGGCTAATACAATACTACGTGTAAGTTAAATTATTTAACCACTCTTACGCAAAAATAAGTACTTTTGATCCCAGGTATTATTTCTTTCTTAGAGACAGCATGAGCCAAATATGCATGCAAATGTAATTTATCGCTCAGAGTCTGACATCAAGTTACATATCACACGTAAATTGAAATCCTTATATTAGTTACGTTTTATCTACATCCACACCCAACTAAAACTTTCAGGACATGCTTGACAGCAAGTATTTGCTGCAGACAAAATGATAATATCCTACACTTTAGTCAGCCGGTATATTATTTTATTCTATACGGGCCTAGATCCTTCACTTCTGTAAAATAGCTACAGAATTTTTATAAGAAAATCTACACTGTGCAACTTTGAAACTCAAAAGTTTGGACAGATTGGAATTCGATGAAGGATATGCTGTTACATCTGCTAAATTAAATATAGAGTCAACTGGGAAATACTCCTTAATATACTTGCAAAGAAGAATATAAGTGACCTAAGAAGCCTCTTAATTTGCAGAAATAAAGCATAACCTTCGCTTTTCGAAAACTTTTTTTGCTGGCAAAATTTCTTTTGCAAAAGTATTCCATATAATTATTGCCTTCAGAGGGGCACACTCCAATAATACAGGAGCTTCAAAAAAACTGATGAGGTATTGGGATAGAATTCATCTCTCTATTTCTACTAGTCAAGTAAAGAGATAAAATCCTCATTCGCTGTGTTATTTTTCAAAAAATACTGTAAAAAATACATTCGCTGATAAAATAGTTATATTATACATGCTTATGTATAGTTCTATTTGAACATAGAAACTTAATAGATCAAAGTCAAATGATAACGAAAAGAACTGATTTCATACACTAAACTAATCAACTGAGTAAAAATTTCAAATTTTGATAGTAAGGGTTAAAGAAGGAGAATCCTATCTCTCCAGAAGAATTTCGTACATAATTCTTGCAGATATTGTGAAAGAATTCATACGTGGCAGAAAAGTCATTTAAATAACACGTTTGTGTGAAAAGTTAGCTTCAATGACCTTAACTGTTAACTAGAAAGGCCTCAACAATGACATGCGCATGTGGAAGCGCCGTCATTTACAGTAATTTTCAATAAAAGATCTAATTGGATCAGCTTCAGCTAAAGTTGAGTTTGAATGAAATTCCAGAAACTAGAATCACACGCGTTAATTGAACTGTGGTGAACAAACCCCGGGGAGTTTTGCGTGAGTTTGGCGCCGCCTCTGGTCCAACTCCTCTGCGGCTCTGGGACGCCAACTGTACGACACTGCAGGCTGACATCTTCCTTCCAGCGCACCACCACCTCTCCACCCACCGACCAAATGCCTGCACCAACTGTGGAGGAGGAAAAGTGAGAACAGATCACCACTTCTTCACCTGCCAGCCATAGGCGTGCATCAGCTGTGGAGCAGGAATAATGCACTAGACCAGACAACACTAAATGGTTAAATAAAAATAATAACAAATTGAAGCGCCAAACTTGTCGGAAGAAAACGTTGCGAGTGCCAATTAGCGACCTGCAGCTGAACATTTCTGCGTCAATAGAATATGCTGTCGATGAAGGGCAAATTGTTTGCAAGCTTTCAAGTCCGCTAGTCAAAATAGTCATCTCGCAGTATAAAAGATTCAGGTCGCTGGTAGGTTACAGTATTTGAGCTTTTTTGGTAACTGGGCTGCTAAGGCAATTTCTTTATTTCTCACTCTTGACCACTGAAGCATTGCAAGGCAAGGCAGCGTTCACTCTTCAGAACAGTTAGTTATGGGAACTTGATAAAACTACCCACAGTATGAAAATATCTAACAAGAAATGCCTCAAATTTGATTCTTGGTCGTACGATGAATGAAAAATGTATGAAATTTAAAACACGAAATCCTTGAAATTTAGTTATCTTGATCTCTTAAAATTATCAAATCTCAATCTATAACTGCAAATATTTTTTATAAATTAATTTGACATTACGGCTAGTTATATACTAAAAAGTAGTGGGAGTAAGCAAATGCATACAGAATGCATTTTCTACCAAAAGTGTGTTGATATATACAACACTTTCACCAGGAATGCACCCAAGACAATGGAAGTCCACAAATGTGATGTGAAGTGCAGATAGATACCTAAAATTGGCCCCCTATTTAATCCCAGATAGAAAATTTGAGATGGAGTTGATCACCTGAAAAAAAAAATATTTTTATTCTCTAGCTGGTAAAAGTCACTTATGGTATGGACACCAATTTCAGGTAACTCTCGATTGATTTACACCTCGATTAGTCCCTCTCTCGATTTATATAGTTTTGCTTGCCTCCGTTAGTCTGCGCCATCTCGATTTATACACCCTTCGCGTTCGTCGTGTATTCTGCAACATTCCTTGTAAAAAAAAAATCAAAAAGACATTTTTCAAACAAAGGCTGCTCTTTCATCTGTTACTATGTTCAATGTGTGTTGGTTCGATATATGGGCCAGTATGACAACCCCTATAGGTTCAAGTTATAAAGTTTATGAACCTATGAAAGTAAAAACAAGAAATTAACAGAAAACCAGAACCAGAAACAAGATCATTAAACTATCTAATTCTTGGAATATTTTCGTTTTATTTACTCCTTTATTGCAAGATGCTAGGATAATTATACGTTTGCAGAATAAAGTTTACCTTGAAAGAACAGGTTCACTTTTTCTTTTAAACCAATTATGGTACCTCGATTTATCCACCATCTCTATTTCTCCAGTCCCATCCCAGGAGACGAATCGAGATTTACCTGTAGTTACTTCTATTGCTTTAACCACGTATTGGACAGCATCTAGTGTTGTAAAAAAGCAAAATCTGACCTCTGTCAATCTTTCTTACTAACCTGCTTCAGTGGGCGTCACTGAAACCTTTTCGCTGTACTGGCTTTCGCCAACGGATGTAGATGCCGTCACCCAAACCTGTGAAATACAACGGTTAAATTGCGCTGCACTTGTAGCGATCAATGTTGGCGAAACACAATGCAGCTCCAGTAAAATGGCTCCGAAAGAAGTGATATATATGTTTAAGAGAAAAAATTTGTAGTGTTCACTGGTATTGTAAGTGCAACACTCAAATTCACACGAAGGATTGACGAATATTTTATGCTTGAAAGCCATTGAACAACATCCCGTCTTACGATTGATGCAATCATAACGGCGATTCAACAGTGGGGTAGACATAATAAATTCCAAAAGTGAAGACTGAAATTTATGAATACTCTAAGAGAACGTATCATTACCAGAAAATTTGTAGAACTATACAACGTAATAGACTTTTGAGGTACTTCATATGAGCACCAGGACCCGATGGTACTATAGCGTACTACTTCTCATGCAGTATCGAATGTTAAATATGGCATTTAGTTGAAGAATACAATATTTGTAATGTAAGGTTTAAAAGACACTTTTACAAATCGCTAATTAAGCCTTTATTAACAGTCTATAAATGCAAATTAGAAAATTTTGTGCTCGGCCTAAGGAAACGGACACACTGCAATTATGAATAGAGTAAACTTTGTACATTCGGCAGAAGTGTCAAATTCAATAACTTTCCAACCAATCGCATGATTGGAAACTCGAAACAAAAACTCTGGTGAAGCACACTAAAACTCGTGTGTAACTCACAAAAGTTCACTTTACCACGTCAAAGCAACTTTCGGACAAAACAAGAGTTTTTGAACTTGCCTTCAGAGTATTGCCAGTGAGGCTTCCAAGCTTCAAATAACTTTTCGGCGGCTCCACAATCCTGCTTTCCGAATGCGTCAACCCCGTGGTATTCAACACGCGCTTCCAGTAGACCGTATAGGAGATGAGACGACCTTGAGGGCGCAAGGGTTGCCCCCATGCTACAATGATACTGGAAGGACCCGACGGTACTGCTTTGACGGGATGCGGCGGTGACGGTACTGGCGTCAGAACAACAGACATAGGAGCACGAGATGAAACTTTGTGAGAGAACACCTAGACACGAAAAAGTTTGATAATTTTTTATCATTGTGAGAAATATCAGAAAATAATCCCTGAACTACTGGTTGTTCTAAAGTATTATCTTAGTCGCAAGTGAAACATTCATTTAAATGAATACATTACTCAATTGAATACTGAACTCGAAGAAATTAAAATTAAGCGGAGATTCGAATGGTCTCACAGACAAAAGTCTTACCTCCTTCTCTGGTGGAGCACAAAATTCTTTCTGAAGGCACACCGACGCCTACAGCAGTGGCAGCGGCGACGGTGACGGTGTAGTTAGACCAGGGCTCTAGCCCTGACAACTCGGCTCCATTGCTGTCGTTGACTATGAGCAGTCGGCCTCCTCGACTGGTGGATATAACACGCTGGATTCCGTGCTCCATCTCTACAGGCGATGTTTTGGCCAACGTATCGGCCTCTAGGTGAAAGTAAAACCGAGAAAAGTTACAACTTAGAAAAAATTATTCTTTACAAGAATGTTGAAATACTGTGAAGAGGATCCCGTATGTGGGAACATCGCTCACCTTCATAGAAAAAGAATTCTGTGGACTTTTTGAGCCGTAGTTCCGTGCGCCAGGCGAGTAGTTGCGTGATATTAAAAACAATATCGTTTGTTCCCTGTTGTTTCAAGTTAATGCTCTTCTGTTTACGTGCTCATGTTTGCAAGCCATCAGTTTTAGTTTCATTTTTGACCTTGCACACTGCATGCTGTCAGTTTAGATAGGTGTAAATTGATTGTCGGATTCTTTCTTTCGAGACCGCATTTAGGATAATTAATTTCGCCGACTTTTTTAGGCTGTTCTCAACTCGGCTTTGCACCGTGAGGCCGAACTTTACTCGTCACCTATTTCTTTGGGAGTTCTACGCTCCCTCGAGGTCGCCGCCCTAACAAGAAACTTGTTTCTTCACTGAGCAGCGCTACAGGACGCTGAGCTTGGAGATTCCCGAGTTATCTTCCTAGTCAGCTTAATCCTGCCTGAGGACCTCCAAGCCTCGCCAATCGACTTTCCATAATTGCACATCGTTGAAGACTCTTCTGCCCTCGCTCAAAGAACTAACTCGGTGGGCTTATTGGCCAGGGTCATATACGACTGAAGAGACTCTTGGGATTATCATATAGGCTTATACTCGTATTTTAAGTTGAGGATTATAGACTTACGCAATTGATCTCACTGTCATCTCTTTCCACCTCGAACCTTCGACACTAGAGAAAGCCACCCTTGAACCTATTGGCGCATAACCTCAAAGTCATGCGAGTTACTATATTATTACTGCTCACAGCCCCCTCTACAAGAATGTCAGAGCATTCCCATCAAGTTCCAATGAAATACAAGGGAAACTCGGCAACGTGCAGAAAATTGCGTTTACGCACGGATTAAATCGTCAATTGCTTGATCTAAATTGCAAACAAATCTAGACTGTTCAAAATAAAAAACACGAAGTTATCGTTGAAATTCATCTTCTTCGATCTCCGGAGATTAAAAGGGCTCAACTTAAATATCTTAGTACATTTTTCTATTATTCAAATTTTCAGGCTATCTGTGTATGAAAAAATAAATTATTCGTAGATGGCTATGAAATTCGCCATAGTTATTTCACCACAAATACATTTAAAAAGGTAAGAAACATACCAAAGTTGAAAGACTTCCTTCTATTTCAATTGAATTTTCAAAGAGAAATAAAATATTTGACAAATATGAAATCAGTTAAAAAGACAAACAAGCAACATTGCAAATCACACCACAAAGAGAGGAACCCATACTCTTCACTTGAGAGAACCTCAAGCTTCAATTAAAATTCTGATGACATGGCACTTACGGTGAGAGGCGGGAGAGTAAGCGAGGTGGTAACCAGTGATGATGCCGTTCCTGCCGACCGCCTCTGGGGGGCCCCAGCTCACTTGCAGTGAAGTGGAGGACGGAGCCGTGCAAGACACCGACTCGGGAGGGCTGCTCGGCACTGCAATCAAAATTCAGTATGAAAACGTCGACGATGAAAATAACATCGAGAGAAAATGCATAGGTCAAAGTTCATTTTGCTCAATTTTGAGTGTACAGAAAGCTCCGGCATGAGCCCGTGAAATACAATTAACAGGAATTCTTTAAAGATATTTTTACTGAAAATCTGTGGAAAATTGACAAAAAAAATGGATATCTATGAAAAATTTAATTAAATGTGATCATTCACGCTAATCATAATTAATCTCCTGATTTGCTATTTAAGGCATCCACGCGGCAAAATATTTTACAAAAACTGAAACTTTCCCTCCTTTTGCTCAAACGGGTGACCTAAAACCATTGCTTCAATTTAGCTATGGAGGTTAATCGCTTGCGTGCCAGATAGTGCAATATTTAACTTCTATGGCCTAAGGTTTAAGTTGAGTTAATTTTAAGTCTCCATAACAACAATAAAAGAATTCCCAAGGAAATTCCCAAGGAAAAAGAAAACACTATTTAATTTGGCATTAAGAGAAAGAGGAATCTAAGCCCAGGGTGCCATCACCACTCTGCGCATGGAAAAGGCACGATTAAAAATTCAATAAAAGGAGAAATAAGTTGCAGAAGAAAACGATAGATGCTGAAAAACGAGACAGTATAGAGAACCAAATCGAGATGATCCGTAACCAAACTAAAGAACCCCTCCATTCCAAAAAAAACAAAGCCTACCTAACCTTCACCACTGGACCTTATAGCGTCCCTTTAAGAGCACTTATTCTTAAAAATACAATAGTTGCTTCCTCCTAATGGGTTATTTAACACGCTGACTGCGTATTGGTAAACATGTGTATAAGTAGGTAAATTGCTCAATTACGCATTACTATCAATAAATAGCATTTAAATTATTTCATTACCTCTTTCTAAGCTGAACTATGGCGTACAAGTTTAAATGTTTCCGTGCAAGTATATCTTCCCCATTTCTCAGACTTGATAAAAATGTTGTTCAGCAGTAAAAACGAATTTTAAATTCCTCTACTTTCAACCTAATCAATCCGACCACACAACCGCAGTTAACGAGTTAAGCTTAAAACAGGGAAGAGATTTGTTCAGGAAGGTTAGGTTACGTTAAAATAAAATAAGCAAGGTAAAGTAGATTTTGGTTCTTTTAAATGAAAAAATTAATATAAACCGGGAACCTATTATTGTAATTTTAGCTTACCAGCTGTAGCTCCTAATGATATAATTTTTTAGTTTCATTTTAAATTCTGATATACATGGAACACGTGCAAACCAGGATTGAGTTATTCAAATTAAGCAGTTAATATCAATGTAGTACAAAGTATTGAATTCAGAAGTAAACACGCAACTTGATTTATTAATTGCTTGTTTATAAAGAGAACATTTGCGGATGTTCACGTGCGCTTGCAAAAAAAACAGTGGTTATCTAAAATTAGTTCCATGATATTACTTCATCCTTTACAAGAAGCAGCTACCAACGCTCCTTCATCGCAGCCGCTGACTGTAAAACAAAAACTATACATAATCATTTCAATACATTCACCCTCATCTTTGATGTGCACCGGTTAACTGCAAGGCTTCTCCTAAATTTCAGCCCTTATTCATTCCAACATCCTTGTCTTAGAAAAAAAATCCCAGTACTCACAGTCCTGTAGAGTTTGCCCTGGTACAGGCTCCGAGTGCGGGCCCGCTCCTCTTGAGTTAAAAGCACGGATGATGATATCGTAAAAAGTGTGAGGTCGCAAATCAGTGACGACAGTGTGTGTCTGGGACGATGAGGCATCCCCACCTCCCACAGTCGTGAAGTTGTAGGCGCTGATGGTGTGATGACCTGCGGCGTCGTCTTGAGCGCTGTCACCAAATATAAGACAGATTCATGGAAACGCGAATTGACCGGCAAACACCCGTAAACTCAGCGTTAGAGTCAAATGTAGCTTGAAACAAATAAAGCTTCAAAGAGCATTCGCAGTTTACGATTTAAATGTGGAGATACAATGTTTGTAATATATAGAACTACGTTAGAAGACGATTGGGAAAAAATTGAGCTGAAATGACTATCAGTGTAGCAAAATGGAAATATTCAACAATATCTCTGATTTGAAACAGCTGGCAAAATTGACAACATTTCTGAGTAGAAACAGCCTACAAAATTATTCCATTCGTTGATCGCCGGGTTCGTTGATTCCCCATGCAACTGAACCCCACACTACAACTCGCAGACCTGCGCCGGCGGATGCCGAGGTAGTAGCCGAGGAGGCGGCCGTGCGTGTGGTTGCGCGGTGGTGGTTGCCAGCTCACGCGCAGGGAGCGCGAGCTCGGGCTGCTCACCTGGCCAACAAGTTACGCTAATCATCTGAAAGTAACCTTAATTTCCTATTTCATTAAACGTCCCACATGGCTTATATTTGACTTTACGTTCTAACAAATACTTCAGTAGAAGGTGCATTAGTTATCAGGATTGTTGAACTGAAGAGCATGTTAAAAATATTTACAAAATTTACTGTCGATAAATCATAACCAAATATGGTCTGAAAAGTAAAAAAAAGATGACCAACTATAAGCACGGTATTGATTTAGACCTTTGAGGCCTAACTCTGAGACAAGAATATTAGTAGACAAACACGCGAGATAGCTGAACACTGTTATCATTTGGCATTGAGTGAACTCGAACTTCACTGCTGCTTCTGAGATGTGTGAAACTATAGAGATTATCTCAGTATGTCGTAAGGATTTGACGTGAGGATTGTGCCTCACACTCAAAAAAGTACACACTGATCTATTGTTGTAGACTTACAATATTATCACGCTGCAACTAACTTTTCTTGCTTTCAATGCGTAAAGTACTATAGTAATGCTCCAAACGACGAATAATGAAATCTGAAATTGAATATCGCACGTTGAACATTCTAATGAATTTCAAAAAATCGTGTAATTTAATAGATCATTCCAAGCCCCCATCATGCTGGTGCTTTGCATATCCTAGATGGATTAAACAACTTCATTCAAAAGATCAATATATCAAGATAATCACCCAAATGATGGCTGAGGTAGATCATTTGATCAGATTTTGAACGCATTCGACATCCGATATGGGTGTTTTAAACCACCTGTAAAATTTTGAAAACGGCTCATACTCAGCCTACATAGAAAATTATGATCTTGCTCATCTGATCTCATGATTCCCGACAGACGGCTTGTAACAATCTATTTTGAGCAAAGAGAGAAATTGCGTCTCGTGAAATGGAATGCTTGTTCTTCTTCCTTCTCAGCCACACGAATACACACTAAATGATTTTAACATATACTAGACGGAATCATTTAATGAATACGTTCAAATACCTTGTTAGCGTTCAACCATTCAACAGTAACTTGAAAAAATACTTTAAATTCTTGCAGACAGTACTCAGGCACTTAGCGCTGTTCGCATTTTTATTTACATTAATCTTTGATCAAATCATTTCAATCGTTGGACATGACAGTTCTACTTCGAAGGTCGAGCATCAATGCAACATCCTAAATATCTTTGTATTATCTACCTATTAATGGAAATTCAATATGAAATTAACAAAATATAACATTGATCTTTGTTTTTATACGCATGAGAGACTTCGTCTTCGTCGCACGAGTTCGACAGAACTTGTGGTTCAGACTTCGTGAGATATTAAAATACTGGATGTGTTATCCGTAGGTTCAAGATAAAAATTTACAAACCAAATATTTTCAACGTTTCACTGAACAGCTGTCTGTCCTCGACATTTTTTACTGATTATTTATTCAAATGATCAAATCTAAGAAATAATTTTGTAGCCTATTTGTTGTCGGTGGCGGTATTTTTGGATGACCTGAAGATAACACGGCCAGGTGCAGGACACACAGACAGTCAAAAGTTCCGTGATATCGATAGATGAATTGCTACAGTTGTGCTTTCATCTAACTGATACAGTTGTGCTTTCATCAGTATCACTTACAGTACATCAGTATAAGCTCCGAACGGTCTTATACATATTCATTTTAGAGTAGCTATTTTTCCCACCCTTGCAAGCAAACGCCACGTTTTTGGATACAAGACAAAAACAATCCCTGAAGGGACCATCGCTGACGATAGTGTTTCCAGACATAGTCAAACTAAATATTGTACCACTTCGACCATGGGAGGTCTAGCTAATGAACCATGATATGACACAACATTCCTACGCTACAACACCCTGCACTGTACAGATTAGATTATTAGTTAGTTTAAGTCTCCCTATCCGCTACAAATGCGATCCAAAGAGAGGAAGAAGGAAGGCACCATTTAGTATGGAGTTGAGGGAACGCGGAATCTATGCAGAAAAGGCATAAACAAAAAAACAGTTAGTTGAGAAAGAAGTTCATGAAACAAGATTAAAGTTGAAGAAGGAAGTAGTAGGTGCTGAAAAACAGGACAACAGTGAACCGAAGAAAAAGTGGTCCTTAACATAACAAAAACATTTTATTTCAACAAAAGGAAGGCCTACCTAACTCTCAGCTCGGGCCCTCACATTTTCCCCCTGGGATCGCTAATTGCCATAGATACACTAGTTGTATCCCCCTGAGGGGCCCTGCACTGTAGAGTGGTACCTAAAGTACGGCCAACTGACCATCACATTCCTGGGTGAGGCTGAGGGCTTTTCCTCGTTTGTGCGGTGACGTAAGGGCCCGGAAAAAGGACCTCGGCCCACTCTGTTCTGAGCAGCGACGGTAAACGAGTACAAGGTGGCAGGCCTGAGCCCCTCCACTCTGTAGCTCCGCAGCTCTCCGGCTACCTCCAGCTCAACACGAGGACCGTCGCCAGTCGAAGATGCTGGTGGAAACAACTCGCATTCAATTATAAAAGACCGTCCAGCGAAATGCCGAAGATTGCTTGAGCCAAAGACGAGAATATGTAATGGAAAAACAACTGATGGCTAACCCTTGCATTTAATCACCATTTCAAAATGTAGCCTATGAAAATTATAAACGCGTTTTTCAAAGAGACGCACATAAAGGCCACGACTCGAGCCGCAACCGCGCCACAGGGATAAAAAAAAAACTATCAGTTTTAATATTTTGCGTAGTTCATGACAATCTCGCAGTTACCAGCAGCGCCGTTGTCGGTTTCTTGCATGGCCTGGACAACGTAGCCGCTGATCAAATTGGGCACTCCAGCGATGGTTTCCGGTGGCGTCCACGAGAGCTTCACATAGCGGGACCCGCTGTCCATCACACGCACCGCCGTCGGGGCTTCAGGCACGTCTGGTGGCCGCAACAGCAGTAGCGATGACGGGAAATAGTATAAGCAGCATTCACTAATTTTGTGTGAAATATCACAGGAGTCCGCAATGAATGTTTATTTTTGACTTAATTGGAATATCGCACAAGCAGGGTATGAAAAATTTGTGTAACCTACGAACTCGCACAATTAGTGCTATTAAATAGCAATGGAATTAGACAAAGAAGAATAAATTATACTTATATCCACCACCCGAAAATTAACTTATACTTGTACAATCACCCACGTTTCATTCGAAAGCTAAAAAAGCGAACGCCACAAAAAGAAACAAAGATTTTTCGCCCAAGAAGATAGTTTTAAAATTCCGTAGCACATGCACACGAGCAAGAAAGTCGCGAATAAGCTAAGGGTAGCTACAATGACTGCTGTTCGCTATCAGCATTAAGGGTCACACTCGCCTTCCACAACGAGCGTGAAGCGCAGGGTCTTCGTGCCGTGCGGGTTGACGGCGAGGCATTCGAAGTTGCCGGAGTCGGAGGTGACAACGTCTTGAATTCGGACCTGCAACTCTTGAGGACCGTCGTCGCTCTCCGTGAGATCTATGCTGTACCTGAAGCGTTAACAACTTGCATACAAACTATACTACTCATAGTCGCGACACAGTCGTATAATGCGAACAGAAATACTATCAACAATTCGTGTTAGGAGAAATTCACAGAAATGTACTAGCTCCTTAAAAGAAGAACAGGAATATACCAAATTTTCATCTTCATCACTAGATTGTCATGAGTATTGCGATTAATGGACGAATCAAGAAGATACGAGGAATTTCTACATCAATCAAGAATTGTGAAACGTACCAATCCCTAAGTTTAAATATTAGTATTAAACAGTTCAGAGTTCTCATTGGTAAAACCTCTACGACAACATCGGCTTGATGGGTTTACAATTGAACTTCGACTGAAATTTCCAGCTATGATAGTCAAACAGAAAATAAAGCCCATTAATGTTGAGGCCAGTACCTGTCACGGCCGGTCAGAGGAGCACCGTCTTTGGTCCACGAGAGGTTGAGCGGTGCGTCGCCGTGAGCCTTGCAGCTCAGCTCGGCTGACGAGCCTACCTCCACCTGCACCAGTCGTCGACCCCGCTCTGCGAACCAGGGCGGTTCTACGGAAACAAGATGTCATCAGAGTTAGAAAAGTAGAGCAATCTCAACGTAACGTTCAACGAAGGAACGTAGTATCCAGAAACGAGAAGGGAAAAATATTCTAACCGATTTATAAGGCAAAATTGTAAACTACGAAGTGCATTCAAAGTAGCTTGGATAACGCGTGCAATTGAATCAGCAGTTAGTGGTCTAGAATGTATGGAAAGAATGCAGAGTCAATAAAGCCCTTATGAACATTTCATAACAAAAAAATTAATGACAGCATTCCCTCCTTGATAGAATCTCTGGTCTGAAGATAACCAACTTCTTCCATATGCGTAAAAAGATAACTCTTTTCAACGTGTCCTCAAAGAAAAGCAATTGATCACAAAACAGCATCTTGAAGCATGTCTGCTAGCAAAACAGGTCGAGCGCGATTGAACGAAGGACACTAACAAGTGAAATGCAGCAAACAACTGCACAATTATTCAGACGCTTCCCAAACTGGGACGAATATTAGGATGACACTGTGATAACCAACCATTCTATCCGTGAAAAAATATTCTTCCTCAAACGCATTTTCAGAAGACAATCACATTGAAATGAAATCCGGAAGCAACATTTATTGAACAAGACAATAGTCACAACATACACGTACCGTGCACGGTGAGTGTGATTGCTCTGGACAAGCCAGGCCCGACTCCGTTGTTGGCTTTACACAAGTAGCGGCCCTCGTGGTCATCCCGCACCGCCACAAACACCAGCGTGCCATTGACGTCCGCCATGGTGCCTAGACCGACGATGTTGCGTCTGTTGACTGAACTTATTCGTGCATCATTTTCTTTGAGTCTCAAATGCCGCGAGAACGGCATATCCACCGCAAATGCAGATTCTTCCTCCCTTTCATAGAATCCACCTGACAAATCCATATCATCTTGGGGAATGTGGTGGGAATTTTGACCTTCGATTCGGGCAATGTACTCTTCAACTGATGTGCTTCTGATCTGATCCACTGGGGCCCATTCCCCTGACACTGCAAAAGCATAAAGTTAATGATGCAAAGATATGAGAAAATATTTAGTCTCCAGCTATGATTGTGGGACATCCCAGACTGAGTGACGTAAATACTGGGTGAGTTCGAACTCTAAGAAAGCATTTCTACACAATTTAGTTTCTCAACATTGACTCTTTCAAACTTGAAGGTTGAAAATATGAACCACCATTAAACGAGAGTTGATTATTTTCAGTCTTAAAAATCTTAGCTTCCAACAAAATGAAAAAACTGTCAATTTAGATTAAGGAGAAATGTTTATGAATGAATGCATTTGTGCAATATCCTCGCCCGCTTCGACCAGTTCTTCGACTCCCCCTTAGACTCACCAGTCTCCCGACTCCAAGTAACACTTGGTGGTGGGGATCCTTGAGCTTCACAGACCACAACCGCAAGTCCACCGAGAGGCGCTGACACGTCCTCTGGAGATGCCACCCACGATGGGGGGACTGGTGGCATCGAAGCAGCAAATTTCGAAATGAACACCACGATTTGAAAGTCTGTGAGACAATTGCATAAGAATGCGCAGTGACTAAGAATGGCTCAGAAATTAAGAAGTTTTCACTCCACTGTGATGAGTTGGGCTTCACGTATTTCACTTAAAACATTCCTATGCTTGTGCTTTTAACCCTGAAACTTAGTCGAAACTGTAAAGAATGTCTAACGTGGCTACTGAAAATCTCAGCGTTAAAATTGCATAGAAAGATCTCCCGGAATTTCTCTTACCATCGAAAAGAAAATGGATGCCAGAGGTTCGAGCTAGAAATAATGTAAACTCTAAATAAGTTGAAATTAATCTATACTTCCAAGTGAAGCAGATTTAAGAAGTGTTTGTAAAAGTTCCTCAAGAAAGAAATAGGACTCAGTCTAATAAAGGAACACGATTTAGGCTATAAGGCTCGATCTCCCATATTAGGGGAAATTTTACCTAGTAAAAAATGTTAATGCTGTTTAAAATAAACAGTCGACAGAGGAATTTAGCGAAAAAATGAAAATATATTGACAACTATTGAAATAAAAAAAGAATTCCACTAAAAAATATACGAGCATCAACTGCAAATGAGCATTTCTGACAAGAATAGCTAACATTAGGTTAGAATAGGAGAATATCTCTCCGTCATTGTGAAAACTGAACATGCCGTTTGATTTTTAGCTATAGCAAGACTTTACGCAGCAGTTAACCCTGGTCAGATTATAGAAAAATAAAGAATGCAAATTATTGGGACATGGAAATACTTTGCCTCATCAAATAGAAATAAAATCTCAGCAAGCTTTAGCTGGTTCTGTCTTGAAAAGATTTTGACACCTCGTATTACAGAAAGAGAAAATATAGAAAGTGTGTAGCGTAAAAAATATTTGTCAAAGGGGTCATTAGAAAGGTACTCGAGTCGTCTTCTTTGATGCAAATAAATCAGAAAATATTACCTACCAGGTAAAAATTTTGCACCTGACTCTTTAGCACAAAGCGCAATTTAGTTGTAGCCTAATTCTCATCTAACTGTTGTTTTTTGTGAAGCCCACGCTCGATTGGAAATCCTCGTAAAAATCGCAGCTTAAATATTTTATTCTAGAAGGAAAATGAATATTCTTCCAGGAACCATATGTACGTCAGTGAACCTAAGTCACGATGCCTGACTTAAGATTTCGAAAAAGCACATCGATTCTCATTTGAATAAACTTCTCTTTGCGTGTCGAAAATTGTCTCTTAAAATAAAACTTTTACATCTACATTGCGTAAGCTAGATTTCCAATATTCAATTTAGGAATCACAGTAAATTCTACTTTGGAAATTATCGGAAATTACAGGGAACTTTTCTTGTGACGTATGATTTCAAGTTTATTGAAGCCTCTCTAATCACTTCGAGAGTGTTGAAGAGAAAAAAGAAAAATCCTCTTTCGGTTTGGATTCAAGGAAACGAGGAATCTGTACAGAAGGTGATTTGCCACACCCTGCGTATAGAAACAGCAGAACTGAAAAAAGTTTAGGAAGCAAGTTAAAAGTCAAAGTACAAATTACTATATGTTTAGAAAGACGGACATTACCGAAGCAAAAAAGACGGTCCGCAACAAAACAAATAAAAAACGCAATTGAACAAACGAAAAGCCTCCCTAAATTTCAGCTCGGGACACCACATCTTCCCCTTGGGAGCGCACAGCTCCACTCATATGATGGCTTTATACCCACCCACTAGGGAGCCCCCATCCTAAACGAGTCTTTCAGAAAATCAGCCTGACCATAAAAAACGAGTCTCCGAGACACTAAAAACTCCGCTAACCCTTTAATGGAAGGAGGGGCATGATGAGTTTGCAGTGTGCGTAAGAACAAAAACAAAATACTAAGTATTCAAAAGTCTCTTCGCTTGAGATATTCTAAGCCTATTCCTCCATTAGTGCCGCCAAACCAAGCAGCATCGTTCCAAAAGTTTTTTCGCAGTGATTTTCTTCAGCCTGCATACGCGGAACTTGGCTTCGGCTTCGTGGGCCTCCGGGTACCAGCCTTTGTTCTTCGGTCATTGTTTACCTTCAGCGAGTCGATATGAAAGCCATGACAAAGTCAACTTTAGTAGTGAAAATGAAGGACTGCCCTTCCTGCAGTTCCTGGTTGGACAAGTTAGTCTAAGCCTTTCTAACAGCAGCAAAGGTGTTCCAAAGAGAAGAAGGATGAAAGTATTATTTAGTATGGAGTTGAGGGAACGCGGAATAATGCACAAGGTGTGTTCCCACACAAGATCTCTTGCGCATAGAAACAGTAAGTCAAGAAAGAAAGAAAGAAAGAAAGTAGAAGGAAAAGCAAGAGGCGCTGAAAAACAGATTAGATTAGACTAGATTATTAGTAAGTTTAAGCCTCCCTATCCTTAACAAATGAGATCCAAAGAGAGGAAGGAAGACGACACCATTTAGCATGGAGTTAAGGGAACGTGGAATCTATGCAGAAAGGGCATAGAAGCAGTAAGATGAGAAAGAAGTTCATGAAACAAGATCAAAGTTGAAGAAGAAAGTAGTAGGTGTTGAAAAAAACAAGACAGCAGTGAACCGAAAAACAGTTGGTCCGTAACAAAACAAAAACCAATGTCATTTCAACAAAATAGAAAGCCTACCTAACCTTTAGCTCGGGCGCTCACATTGTCCCCCTGGGAGCGCTAATTCCCATAGATACAATAGTTGTATCCCCCTGAGGGGCTGAAACACAGAACAGCAGTGAAGCCAAAAAAGATGATCCTTAACAAAACAAAACATATATTCAACTTTTTAAAGAAGGCCTACCAAACATTTAGATCGAGACCTCACAATTCCCCCCTGGGAGCGCTCTAACAGTTCTTGTAAAATGTATTAAGGGTTTATGATATCTACTCCATTTATTTAAATGAGATACAATCTTTTAAGTATTTTGTTAAAATTAAAAAAAACTGCTAAAGTACGTTTTGAATATCTTGTACATACAAAACCAGAATTTAATTCTACCCATTTCTGATCTGAAGATGTATGTTTCTGAAAGAAAAAATGGGGCTACCGAACAAGTCCACGAATATTTCACATTCAAGTTGTAATATTTCTCCTTTAAATTTCAACCATTAACGGCCGATGATGACAGATTTATCTTAAAAAAAATCAGAAGAAACATCGAACAAAGCAAATACCTCAACACATCTTGAAAAAGCCTCTGGGACTTCAACATTTATTGTTATTCTAAGGCAAAGCCTCAAAAATGGACTACAGGACAAGATTTTCTCGTATACATTATCTCTACCACTGCTGTGGAGTCGCATTCAACTGCACAAAAATCTATGCTTTGGTGTGTCCATATACATATTCAAATTGAAGACCTCTTAGGTTTAAAATGTGGATTACATTAAATGCATGGAGTGACAGACATAGACATCGTTCTAGTATGATTCAACGGTTACAGTTAGCCATACATGTTGATTTTGAAAATTTTCGGTTTGGGAAATCTAATGAACTTCATTCGAACTTTTTAGCTCAGTCAAGACAGAGAATTCCGACGGCTCATTCAGATGAAGTAGCTAATTCAAATTAAACAGGAAAATTGTTTTTCCGCTAATTGTGACCGTTTCAAATTTGTCGATACCAAGCGACTGATCACCCAGGCATAACATTAGCAAGGACATGCCGAACAAGCATCGCAAGTAGGAAAAAAGCAAGCAAGCATGCAATAGGATACATTTCTACCACTCATGCATGAAGGACAAAAACAGTATAATTTCTCCAAAGCATCAGCTACTAAGAAATGAGGAAATAGTTGACAGGCATTGATGAACTGAGGTTTTTCGACAAAATGAAAAATTTCCAGGTTTCATGTTATTTTTCTTCTTTTTTGCTGGTAGCCTAAGATGAAAAGCCATCTAATATCTCGGAACGTTCGATAAAATCTATGTAATGCATCACAAAAAAAATCACATGATTCAGAGTAAACTAAACGACTAATGTAGACGTCATCAGGGGTAAGTCACATTACGGAGAGAACAGTTCATTAACGACGGAAGAAAAACTGACACGGACTACGAATTTCGACGAACACAAAATCTAGAACGTTTCGCTTTTTTCGGCGTCAACTAAAAAATTGCCGTACGCTATGATAGAAGAACCATCACAAACATGGCTTGACGAACCAACTATTCTATGCAGTCACCCATAGACAGACCAACTATTGCTCTACGAAGAAAAATCGAAGGAAAAAGTGAAGTTAAATCGTACCCTGCACAGAAAGAGATGCAGACGCAGACACCGTCTTAGCAGCATTAGACGCCAGGCACGTATAGTTGCCAGAATGCTGGGCGCTTGCTTTGTCTATCACTAAAATGGTGGTTAGATCATCCACCTTAGTTATTCTAACGTTCGGGGACGCTGGTATGGGGACTCCATTACGCTCCCAGTGTATCGCTATGGGGAGGTCACCCTCCTGAACAAAACACGTGGCTTGCGTGCGCATGCCCGAGTGCGTGTTTTGAGGGAACGACAAAGCTCCCAGCCGGGGAGGCACTGCAAAGAGAAAAACAAATCCTAAGGTTGAGGTAAAATTTGCAACAGTAACAGAGGATGAATCAACAACTGTCGCGTGCCGTGCGATGGTCTGGAAAATTTCCCCAACCGGATTGACGAAGAGTAGAAAATTGATGATTTCTTCCATTCCCAATATTATGAATTTTGAATCTGTAGAAAAATTGTTATTTTGTCGCATCAATACCGTTAAACAGAAAAAATGTTATCGAGGAGGATTATTTCAGTGCCTCATCGATCGAATTTCATCACAACTCAAAATAAGGAACGAAGTAAAATTAGAAATTCAGTATATTTCCACTGGCCAGATCGTAGTGCAAAACGAGTAGAATGCTTGCCGCTGACAAAGTATCTTACAGTAGTAATGAAGCTGCTGTCAAAATGAATACCATACGATTTATTCAGCACTGGAAATTGAAAAACCTGTTTTGGCGATTTACGGCGAGTAGAAGAAAACATTCTCTGTTGCATCTAAAAACAGCAAAGAACTAAAAACTTTCCTATAAAACTAAGCGCGAGAGAAATTCATTATTTGCGACTGACAAGTTAAGCGATATTCCGGAAAAAAATATTTCCTAGAATCATCATATGATTAGCTTCTGTAGCTTAACTTTCTTCAGAAGATAAATTCAATCACCAACTTGAATGATTCATAAATGGAATCTGCGGGTAACGTCATAAGAACTCACGAGGGTACAATACTAAAATTTGTCAGTATTCTTTGTAAACATTTCTTCGAGAGAAAACGTTTTCGGGAACGGAGTTTTCCAAATTGCAGTGGACGTTCATCAGAGGTGACAGAGAAAGAAGGCACAAAATAAACGAGGAGAACTGTAATATTCGAGAGAAAGAAAGCACGAAGAGCAATGCATCCGCAATGAAACGTTATACAGGAAGTTGTAGTAGTCGTTTATTAAAGATTATGGAGCTTAGGGATGCGTTTAGAAGCAGTTTACAGGGTAGAAGTAAATCTTCGGTTCCTTAAGTCCAAGCTTTAACGAACGCCAAGCGCCTCCCGGTCAGCCACTCCGACCTTATCGCTGCATCCGTAGATCTCAATATTACTCTACATCAATATTTAGTTTTTATTACAATATTAATGAAATTGAGGTCAAGCTATCGTCAACACTACCATTTTACTTGCAGCTAGCCCCGAAAAAAATGAACGGCATTTCACGAGGAGTTTTAGTCAGTCTCTATATTGGCGATGGCTGAGTTAACTATAATATCAGCTGACTTTAAAGGTTCAGTTGCTAACCACGATCAATTTTGACAAAAGTTACTGCGAACAGCCGAGCTGAATTGGACCGCTCCAAAATTCAATGAAGCTGCTCGAGCGGAAAAATGGTAGCTTTGTCAAACAGGCAATCGAATTGTCAAGCTAAATCACGGCGCAGACGCTTCAATGAATAACTGCACTAAAGACCAGAACAAGTACATAAGTGCTGCGGTAAAGTAGGACTGGAGGGAGCCAAGCACGCAACGTTATTGGGGTTGAGCAGTGGAGTACCGTGGACGAAAAGTTTTGCTTCGTATCTGGCTGTGGTCACGTCATTGGAAGCGGCGCACTCGTACACGCCAGAGTGCGCCTCGGTCATCTTGCTGATCATGAGGGTGCTCGAGAATTCGGTGCTCTCGATAAGAATGACGTCAGGCAGACTCAGCTCCTGCAGAGGTACCCTGTCCTTGGACCACCTGATGCGCACAGGGGGGTCGCCCTTGCTCAATATGCAAGACACACCCGCTCGTTCTCCCTCCCGATGCACGCCGCTGAACTCGAACGGCAAAACTTCAGGAGCCACTGGTATGAGAAGCTACAGCTAAAGTTTGAGACACACGGTTAGCAGCAGCGGGAACGGAAATACGAATTACGAGCAATACATTGAACAAATCCCACGTAATCAATCAGGTAGAGATTTACTATCTAAGGGAGTAAAATGATCAGTAAATTTCTCATCAATAAATATTACCCTCATTTCTTCAAAATAACACAAAGTTCTTCATACGCTGGCGAAAACATTAGATAGTGTGTATGTGTAGAACTAATTTGAAGAAGGCTCTCATATCCCTAAAGCTTAAGAATTTATCGTTGTCGCAGTGACTATAAAGTTCGTGCCTTCAGATGAGAAATAGACTTAACAGTGCTTCAAAGTAGGATGAGTGAGGATTGACTAAAATTCTGTGTATGTCCAACCTACAAATGAACGGTAGCACTGGGTAAACACATCCTCCTGATGTAGTTAGATCAATCATTCGCACAACCGTAGCATAACCTGTGAAACAAACCTTTGCTAAGAGATGAACCAAAAGTTCTTGTTATTTTTTTGAAACATCATGAAACAAGTTTCAATTTTTTACCACTTTTATGTGGCGAACCCACAATTAGGTGCATTAAATTTGGGCGATTTTTCAATATCAATACAACATCAATGCCATTAATTCGAAACTTCAATATCATTACCGACTCTAAAGTTAGGTTCTTTATCACCTCTCTTGTCTAGAGCAAGGGATAGTAAATAATGCTCAATTTGGTATTCACAGCACATCAACGAAAAGAAAATGCTAACTAGACTCACCTACTACCTGTAGGAAAGTGTCCTGCGAGTCTGAGTGCCCCTGTCTGTCGGAGGCGCTGCAAGAGTAAGAGCCTTTGTCAAGGTCCCTTCGGACCGCAGTGATCTCCAGTACGCCGCCCTGACCGACGCGTTGTCGATGACTCGTGGGTAGTAGTTCACCATCTGAAAATTACAGACAGTACTAGAAGAAGATGTGAGCATTTGTTGTTAGACTGTGCGAAGCTAAATATAAAATCATGGCAAGCGAACTCAAACTATGACAATCGGAAAATGAAACCGGAAAATCTTGCCCACCTTTGTGCCAGGTGATCTTGTGTATGGGGTGGCCTCCCACGGGGCACGACACGCGGAAGGTGTGGCCGGCGACAGCAGTGAGGGGCCCCATGGGGCGCACGGTGGGTGGGCCGTAGACGTTGAGGCGGGCCGAGTGGGCCTCCTGGCCCGCTGTGTTGTGGGCCACACACTCGTACAGGCCCCCGTCCGCCACGCGCACGCTGCTGATGTTCACGTGGCTCACCACGTCGCCGTGACCAGACACGTACTGGCCCATCACGAACCTGGCCAGCGAGGCGAGGGTGAGCAACACAACAGCGACGGCCTCTAAACATCAGGCCTTTGATCAAGGCTGGTCCGCAGGCCCCAGCGTTAGGGCAACATCAAGTGTGACGCGTGCGGCGTGACGCTGTTCAATCAACTCGTAACATTTTACAACCGCACTCTACTAGTCAGTGACGCTCTCATGAATCTAATTTGTGACATCGAAACCAACAAAGCCACAAATTACAACAATTGGTAGCACACGAGCATCTTAACGATTCAAGTTTAGTACGGTTCATGCGAAGGGACCCACCGGAGGTCACAGAAGAGATTTTCAAAATCCTGCTGAACGACCTGCAGTCACTGATTCAAGTTTTATAAATACTAAACGATCGCTCAACGAAAGCACGATCCAGTTCATTTTCGCTATTTTCAAATTGCTCACTACAATTGGCTTAAAATTTGAATTGAATACTAAAGTTCAGTTTAACCCAGCAAAAGAAACGTTAAAATTTGGTCCTCTCGCCACGGCTACCACCAAACAATTCCGAGCAGAGCCGCAACTTGAAAGCATATGAGTGTCTATTCAATCATATCATGAATAAGGTTGTTTTTCATTTAAATACTTCTATTTCTTTGACAGACTATCAATGCAATAACGACCAAAAAATCACGAAGTATCGGAGCCAAATAGAGAACAGTTCACGGCTTCTCCTGTAAATCAACTCAAAATTAAAATAGATCGAATTGAATCATTAGATAGTTTGAGCCTTCCTAACCGCAAAAAAGATGTTCAAAAGAGTAGGGAAGAAAACACCATTTAGTATGGAGTTAGGGATACGCAGAATCTATGCACAAGGCGCATAGAAACAGTTAGCTGAGAAAGAAGTTTCTGGAACCAGATAAAAGTCAAAGAAAAAAGCAGACGGTGTTGAAAAACAGCACAGCAGTGAATTGAAAAAATGGAAAAAATGGTCCTTTACAAATAAAAAACCTATTCTATTTTAATAAAAAGAAAGCCTACCCAACCTTTAGCTTGGGACCTCCCACATTTCTCCTAGGAGCGCTAAATCCTACAGGTACAACAATGGTCTCCCCTTGGGAGGACAAACCACAACAAAGGAGTTCCAAAAAGAAAAGAGAAAGCACTATTTAGTAATGGAATAGGTAATCCACGCGCAATGAGTGTCCCCACACCCTGCGTATCGAAACAGTAAGATAGAAGAATGTGAAATCAGATAATAGTTGACGAGGGAGCCGTCCAGGCAATGAGACGGCCATAGGGTTCTTAGGGGACGGCGGAGGGAAGCCGTCCAGGCGATGTGTGACACAGTACCTGTGTGACTGCGGCAGAGGGAAGCCGTCCCGGCAATGTGTGGCACAGTACCTGTGTGACTGTGGCAGAGGGAAACCGTCCAGGCGATGTGTGGCACAGTACCTGTGTGACTGTAGCAGAGGGAAGCCGTCCAGGCAATGTGTGGCACAGTACTTGTGTGACTGCGGCAGAGGGATGCCGTCCAGGCAATGTGTGGCACAGTACCTGTGTGACTGTGACAGAGGGAAGCCGTCCAGGCAATGTGTGGCACAGTACCTGTGTGACTGTGGCAGAGGGAAGCCGTCCAGGCGATGTGTGGCACAGTACCTGTGTGACTGTGGCAGAGGGAAGCCGTCCAGCGTCCAGGCGATGTGAGGTGTTGGCGTTGCCCGCGCGATGCACTTCAGACTCACCGCCGGCCCAGGCTGCAGAGTGTGCGCGATGAAGCGGTACAGCAGCCGCGGCGCCGACGCTGCAACACCGCGTGGCTTTTCAAACATTCGCGTATGACATTTTTGCAAATTCTACGTCTAGGATTCAAATGGAAGGAATTCATTTCACACGACGATAATAATGTACAACTTTTGCATAACCCAACTGAAACTAACACTCCCCCTTAGACAAGGAGACAAAAGCAATCACAAGACCAACAAAGAGGAGTAAGCAGTCACCCCCGAGCGTGAGGTGCGCGGCGGCCTGCGCAGTGGGCTGCTGTGCGGACGACACCCGGCACTGGTACAGCCCCGCGTCCTCCGCGTGTACGGGCGAGATCACGAGCTCCTCCTGCGTCAGCAGACGCACGCGGGAGCTCGACCTGCAGCGCAGAGCAAGTCATTGGCGCGCTAATGTGGGAATTAAATAATCACATTCCTGTTGACGTGTCAGTAGATAGTCGATGAAAACGTCTAAAGTTTTATTTTTATCTTGGTTTTCAGTATATATTCAGCTTCACTGCTGACGCTACTCAAATTGCTTTTATCACCGAACGACTCAAGGTCAATTTCACCATTCCACTGCTTCAGCATTTACCGTAAGACATGCAGGTACACCACCAAAGTGAATGTCATGGGAAAAATTTGAATCGAGAGATTTAGTTTTCCTTCAACTATTTTGTCCCTCAATAAAACCACCTCCTACTAATGTATACCAACCTAATTCTTGAATGAGAAAATGTGCTCGTTTCGCGCTGGCAGTTCGTGCTTCATCACTTTGACTGCGGCAACTAAATATTAAGTTCAACACCAAACTCAAATTTAATGTCAATTGTAGTAAACTATTTTGAAAATACCAAACATGAACTGGATCGTGCCCTCATTTAGCTTTGATTAAGTATTTATGAAAATTGAGTTTGTGACTACTGGTCGGTCAGTAGCATTATGAAAATTATCACCGTGTACCACCTGTGGCGCACGTCGCAGTCAAAGTGTTTAAGCGCTCGAAAATTCAAAAGTAATTAACGTAAAACCACATTATTAAATTTGCGGTCAAGAAAACCCTGTAATGATTGGAATGCCCGTTAATTACTTGCCGAGTAAACTGATGATTTTCAAAGCCAGTTAACTGATGATTTTTTGCAGTATTAATTCAGTTATTCTCAACAACGTTCCCAGGAGGCTTTAAACAATGAACTGTGGATAAACAAATAAGAGAAATAGATACCATAAAAACGTTCAATGAGTCGATGTCGGTCGATCAAACTACCAACACGCATTGGGAGTGACTTCACCACAAATGAATTCTCAAACGGTTACTTAAAGTAAAATATTAAACAGAGTAGCAATTCACGAGAATCCTGTCATCCAAAACTTTTGTTTTGCAAGTGCATCTTGATGTTTAGAGTAAAACTTCCTAAATGATCTTTTCGGAGAGTAATCGAAGCACATTGGATCTACTGCGATAGCATCTTGTTTAGTCGATTGGAAAAATTCTGTGAAAATGTTAAAACACCGTATAAGACGTCCTAATTCAAGTTAGAGGAATGATTTCAAAATGAAAGTTATGGATGTCGTGTACATCCAGCACAATCACACGTCAGGAGACCCAGTGATGACAAAGTACAGATCAAAAATTAATGAACCGCATTTACGTCACAGAGATAGTTCAAATCACGTTGAATGATTACACTTTATCCGAACATGTTTCAAATGTCCATCTCGAACATGAGCTCTAAAAGCTTCACGTTCTCAATCCACGTGATCTCACCTGAGCTTTTGCGCGTCTTTAAACCAAGTGACAGTGTCGATGGGATGGCCGTCCACGCGACACCGCAAGGCCACGCGACCTCCTACACTCACTTGCGAGTGTGCAGGAGTTATCTGCAGTTCGAAGACATAAATAAGCTTAAAGCCCTAAAATCGAGTTTCGCTTACTTGAACGTACACAGTTTGATTTGCCTTAATGTCATAGAGTATTATATCAGTTAGTTTAAGATTCCTTAGCCCTAAGAAAGATTTCAAGAGACCGAAAGCAAGGACCATTTCGTATGGTCTGTAAAAAAGGAAAATCAATGCCCAAGGTGTGTTACCACACAGAATACCCTTCGCACAGGGACAGTAAGTTAGGAAGGGAGATGATAAATGTGTAGAAAAGTGGTAGCGAAGAAGGTGTAAACCTTGAAAGAAGCGAAGTGAGCATCAAAGGCACCAGTCCCTACAGCACAGGTTAGAGTAACCGAGCTAGCCTAAAGGCTTTTGCTAATTCTATGCCCCAGAAGGGTTATGAAAAATTAAGATTTCAAGTATGAAGTGAATGGCGAGTATATTGACAAATCATAATGTTCGGCTACTGAAGTAGTAAATTGGTACAGTATACAGCTCAATCCCCACAGGATTTTATCGATACGTGTACACACTTCTGTTCAACAACATGATTCCAAACACCGCTTTTTTTTATATTACAACACTGCGATATTCTTGAACATATCGTGCCAAAAACCGGACTTGTTGAATTGTATTTTGTTACAGGTAATTTATATTAATAAAGGCTGTATAACTTTCATTCATCGCCCTGACAAGGCCGTCATTTGTCACCCGAAGCAAACATTTTGCTGGAACTACACCGCATGGCATTGACATTGTTCAATTAAACATTCAAAACGCCTTCAAATAGAATCTGAGCCTAAGATGAACCTATCCAGAAGAAGAGGATCATTGAGACCCACCCTTACATTTTCCAAAAGAACGATAGCGATTTGAAACAAGCCTAGCTATTTAACAGAAATTGAAGAAAAGCAGCCGCCAGTTAAGGCGGATTTGAACCTCTCGCCTCACCTGGACCTTGAGTGGCACGGTGACGGTGAGATGCACGGTCCTCTCTGCCACTCCGGCCGAGCTGTTGGCTACGCACCGCCACTCGCCGGCGTCAGCGGCGGCCACAGAGGAGATGACGAGCGCTCCCGCCACCTGCCGGCGAGTGGCTGACACTCGCGACCACGAGTTGCGAGTCGCGCCTGACACTGCCGGCGAGCCATCTTTGTACCAGCTGCTCACAAGAAATAAAGTTACTTTTTCATGCGTGCTACTTCCAACGGTCCAACACGTCATTTAGCTAAAGAGCTAAGATCTAGTGTTAGAAACTCAGCAACTGCTGAGGGAACAGGTTCTAAACTAATGAGCCGTTGAAATACTGGAGAATAATCGGCACTTTTTAAAAAAATTAGAAACATAATCGACGTTAGTTTGAACCCCTTGCGACGCAACCTAATGCCGTTCATGTTTCACTGCTGTACCTCCAAAATAGTTTTTCTCAGGTTTCGCCTTGGTAAGTCAGAAGAGGTTTCTAGCGTGCCAAGTATATCGGTTAATTTACAGGTTAGGTCCGGCACAGGATTTCTTTCGTACAGTTTGAGAGTACGGAGAAAGAAAATGAGAGTACGGTTTTTGGCGAGGAAAGCCGCTAACTTCAATTGAACATAACCAGCCATAAACAGGACGAAGAAAATTCGATTTTAAGATAGTTTTAGCTTTCTTAACCACAACTAAGGTGTTCCGGAAAGAGAAAGGATAAAGGCACCAATTGGGATAGATAGAGCTAGGCGAACGCGGAATCTATCCAGAAGTTATGTTCTCACTCAAGATAGAAACATGAAGTTGAGAAGGAAGGTTCTGAAAGAAGGTTAAAATCCAAATAGAAAATCTGAAAGGCTGAAAAATAGGACGGGAATGAACTAAGAAAAATAAAGCCTTGACAAAACAAAACCTTGTTTTAATGGAACAAAATAAAGGCCTCCTTAACTCTGCTCGGAACCTCACATTTTCCCCCTGGGAATCCTAATTTCCATGGATACAGTAGTTGTATCCTTCTGAGGGGACCGGGACGAAAAAGAAAATCCCATTCTTTCATATAGTCAGAATGTATTGTGAAAGTGGCTAGTGATATACCATGACTGAGCTGAACAAGTTTCAAATTCTCACAAATCGCTGACAAGGGTTAAGGTGTTTCAACGTCCATAATCATTAACAAAACTATATTTACTAGTTGAAAAAGATAGGCTAGAATTCGATTTATTCACTACAATTATTCTCACAATATATAAAAATAACTATTAGATACGGCGGTGTTCTAGGTATAATTATCCATGATCTTATCTTTCAGCACCAATGCGTTTTGTAAGCACCTATAATGTTATAGAATCGTATTTAAATTCAAATTTTCCATTCAAATATATATTGCTTAAATTTATACGGTAAAAATTCACACAGTCCTTCAGCATGCCAAAAAGGAAGGCATTAATAGCTTGTGCATTGGGGTGGGCGACCTAAGGGCAAGTGGTCGATATAGAGAAATGAACTTGTGAAAATTAAAGGAGAAAATTGTCATGAAAAACTAGAGAAGTGTAGTCTAGAGAAAGTAAAAATATAAATTTCTGCAGGCTGAACTTGCCAAAAAAGGTTTCAGAAAATATATGGTCAACATATCGATAACAATAAAACAAATGACAAAGAACAAAGAAATAATTAAAGTACACTAGAAAACGAAGAGAAGGTTCATTATTTTTGTCAGGGAACTTCTTTCGTCAGAGTCAAAAAATCTGCGATGAAACTAAAAATTATAAAATATTCTATGCTATTTAGAAAAATAGTGCACCAATCTTGTAGGCATCAATGGAGTACAGCAATAAGTGTACAATTTTAACATTAACTCATAATGTTTCTAAAGAAGGTAATTGAGACCTTCAAAGAAGCGTATCGTACTTGCAGCTGATTGCGTGTGTGCTGAGCTGTAACTCGTCCTGAATGGGGGTCTTAGGGACGCCGATTCCTATTTGAAAGATTTCATGGAGGCTTAACCCTCATTTCGTGTTGAGGCTGAGGACGGCTTAATATCCATCCGGAAGCTTTCGAGTCAGCGTCGCTGGAGGTCCTTATGGCACTTCAATGTTTTTATTGGCCAGCCAGTATTCCGCTCTGCTCTACTGAATTAAATTCAAGCCTTGGCTCACGATGTGGATTTCTCAAATATCTTGGTAGCTTTTGGTGAGTTCCGTTTTATTTGGGAGATGTGCGATCTCCATATCCAGAAGATCTTCCTATATAAAAGGATCCTCACCATCACAGTTGTTCCGAGAGAGTTGTCATTTGTACGTTTTATCGAGAACACAATGACAGTGAAGGCTCAGCTTAAAAACGGCTAATTAAAAAATATTTCTCATTGGTTATACACACTGTATTAAAGTCTCACGAATAGGATAGTCTCATGAATAAAAGATATTAAAGAAAAAATTTTCAACTAAAATTACCCGGAGTAGATAGGTGCCAGTACCGTTCAAGCTACGCCACAGTAGTGATCGAGAGCTTTTAATGAAAACTGTTCTTCAATGCGAAACTTTGTGACCGTTTTATTCAAAAAACTAAACCTTTTTAATTTGATTAGAGAGCTATTCAATTTGTAGATCTCTTCACTAACTAATTATCTCCAGACACAAATATAACTTGCAAACCGTAGCATTTTTGCACAAGAACTTATTCGCACAAGGCGCATCCTACATAGTTAAAAAAAAGACCCACCAAAACTTACATCAAGTGATACGAGATCTTCTAAACATTCATCATACCTTCTGTAACAAAATGAAGTAGAACAGAGTGACGACTGTCTTTAAGAATTTGGAAGTTGAACATGCGCAAATTGCTTGTTGTCCCTGGATAGTTTGGTCCCAAGGTGCCACGAGTCCCTGCATGCCTGAAGAACCTTCAATCTTCGGTTGCCCTACCTTGTGGCCAGTAATTTTACTCCTGCCTCCGCAGCAATAAGCTCAACAGTTTCTCCCATCCGGGAGCCAGATGCAATAAAATCGCTCAATCTTCAGGCTACAGCGTATTGCTTCGTACAATTTATGAGACCACAATGCAAATGTCGGTTTTATGGCCAACAGCTTGAACTGGGAAAACTTATAGCTTCAGATAAAAAACATCGTGTGCGGCTCGTTCCCTCCATAAAATTCCCTCGCGAAAAAACGAACTGAATATATAAATACCAAGAAACCAAATTCACTTGGGCATAACTTAATTACGATGAGAAGTCATCGGTTAGGCAGACACTTGGGTTGCCACCGTAAACGCTGCATATTTTTGGTAACAAGGAACTACAAAACTACAGTTGGTGTACTACTGTCGCGAGATCTCTAAGGAATGCTACAGTTAAAATAAGTAAACAAAACATATTGTGTGGCTATCTAGGCATTCTGACTAACCTCATTTAGAATTCATTTTCATGGACGCATGCTATCTATTCTTCAATTCAGTTCCTCGACAGCCCCAATATTTTAAATCTTTACTGTAAATGTAATGGCTGTTTGTAACACAGCACTCTAAATAATTTGAGTTTTAGAAATTGCTCAATTCAATAGCTATAGAGTTACTGATCTCTTGCGCAATGTTATGCAAAATAAGCAGCATTTGGAACCCTTTGAAGTCAGCACGACTTACTGGCCAACTAGATTTGCCCCAGTTTCATGATCGTACAGTTCTGGTTAGTATTTCTCAATTAATCTGTCGAGAGCCACTCTGCTGGCTGCAGAGCGTTTCTGATTAAAAAACGTTTGCGTTCCTGCTTGTTAACTTTAAGTTCAACACTGGATTGGAGATCAGATTTTCCAAGCTTCCCCTGCATTCATCTCGCTTGTTGATGTTACTGACTGTTCGAGCAGAAGATTTCTAAGGATGGAAAGAGGTGAATTTTTACTTGAAGCAACCTTTTACATCTACACGTTTACTTACGAAAAAGTTTTGTCACTGCTAAAGTATTTTTTAAAACGTTAACCCATTTATCCGAAGAATTAACAACAATTTCATGGAATGTAATGCAAATGAATATAAATTAATACCCTGACTATTACCTGAATTTCATTAAAAAAATTAAACGAAAAAGAATTGAATCATCAAATAATTGATGAATTTTGTGATCAATTAACGAGGCGAATTTTGTGATCAATTAACGAGGCTAATTTTGTAGTTGTATACAAGAAAATAATTGTTGTCCGTAATATCCACCCCGAAATAAGCGGCTGCTATCAGAGTACCGTACAGTTGACTGACAAAATTTAACAAAAATAATCTGCCAAAATTCACTGTGCGTCATCAGAAATGAAACTTTTGAGCACACATCGATTAGTTTATTGCTACCAATATCTAAGCAACGACCAGTTCACTTTCAGCATTAATACAGCGGCAACTAGAGTAATTATTAGCGAAGCAAAAATCAGATCGATTGAGCATTGCTAAATGCTAAATCTGTCGAGTTAAATCAGAACATTGTGAGCAGCTAATTTATTTTCACCATTAACAGAGCAACAGCACAATTTCAGCATCACACGGTTGATTATCGCACAAATACTGAACTAAAGCGTTGATTAGAAGAACTAAAGAGACAAGAACAGCTCCGACCCACCTGACGTGCGGCGGTGGGTTGCCCTCCGCAGCGCAGAGCAGGGTGCTGGGAGACGACAAGGAGGCCACTGCACTCGGCGGCGCGTCTCGGATGCGTGGTAGCGTCACTCCGCCCCGGTCTGCGCGCAATAGTTACTTTCAAATGAGTTCACAGTCCACTAAATCATGATCGAGAGCAATTGAGCAAGAATAATTCAAGTTCATTGCACGTCATTGATTGTTAAAAGTTTTTTTTTGAAGGACACATATTCATTATGCGTGAGTAACTACGGAAATCCATTAATGAAACTATAGGCTTCGTGCCCTCTATTTCTGGCAAATAACTGCATAAGCATTAGATTCTCACAGCATGATTACAGAAGCATGAATTTGTCAAAACTCGTTAATTTAAAATGGTCTGATAGAACAGCTCACGAGACTTGCAAACTTTCTAATTTTTAGCATCGTTTTGTTACCCGTACGGAGAACTCCATAAACATGATGTAACAACAAACTTGAACAACTGGCTTGAACTAGCGTTTTATGACTTGAACTTTTAATAAAGCTATTGAAGTAGTAAAGATCATGATTTGTCTCAGTTGAAGAAATCACCCAGATTACGTGAAAAACAGTAAGCAACAGAAATTAAAAAACTCTCCCCAAAGACGATAATTCGTTTACACCTGCAGTTGCGCAAAGGGAACTTCCGGAGTAACAGAAATCAAAAAATCCCGAAGAAATTCTCTTCGCTCAGGATGAGGTGCCGATGCGTTCGTGAGTGGGATTAAAAATCAACGATCCCCACACTACTCTAGATATTTTGGAGAGAACCATTAAAATTAATCAAAATAATAAAGTGGAAATCTCTTTGAAAACAATTTATTTTATTAAGATTCCTAAGATTAGTCAGTTGATTAAACTTCGCCGTGTCAAAAAACGTTTTGAAAAACATTGATTTGACAAGATGTTGTTGTTTAACCCTCCCTAACCGCAACAAAGGTGTTCCTAAGAGACAAAGGAGAGAGGCACTATTTAGTTTGAAGTTAATAAGGGCACAGAAAGTCTATACATAAGGTACATAAAAACAGTAAGTTAAGAAAAAATAATTGATTGATTGTTAGAAAGTTTTAGCCTCCCTTTATCACGACAAAGATGTTCAAAGAGAGGAAGGAGGAATGCACCATTTGGTATAGAGTTAAGGGAACGGGGAATCTATGCACAAGGTGCATAAAAGCAGTTAGTTAATAAAGAAGTTCACGAAACAAGAAAAAAGTTGAAGAAGAGAGTAGTCGATTTAAAAAAAACAGGACAGCAGTGAACCGGAAAAAGATGGTCCGTAACAAAAAAAAAACCTATTGAATTTTAACACAAAGAAGGCCTACCTAACTCTCAGCTCAGGACCTCACATTTTCCCACTGGGAGCGCTAATTCCCATAGTTACAATAGTTGTATCCCCCTGAGGGGAAGTTAAGAAATAAGTCATAAAACAAGTGAGGAGTCGAAGAAGAAAGTAGTAGGTGCTGAAAAATTGGACAGCAGTGAACCGAAGAACGATTGTCGGTAATAAAACAAAAATCACATTTTATTTCAACCAAAGGAAAGTCTACCTATCCTTTAGCCCGGAACATCGCATATTCCCCCTTAGAGTGCTTTGAAAAGCACTTCACCATAGTATTGCAAAATACATCTCACTTTTATGAAGCAACGGTAAATTTTTCCAATTCCGTCTTTGTTGATGAATCGCTTCAGGAGAACTTTTGAAATTCTTAGCCAGTTTTTGGACCATACACCTGTCAAGCTCGCCCCGTTTTCTGGTCCGTACGAGAAGTCATCCCAATAAGGTCAATAGAAATTGTCCGACAAAAACTTTCAGCGTTGGTGAGCTCACTTCGCCAGAAGTCTTCACATAAACACAAAATTTACAGCGGAGTTTAAACTTAAACAAATGATTTACAAAAAAGTTAAGTAAAAGGTTGGCTTCATCGTGTAGCTCCTCAACTCCGATTGACGGCATGACCGAGAAGAGTAGAGAAGTTCGGTCACCGAGTTGGACAGGACCGTCCTCATGCAATTATATCTCTCCTTCGATTTCTTCTCTCCCCACTGCACGGCAGAAATATGCGTGTTTCTTAACGGGGAGGCATTCAATTCATTATCAATACGAAATGAAACCAACGGAAACTAGGTTTTGTGAATGAGTTCAGCGTTCCTCGATACGAAATGCACTCTCTTTTAATGAACTAGACTAGAGTAACAGAGTCTCTTGACCGACAATGATGCATCTAGTTCAGAGGTCTCGCTCAGAAAGAGCCAACACAGGTCACTAAAATACTACTCTCTCGTCTGCATTTATTTAAACACTTCGGTAGCTCAGTAATTTGCCAATCAGTTGCTGATGGGAGAGGTTTTTAACTTGAACATTAACGCAACTCAGAGAATTTCATTTCATTCGTCCTTTAGCTGAAACTGATTTGATCGATGCGAAAACTGCCTTTCGGCGTATTGTCGAAAATCAGTAACAGAATTTTACAGGAATGATCGAATAATTATGTGGAAATAATTCCACTCTCAAATTTTCATATCGTATAGAAGAGTTCAAAATTATGAAACCTATACCATAATCATGATCAAAAGACTCAGTCCAACGCTCCATTCTCTTTGATGCGTAGGACGGCTGAGAACGTTGATTTGCGCCATCAAATTTTGTGCCAATTTAATTGACATACCACTAGGATTTACTCGTTCATGAATGCATTGAACTTATGAATAGATTAATGTGCACGGCCCAGTAAAAAAGAAGAGATTCGATAATGTCCGACAAAGCCCGTAGATCATGTAATCAGGTCGAATCACAGATATGGGGATTAATCCCTCCTTGTTGCAATATTCCCCTACGAAATCATTAGCAGCGTGATAGAAAGTCGCCCCAGCCAACAACTGTATCATGTAGTGGATTTCGCGCAGGTCAATGTTTTTCCTTGTGTGTTATCCATCTCACGCAGAAAGGAATTACGGAACCCTCTGGAATGAATGGCATTTTGAGACACGTGAAATCCATGTTTTGAAATAGTGCTTCAAACTCAAATCTTGTTAGAAATATACGAAAAAAAATTAAGAGTAGAAGGAAAATGTACACATGAGTATTTTTCAATAGTTCGTGTTCTTTGATTTGGAAGAGAAGTGTTGAACTCTCGAAAGCTACGAAAGTATCACTGCTTGATAAATTACATTAGAAGTCAAAATGAATTTCAAGGCACAAAGATCACGTCACTTTACGCTCTGAGGCTTTCCCAGAAATACAGTCTTTTAATTCCAATGGTACGTCCCTTAGGAAAAGCATTGGTGCTGCTGTCAGCAAGATCTGCTTCTGCAGCAACAATGGTAGTATGAGCTATTCAGAAAAAAGAAGCTGAACAAAGGAAGTTTCATCTTCACAGGAATTTGACTCGTTTAATATTTGTGCAACAGACATTTAATATACGAATAAAAACCGTAATAATTAATAGCAAAACCACTATGGATTCCAGCAGTGCGTGGCACAGCGATGATCACGTATCAGGGATACTATTATTAAGCAACAAATTTGCTGTTGTTCGATAACGAAGCTTAGGTAACCGCCTCCTCCAGACGGAAGATAAAGCTTCTCATTCATCAAGAGCACAAATTTCACAAAGACGAGGGAGAATAATTTTCATTGATCCGTGGAGCAGGAAAATTCAACAGGTATTTTTTAAGAGTGTCTGCCTTCACTGAAAAATACCTGAACTATGGTCCCCAGGAACTCCACTGCAAAATCAGCCGACCTTTTTTACAAAGGAGAAAAAAGAGGCAGTGGAATGATGAGGCTGCAAGGGCTCTCCCGATGAATGGCAAGTTCTAAAGCATCTTGAAAATGACACTCTTTCTCGCACACCCTGAGGAAATTTGTTCATGAAGTTCTTGACTCTACTGACTCCAGGACCATGCATGCTTGCAAAACTCTCTCCACTGAAGGTATTCGAACAGTAGTCTCACTTCTCTGGCTTTCGGAGTGACGCTCTATACAAGAACAATTTAGACGCAGAAACCTTCTCAATCTTTAACACGCTCTTAAATTAATACATCATTCAGACGCTGATGAACCGAAGGCTGTGTTCATCCCGATTAAGGAACAGACGGACACAGTTGAGTTCAGTCAGCAGATATCAAATCCAGTGAGGGTTTAGTTCCATCTCCATTCTTCGTTGCACCAAATCCATGCCGTATTCAGCTCGCTGCACGCCAGACGGGCTGCTGTAATTCATGCAGACTTGCGGCATCGAGGTGCGCATTGCTGAACAATGTTCCGTGATTTTCCTGCAACAGCAGCAGCCCCGCTTTTCTCCTCCCACAGCATATTCCATGTTTAAATTCAGAGCATTTGAGCTCAGCACACTCACCATTGATATTCAGCAGGCATGTTGAATATTCCAAACCGCCTCTTGCTTTCAAGAAGTTTGCATAAATTCCCACTCACTTCAATGAAAATGCATGGCTGAATGGGTGTAAATTACATGGTGAACATCTCAGT
The DNA here is from genome assembly GCA_014220935.1 of Platorchestia sp. MABIK. Taxonomy (NCBI): domain Eukaryota; kingdom Metazoa; phylum Arthropoda; class Malacostraca; order Amphipoda; family Talitridae; genus Platorchestia; species Platorchestia sp. MABIK. Next base: position 9,656 of record JACJUY010000623.1, on the reverse strand, counting down.
GAACTCGACCCATTATAGACGAGTTCATTAAAGCAGTGATATATTTAGAGCTTCAAAGAAGCCAACCATCTTGACTAATGCAGCGTAATTAAAAACCCTAACGGTGGTCCATGCCGTGACACCTCGGATGCCTGTACTATAAGGAACAAGAAAGCAATGAAGAAGAAAAATTAGAATTGTCCCTTACAACATAAAATACGTTTTCGAGAGGAAATTGGACTGCATATTTAGTATGGAATCAATCGAACTGTGAATTCTATGCACAATAATTGCGCTCGTAATAGATTCCCTCCGCATAGAAGCAGTAAAATGATATGAAGTTCGTGAAACAATATGAAAGTTGGGTCAGAAAGTAATACGTGCTGAAAAAAGAGATCGAAAAAAACGCAAAAACACAAAAAAACCAAATGAAATCGCAAAAAACATTTCTACTTCAATGAAAGGAAGCCCTACCTAGCCTTCAGATCTGGATTTCATCTTTCCATCCGATCCGGGATCGCAAATTCCTTTTGATACAATGAACAAAAAATTAATTGCAAACAAATCAAGGCTGTAAAATGTCCTTAGCGCAATCACCGATTTTCTCTACCGGGAATACCTAAAAGTACTTCGGCAAAGCATCTCGGAACAAGGTTTCCATAACACATTCTATCAGCGTGCCCTACCGTGGAGAATGACTGAGTAATTAACGAATTATTGAAGAACAGAGCATTTTACAGGGAGTACATAAACTCGTGGTGCAATTTGAAATTACTGAAGCTTTGAGACTATACATGAAAAAACAATCTGTAAGCTAAATTGGAATATTTACTGTATCTCGTTTATGCGAGGCTAGTTGATATTTTGTCAAAAAATATTTTGTAAAATATTAAAGGCTTTGAATCTTGTCCATCAAAACAACTAATCACCCATGGTTTCAAAGAAAGACGTGGTCCATTTTCATGGCGTCCACGTTCCCTAGATTTCACTCCTATAGATTAGTTTTAATAAGGGCATGTGAAAACAAGAGTGTACGCAACAAAACCTCGTTCATTGATGGACTTGAAAGGTAAAATAACTGCTGTGTTCTCTGACATTACTGCGGACCAAATGGCAAATGTTTTTATTGAACTTAAAATCGTGCCACCCATTGCATAGCTAATGATGGCGGACATGTAGAAACGAGGCAATAAATAAGTTATAAAAACTCAATTTTTCTTGTTTCTAAAATCTTTCAGTGTTTCTATCATGTATAGTTTTAAAACTACAATAATTTCAAACTGCACCACGACTTCACGGACACCCTGTTCTCTTTCTCGTCATTTGTAGAGATGTTGAAGGTTAAAAGTTCAAAATCTTTCAATGAAAAAAAAAAACACGTTGACAACGAATTAGTATTTATGTGTGCTACTAGCTAAAGTGGTATTTATGTACCGGTATAAATGAACAGCATTTCGACTATTTCACTTCCTGTTTTCTATCTATATCTTAGCATGCAAAGTAAATCTTTGTGTGATGTACATGAAATGGTGTCAACATATTTTTCACACTTCTTAGAAAGGATAGAATTACAGCTTCAATTTGTTTTTCAATTCTGCTACTCACAACCTAACCTAACAGAGCAGCCACGCTAACATGGTGAACGTGTAAAATTTTTTTTTTGGTGGCAAAAAATATCGATGACAAGCTGAGCAACTCTTGCCACCATCACGGTCGCGCCTTCGCTTTGAGCACAAAACACTCTAGAGACGCGACTGGGATACGATGTCTAATTCGACGTAAGTTATGGAAAAAAGGGAAAAAAGAACAGAAATTAAAATGGAATACACAAGCACAGAACATCTCACGGACTTAAACCACAAGCAAACAATTCAAAATGTTAGCGCCAAAACTCCTTTACTGAAAGTCCTACATTCACTGTTGAGTACGTCCGACAGATTCCTTACTTTACTACAATGCATTCTTTACTAAAATGCATTGCTGACTTGAGAGTTCGTATCAACTCGTTCAAATTATTTGACACTAAAATGGATCCCTGAAATAAATTAATGCCTCACACATAATGACGGTAAAACAGTACAACACTTTTCAATTTCAAATGCATCATCGCACATTTGGAGTGTAATGTCACTAAGTGGTTAAATGTACTACTTTTACCGTTGTCCGAAAAAAATGATTTTGGGACGCCATGCTGCTTTTTGTGTGACTATAAGCGACTAGTTTCTTATACAGGTACTAATAAGACCATATAATTTGTCATTTTGAGATCGATAAATTTAAAAAATTAAATCGCGAGTAGAAAGCAGGAAGCCATCAGCCCGCACGCCGCAGTCAGTCGCCCGGGCCAGGATAGCGAGGGAAGCTTTTTTCAAGAAAAACTTGATTTCGCCAAATTTCATTCGGAAAATTACATTTTTGCACGAACTAGAGATTTTTGACAGAAAAGGGCCAACCAGGCAAGAGGAGCAGGACGGTCATCCTCTGTATCGTCGGTCCGGAGGGAGAGAGGTGCGCAGAGGGCGTATCCGGCACACGGCTCCGGCAGAGAAGGATGGTAGGCCGTTCCGAGGGGATTGCTCCAGTGATGCCCTCACCTACACCAACAACATTACCCTCGTTTCTTTTGCAGCGTTCGTTTCTATGCACAAACACACTGCAGTGGACAAACGAGGGGTCGTTCTAGTGACCGTCGGAGCACTTTGCCCCCAAAAACAGAATAGGAAGTTCAGGCATTAAGAGCACAGTAGCATCCTCATTTTTCGTGAATCCGATACTCGCAGATGGGACGCTGTAATTTACCTCAACGAACGCCTCGTGACTGTATTTCTGCTCTAAGTATCACAGTGAGACACAGGAGAATTCAATCCACTAGGACTAGACAGGGTAACACGAATATAAACATCAAAAAACGTTGCCGTTTGGAACAATTTCAAGCAATGCCAACAATGAGGAAGAAATGTTTCCCCTTACGATAATATTAAGCGTGTTATAATAATTATAAGCGATGATTTTGGGTTTAAATTATTCAAAATTTGTTACATTGACAATTTTCGTCATCTTATAATCTTCGTTACAGAAACTTCAGAGTACCGAACTCCGTTATAAAGTTCACATAACGGATATCCTCACTATGTTCTACAGACTTGGCACAAAACCACTCTAACGATAGAAATTATCACATCTCCATTCTTCGATTAATGAGCGCTAAAAACTAGTGATCTGGAGCCACGGTCAAAAATATCAGACTCTCTTTGTCTGAATGAAATTTATGTCAGAGACATTCATTGCTCATCTGAAATATTGGCGTTACTCAGTAAAAGTTAGATTATTAAGAAGGATTCTTGACCAGAGCTCGATAGATTTCGAATTGTAAATCCCACACAAAAATCTCCGAAAAATTGCTGCATTTGGTAGGTGAAACTGAGTTGCTTTGCTCTCTAGCGACTCCATAGGCGTGCAGCCGAACTGTTTTTGAGCAAATTATCTCACCTGGAATAAGTCAGCAGCAGAGGCCTCTGTTTCCTCAGGGCGTAGTGACGAAGACACACACAAGGATTTGAGGACAATGCACTAAATAAGATGTAAGTTAAGCCTCCTTAACAGCAACAATGGCGTTCCACAGAGAGGAAGGATGAAGGCACCATTTAGTTTGGAGTTGAGTCAATGCAAAGTCTATACATAAGACATAGAAAGAGCATCTTAAAAAGGATGGTTATAAAACATCAGTTGAAGAAGAAAGTGAAAAACAGAGCAGCTGCACTCTAAGAAAATACGGTCCATAACAAAACGAAACGTTTCATTTCAAGAAAAACAGGCCTACTGAACACTAAGCTCAGGACCTCGCATTTTCTCCCTGGGAGTGCTGATTCCCATAGGTACAATAGTTGTCTCTCCCTGAGGAGGGACATAGCACTATTCTTAGGGCAGTGGCTTTTGTAACACCGGATTGAGCTGTCGACGTCAACCAAAATTGAGCTGTCGACGTCAACCAAAATTGAGCTGCCGACGTCAACCAAAATTGAGCTGCCGACGTCAACCAAAATTGAGCTGCCGACGTCAACCAAAATTGAGCTGCCGACGTCAACCAAAATTGAGCGGTCGTCGCCAACTAAAGTGCGACGAAATAAGACAAAACTGCATTAGCTGCATATTTGTTAAAAAAATGCTTTAAGCCTCTCAAGCAGCTTAATGATCTGATATACAAAGGGATACCTCGCACAAAACATGAAACACATGAACGGATTATAAAAAGATTGTATTATACTTGAGTGCACTACTAATCGAGTTAGCATCCCGATTGCACCGGAGGCAAAACGATGCAACATTCTACAATAATTACGTCTTCGCTCATCATATTACGACACTCGCGGACTACTTTCGTCGAAATTAGATTAGATTATGAATCAGTTGAAGCTTCCCCAACAACAATTAAAGTGCTCCAAGGGAAGGAAAAATGCTCTATAAAGGATAAAGTACAGGGAAGGCGGAAAACATGCAATAAGTGTGTTCCCACATAAGATCCTCTGCGCATACAAATTGCACGTTAGGACAAAATTCTTGATATGAGAAAAAATGAAAAAAGTAATATAGGTACTGAAAAATATAACAGTAAACCAAAAAAAGCAGTCTAACAAAAAAAAATTATTCGGTTACATCAAAAAAAGTCCTACCTAGATTTCACCTCGGGACTCCACATTTTCCTCCTGAAGCGCTACTTAAGATACAATGATTATATCCCATGAAAGGTCCATTCTTTCACAAACCGGCTAAGCCTGCTTTTTTTGACAATGTGTACAAATAATCAGCTCAATCGTGCGCAATGTTCATGGGCTGCGATAAGCTGGTGAGCATTCAACTGTACTAGGCAATTCATCAATACTGCACAACATGATTCTACAACATGTGGGATCTGTGGATGTATCTAACACCCCAAATTTCACATATCGAACAAGTAGCCAACACTGAAGCTATTTATTTGAATAATGTGGAAGAGCAAATTAATGTAAAATATACGAAACGGCTGACTCAAACCTGTGAGATGCGATTCCCCATTTAGGTATTAATGCACACTGCTTAGCATCCCTCTCGGCAGCTCTCAAACAATCCGGACAAACCAAGTCCAGAGCGGAAGTCAAGTCTTCATTTTGCCGAGCATGACTATTCACGAAACAGTTTTTGGAGGTGTTACCAAAATACCACATTCTCTTATGAGACTCCTGCGTTATAAATCCAGTTCCTGAAAAACAGAGAACTTCTGCAAGTACCACTTTCATGTACCCTTTAATTCACTGAATCTAATGCTAGCTAAAAAATTGGACGTAAAACACGGATTACATGCTCTACTTAAATGATTAAAATACACACGTTCGCACGCACAAAGCGTCATTTCTTGACCTACTTATGCAGTCTGGGGTTCAACTGGTGATCAAGAAATAGAATGTTTATTCAGATGAACGCATTCGCTGTGCTTTCAGACGACTTGAGCCCCAGATGCTCGCGCAGAAAAAGAAAAATATCGGAGCAACCCAATGAAATAAATAAGAGTGCATTCTACCTCTGTCATCATTTCATTGAGACAAGTTGAACAAAACCTCAGCCATCAAGCTTTTAAGCTAAGTGTGACTGCGTCCTTATATGGTTGTAGAATTATAAATGCCGCTCACACAAATGAGAGCCACGGCAGAAGGCCGTGGCTCCAAGCCAATATTTTTGCAATGATTTCTCTCAGTGCAGAATTTCTTTCAAAAAAACTTGAATCTTAATTATTTCTCGTTAATGAGAGTAGAACATGATCTCAAGAACACAGTTTCCAGAGGTGGCATTTCATTTTGTCTTGGTTACCATTAATTAATATTAACGTCACAATATATTACGCTGTGAAAGGTAAACATGTCATAGGATATATATATAGTCCTGAGCTCGACGCAACTAAGACCTCGACTTGGCTGAATGCACGCAAATTAAATAAGAGATGTTCCTCAGAAGCGGTCATCCATTGAATTCGAAGTCGAAACACGAAACTAGAGATGATAAGTTCTTTAGTTGTGGGTTTATATTGAAGCCTATTAAGCAATACAAGACTAGGAAATGGCGGCGTTCAGAAGCAAGGACCTTAGATTAAAGGATTTGCTCAAGGGAAGCACGAGATAATAACGTGCCTGCAAGTGGGGCTTTGGATTAAAGGCAAGCAAGTAGTGCAGAGTCGGAAAGTGCATTTAATGGCGACTTGTGATGCAATTTGGCCTCGTTTGAAGCTCACACCAACGCAGGAGCCGCCCCATCAATGCCTTTACGAACGCTGCAACGTATACACCGAGCCCTGACGAGCCAGTCTCGAGAGGCAGCCAGTTAAAGCTACAATATTCAAATACAGCCACAATTTCTACTCGTACCAAGTAAACTCACAGAAGTTCTCGGCTCGCAGGAATGATGAGGTATTAGTGTTTTTTTTATTCTATATGGAAAACAAAAGAGTTGAGCTATTTAAAGTGCGAGGACTTAACTGCTACATGCTATTAGTGAGCCACGTAGTGTGAAATTTAGATCACTGGGAACATATGCACTAGGTGTGTTTCCACACCCTGCACATAGAAACAGTAAGGCTGAGAAAAGTTTATGAAGTAAAGTAAAAGTCGAAGAAACAAGAAAAAGATACTAATGAAGGAGAACAGTAGATTGAAAAAGACAGTCTATAACTAAAAAAACAATTTTTAGATCAACGAAAGAAAGGCCTACTAAACTTAATGCTACGGGCCTCACACCTTCCCCTTGGGTGCGCGAACACCAAAAGATACAAATGTTGTAGGGACGTTGACGATAAGAAAATCTAAGCTTAGATTGTTTCGCTACAAGTACTGTGAACTCGCAAACAAAATCCACGAAACTAGAAAATTTGCAGTGGAATCAAGAATACCAGTAATGCCGAGTTCCAAAAGTCGGCCTAGCTGCTTTTCCGTACTTTTACAACATATTGAACTCGCATAAATGTTTGAAAATGTTTTAACATGTGTGAGAAAAACAGACAAGAGAACAGAACACATCCTGCTTGTCATTTGAAAAAACAAACTATCAATGTGCGTGATATTATTCCCTGTCCACCAGTGATTACCAAAGCAAAAATGATCGGTGGTAGCTACTTGGTATTGAGAATTGCCGTACTTTGTTCATTAGTTAACAAGGCTCAGGAGTAACAAGGGCCCTCCATGGCTTTTCTACATGGGTGATTAACTGCAGCCATGCAACAAAACTTAGAAATTTTCATTCTATTCGGCAACTCGAATTCAACTAAAGTATAAAAAATATTTTGCATTTACTGCTGGAAAACAGTGATATTTCCCACATGTTTCGTAAAAACGAAAAATAAGTTAAACGTCTTTGAAATTAACACGTTGACTGAGATGGGGTAAAATGAAGTTCAATATTCAACTCAAATTTAAAGTCACCCGTTGTTAGCAATTTTATAAATACCAAATGTTAACTAGAACTTTTAAATGCCAGCAATTATAGTCGTTGAAAATTTTCAAATAACCCCTCGATGAGTCGATTCATGGCAGGAAGAACTTGAGCACGACCCATCGATGGATTGTATCGCAAGCAACGTGTTAAACCAACCGTTGTGAAGATGTGGATGTTGGTGCTGTTTCTTCGATAAAAAACCAATAGTTGTAAAGATCAAAAAGTTGTTGCAGCTTTCCTATACAACCAATCGTTGTGAAGGTCTAAAAGTTGTTGCAGCTTTCCTATATAACCAATGATAACGAAGGCCTAGAAATTGCAAAGAGCACTTCAGAAGTGTTTACAGCATCTTCATAAGTTAACTCCAGTATCTCAGCTCGTGAGCGACAAGCAGTAATCGCCAACGCGGTAATGAACCGAGCAGAGCCAAGCTGAGCTGCTGCGTCTCCCAATGCAGGAGAGATCGCCGAGTGTCGGCGAGGGAAGTTTTAACAAAATGAGTTCAAATTAAACAAGTTTCGGAGAGAAGTTCTAAATTTTGCGCGTGAAATATTAATCGGAGAAATAGAGTTCGTCGACTAATAGGAATTCTGATCTCGCTCTAAACTTCGCGCAGATTTGTAATTATTTGGATTATTTCAAGACTTCTATCATGGGTCTTAACTTAAAAATTTTAGCTTGAGCATACACAATGAAAGTGCATGTTTGAAATAAATGCTACTCTATGAAAATGTTGACAGCGTTTATGTTAGTGCGATTTTCTACAACGCTCTAGCATTTTCGTCGCATAAACAAACCTATGCTGCACTTATGAGTCTAAACTGCGTCACTATAACAATTATGCATAATTGTAGTCAACTATAATATAATTTTCTACTCAATAATTACACAAATACGTACTCTTGTACGACGCAGATTATTTCTGACATCTTACCTACATCCATCGTCGTAAAAATCATACGAAACAAATTTCAGCAAATTATCTCCAGGTTAGGTACTTCCTGCATCCCAACGCTATCAAGGCATATTCTCAGGTTTCAGTTTGATATGGAGTAGCCTAGCAACATTTATTTACAAGACATACTTAAATCGATAACGTCAGAGCAATATTAATAGAGTATTTTGCAGTAATTTCCATAATATTTCATTAATTAATCCCACTCATAACTGAACTATTGACTCAGTTCGTCAATCTGGGTGCATACAGAAATCCATCGCCTATACGAGTGTTTATGGCCAATAAATTCACACTACTTGGATCACATGTTCATTTCACTTTTCTGTAAAATAATAATGTAACCATCCTTAACCTGCATCAAGATTTTTAATGGTTCATGGAGATAGCATTTCATGATAAGGGGAAACTGTTGTAAAGATAATCAAATTCTCGTCCTGAGGAAGATAACAGACGAACCCTCAAATAAATACAAATAGTTCCTGAAATAAATACATTGCCTTAAAATATCACTCCAGGAAAAAACTTCAGTGCCACGGAATGAGACAAAAGGAAAAGCTTTCTCTAAACTTTTTCATCTCACTCCGTAAAACCGAAGTGTTCAGTTTTACCGGAGCAGTCGTACGCAAACTCGGGGAATGCAAAAAAAAAATTGAACTCGGAGCCCACATGAGGGGCCCACAAAAAGCTCGCACCACGCCGTCATAACTCAGGCATTTTTATGCGTATTTCAGTAGCGCGCCTCAGCGATAGCGTGACGCACTCGTCCAGAGGCTGTTTCTTTTGTTCCCGTCAGAGGATTTACTTTCCTCAAGATGGAGCTACGGGAAGCTTCTATTGAAACTAAAGTCTGTGTTCTGCTTTATGCAGATGATCTTTCATTTAAGCCCTTCAGAAGCGAGTTACGGGATTTGAATTTCAAATTACTCATGCCAAACATTCGTAATTTTATGGTAAGTGAATATATTACCACTATATCCCTACTGCTAAGGTTCAAAAGAAGGCGCCAAATAATGCTTCGGACAAAATATTTCAGACCGTCTGATATTACAGCGAATTATTTAATTATTTACGTGTCCACAACTTACAATGTTCTGGAGGACTAGTCTTACAATATAGTTTTAAAACCTGCACTTGTAATCTTGGAATTATCACACAAACTTATGAAACTGTTCTATAATATTTGCAAGCATCAAGTACATGTTGAGAAACATTTAATTTTGGGAATTTTCAACTGATTTGTCCTTTTTGTGTGTCAACTAAGTTG
>JACJUY010000622.1:184522-200712 GCA_014220935.1 Platorchestia sp. MABIK | reverse complement strand
TTTTTCATTTTCGATGTGATTCTTGGATCCCTGATGTGTGATATGATGAATCGAATAATGGTTCCTTGCATGTACTTGATTTTTTTATCTAGTATTTTTATCGGGTAAAGAACTTTAAACTTGTTTAGTATCGCTGTGAGTCCAGGATCCATGATATGCCGATCAAATGTTAAAGAACTGATTAGATTTTCTGAGCCATTATATCTCAGAAGAATTTTGAACGAAAAAATTACGAATGATTTGATGAATTTCAGAAGTTAATGAACTGCAAAAATTTCGGCCAAGTATGTAGCATTTTTCTCTTTTATAATGAGAACGAAATGCAATAGAAATGTGTTAAGAAACTAACACGCACAAAATCAAATAAACATGAAACAGATATTCTCAAATGATCGCGAAAATTATCGTGGAATGACCTCGATAAATTCTTTTTGATGAAGAATTTTTTTGCTTTATCGCACACAACACAAGGTTGCGATTTACACACTCTTTGCAGTTCAAAATTTGTTTTTCTCCTATAATTTTATTTTAGGATAAATTTATCTACATTGCATTTACTGAACAAAAGGGTTATTTTTCCTCCCTTCTTCGTTTCGTCTGGTGGAGAAACTGACGACACGCCGGTCTGATATTTTGGAGTTCATTTCAATTTACCATATTTCACAAGTTGATGTTTTTACCTGTAAAATATCTTTTAGCTCATAGAAAACTGTTAACCGTGTTAGAGTGATTCACCTGGTGATTCACCATTCTTCGTATGCAACAGTATTGAATAATACGATTGACACCACATTCTACAAACATACCCTATTGAAATTCTGAGCCTTTTACAAAGCGTTTTCAGGCAGTTATAAGCCAAGAGATAAGTCCTTTTCAATCAGTAAAATTAGCCCTTTTCAGGTCGCTACGTCCGCTATTTTAAGCCCTGTTAAACGGTTATTTATGGGCATCGCAACGGCTAATGCTACGGCCATTTTGGGCTTCTCTACTACTTGAGCGAGGCTATTCATGACCTTTTTTGACTTTTCCATTGCTGGAACGAGTCTCGTACTGGCGTTTTTGGGCTCCATTACTGCTTGATCAAGGCTAATAACGGCCTTTTGGGGGTCCATTACTGATAGATCAAGGCTAATAAAAACGGCCTTATCTTGCTTCCGTACGACTTATAGTGGGCGATAGTTATCGCCGCCTCGAAAACATAATTGAGCTTAAAGTTGCATGACAGGCGGCTAATGAAAGGCATAAGTATACATACTATTGTATTCAACATGCATTTTCACAGTACGTTACACAGACGTAAATACATGTATTTTTGTGCACCATAATTCAAATCCGTGCGTACCGTGAGTATTTTCAGCTATTATAAAGAAGCATATCCCGTCCATTAGAAATTTTCGCTGCCTCGAATGGATAAATTAGCTTTATAAGGCAGCGATATCATAGCATAATTATACATTTATAATCGACCATTGAACTTAATTAGGTTCAAATACATCAACATCATTACATATTTTATATTTGGTCATCCACTACAAACTGAAATCAACAAGTTTTCACCGAAAAATAAAAACAGAATAACAGAGAACTTATCGAATATTTTTTTTGATACGTATCACAGCCTATTTACCAGAGTTTAGGTAAAAAAAAACATCACAGAATAATTCAATGAGTGAGAGTAATGGTATAAGTTCCTGATTAGATTATTATTAGATTATTAGTTAGTTTAAAGCCTCCCTATCCGCAACAAAGGCGATCCAAAGAGAGGAAGGAAGAAGGCACCATTTAGTATGGAGTTAAGGGAACGCGGAATCTGTGCAGATAGGGCATAGAAACAGTGAGATAAGAAAGCAGGTCATGAAACAAGATCAAAGTTGAAGAAGAAAGTTGTATATAGGTGCTGAAAAACAGGACACCAGTGAACCGAAAAAAATGGTTCTTAACATAACAAAAGCATTTTATTTAAAAAAAAGAAGGCCTACCCAAATCTCAGCTCGGGCCCTCACATTGTCCCACTGGGAGTGCTAATTCCCATAGATACAATATTTGTATCCCCCTGAACGGCGGTATAAGTTCCTCATCAGTAGATAGTGGGTCTCTGATGACTTACAAGAATGTTCACAGCGAGCCACTTGTGATACATGGTCTATGATCTCTTGCCCCTTAATTCGTACCAAACAAATGCACTGAGATAAGAACCAAGTCTGTCACTTACATTTTTCAGGAAATCATCTGTTTAATTTCTCGTAGAGTATCTTTGATTTCCTCCGGAGCCTTTCCTAAGTTTTCTCCGAGGCGCTGGTCTGTAGTTTTCAATGGCAATCATCGTTCCAGAAGGAGAGGCGAAGAACCGTCGCTTACAAGGTACCACTGGAGGACCAGTGTCTTCCAACAAGGAAATTTTTCTTTTGCCTCACGAATTCCGCAATAAGTTCACGAAAATTAGATCGTATATTAAATTTAATCCCCAATTTGGAAAAGTGTTAATTGTAAACGTAAACCAAACTTCAAACTGATTAAGAGTTCAAGCTTTGAACACAACATATTTAACTAAAAAATATGCCACATTTAATCAACATGGATAGAAGTAACAGTTCTGGTCAGTATTCTTTTTCCAAGGTTTCTAGTTATTAAACTACGAATGAGTTCAAACATCCCTAACGGTATAAAGTGAGTACCAATGAGCGATAGGAGAGCCCTATTCAGTACCCAAGAAAGTCAGCGAGTACCGCGAGCCCACCCTTCTAATGAATCAAGTGTAATTGGATGCTCTGTGCTAGGAAGCAAAACCTAAATGTATGCATTAATTCAATTCCAAGTACACTGAAGGAACCAAGTATAGTTCGGGAATAAACTACGAGAATCAGGAGTTAATTATATTATACCCAAAGAGAATGATTTAATATCCAGATAGATGTATAAAATCGAGGATTGGAATGATCAGAGAGGTATGTGTGCAAGTGAATATGGTATTGACACATGGAAATGAGAGAAGGTAGTTCTCCCTATAATTCTAAAAAAACTGCTGCGCTTTAGAATAATATGTACGTAATGACTTTTCAGCAATCTTTCGAGCTTATGCTGCTAGCACTCATCCAACGCTGTCCAATTCTGGCTTGTAACTTGGCAAATCCATCCCGCTACAATTTAAAGACACTTCAATGAAGTACAAACTCTGTGGTTTTTTCAACACAACTAACCTGTGTTGTTCCCCCCCACGAAGATGAACAGCATTGTTTGCTGGAAGCACTGATAGCAGGTTTTGAGATGTCAGGAGTGGCAGGCCTCGAGGTGGCCGGCCTTGATACCCCAGGCGTGCCAGGTCTTGCAGCACCAAGAGGAGGAGATACAGTACCAGCAGCTGATAGAGAAATAAGGGAAAAAATTGGGAACAGTGATGTGGCATATTGAATGAAATTGATGCACACTACGCAATGAGTAGTACTTTCAACAAATTCAATTCTTCTGGAAACTCTACTCTATGTCATTAAATTCTCATTCATTAGTAGAGAAGTCGGTTCAAGGCTTCACCACCATAACATAATATCGCAGAGCAAATAGAAGGAAGCAACTGGTATGCAAGAAAAACATTCAAGTATAAACAAAAAAGAAAGCCTACCTCACCATCAGCTCAGGCCCTCACATTCTCTCTCATGGAATACTACTTCCAATGGATATGAAAGCTTTATCCCAATTATTGGCATTTCATCATATGTAGGTGAACCTTCACAATGTGAAATAGGCAAGGCCTATTGATTAATTAAAGTGCTGCTGCACTGTATGGATACGCAAGGAATTAGACACTGGGGTACAAAGAAGGTTCATTAAAAACTGGAAGAGCTCATCTAATTGAATGAATACAAAACCTATTTTTGTCAACCAAGACTAGCATGTCTACACAAACACTGCACTAGGTATATCTCATTTATGAATCCCCTCAGTTAATTCAGGATTGCATTTCAGGTCACATTTAGTAACTTTGGTGATTGGAACAACATTTTTTAATATTTCACCTATTTTTCTGAATTCATGACTTAATGTACAATGGAAAACGATTGCTAGTAACATATTGACGTTTGTATCAGGTATGAAATAATTTCCAATTCAATGCTGAAGTAACTTTTCCTTCAAAAACTTTGCAATGTTTCTTTGAGTGCAATTATGAATTGTGAGGCATTCATTTCCTAGATAAATGCTATACACTTTAAAATATGTATGAAAACCATTCTCAAAACATTTGGAAATACATTACCCTTTTTTTGAGTACACTAAGGCTTCATGAGTTACAGCCATTCACTATCTAAATAAGTGTAAATTGAGCTCATGGGCTTCAACTTTCATGTGAAATGAATTTTCTTCAGGTGACCTCGACTTTTCCAAAATTTCAATACATAATACTCAATTTGAACATTCTTTTCCAAAATTTCAGTATTACTCAAATGAATTGGACCTTCATCATTAAAATTCTAATCCTACTTCTGTTAGGAGTGGCAGGCATTGCAGCATCAGGCATTGTAGCAAGAGGTGTGGCAGGCCTTGTGGCAGAAGAGCCAGGTCTCATAGCACCAAGAACAGTACAAGCACCTGATGGAGAAATAAAGGGTATAAATTAGGAACAGTGATATGGCATCTTGAATGAAATTAAAGCACACTACACAATGAGTGTGACTTCCAACAACCGTAATTTTTGCTGAACTTCTATGTCATGATATTTACTAGTAATGCTTTAGTAGAAAATAGTCAGTTTAAGGCTCCATTACCATAACATGGTTTCACAGAGCAAGTAAAAGGGAATGAGTAGTATACTCATAGGGATACGTACAATTCAGTATTAATCCCCATGAACAAAAGAGTCATTAAGCTCCTGTTTTCAACTCAAATTTACATTACTCATTTCATGAAGTGCTCTCAACTGTCCCGAATTGCCACAGGTTACTAGACTGGCTGTATTTCATTTAGTAGTAAAAAATGTCTGACAATGGGGATGTGTAAGTTGAACATAATGGCCGACTGTTTCAGCCCTTTGTAATGGCCTAAAATTTCCAACAACACAATAGTCATGCAAAAATTCAATGCCTGTGTGTTAGACTTGTCCGATGAACAAGAGCAACCAATCCTCCATGTCACAAGCAACTACTGCGCGGTATAACTGTGATATCCAGCACATCAAAAGCAACCCTCAGGTATGGCAGGTCACTACAACCCAACTCTACATGACTAACTCAATCTAGAAAATGTGTCAAACTTCAAGCATGTACAAAAAAAATTTTTGATAGCATCTACAATAATCAAATTACAATCCCGATCCAATCCAGTCACACAAATCATCCCACAATCATCCTGAGCACATCTGGCATATCCCACATTCTTTCCATACTGCTATAACAACAAATTCAGGAAGGTCTCCCTCTCTTTCTCATACCATGTACAGTCCTAGGACAGAGTGTTCAATACTATTATTAACTCCCCTATCACACTGCTGACCTAATCTACTATTATTCTCATTCTACTTTCACATGTGTCTATTCCCACTCAATATTTACAGCACACAGCTAACAAGTGTTGGCTTACAAAACCACCATGAAAGAACATTTCACACTCAGGCATATTCTTTCCCTCATACGGGTTAATGTAGGCTTCTGCGTCTTGCTAAGCATCCACTTGTTCAATCCAAACTATTATGTACGCCTTCACCTTTTCCAGGTCCCTGTACTCTGCCTTTCATCCTCTGTAACTCTATGTCATTCAAACATTTTTTGTATCTTACATTGTTTCTTGTTTACAGTTTTCCTTCTCATTTGATCTTTTTCACCCCACTTGTAAACCATCTGGCATTCACTGCACTTCTTCTGCATCTTCTCTTTTCAGTATTTTGCCTTGCTACCTCACATTATGGTACTAAGGAGAACATAACATGGTTCACATATGTAAATTTGAATTCTAAACACATTTTCATGCTGCAAAAGTTCAGAATTTTTTGCAACAAGAAGAATTTCAACCAATAAATGTAGAATTTTTTACGCTTTTCCAAGCAACAAAAGCTTCATTACTTTTCAATGCAGAAAATGAATTCTAAAATCAAACATATAATAAACATTAACAAAATTTAGAACACTGGATTGGAAAAAAGAAACATATTCAAAATTTTCACTATTTGTGGAAGAACATACATTTTTGGCAGAACTCAAGTTCAGAGTAGAACTGGAAAGTGTATAGAATAAAAGTAGTTTATTTTGATATCATTAACATCATATAAGCATCAAAATTTTGATAATCAATTAGTATGTTGTTATGAAAAAATACCAAAGTATATCACTTTATTACCCAGCTTCTAGACCCTGCATCTTATGAACTGCTGCACTGATCCCTATGCAATTTCAATTTTTTATTATGTAAATTTCCTAATCTCAACGTGAAAATTCTCAATCTAAATAAGCTTTATTCATTTTAACAGGATATTTACGCATTCAATTTAGTCAAATTTCAATTTGCAATTAGAGTTCAAAATAATTTATATTCCATGTAGCCTACCCTGAACAAAATTTTACAGAAAGACCCATTGATCATGTTTCATTGTTTTTATTCCTTGAATTAACTAAGAGGAACTATATGTAAACTATGTGAACTCTATAAGGTCACCTTTGGTGGCCAACTCTGCATGGCCACCTTTGTGAACAACTTTGCTTGATCACAGTTCATGGCATTAAAAGTCACCTTTGAAAGTGATCAGATGTAGGATAGAAAGCTGACTAATTCAAAATCTAATCATTTATTTGAGCGTTTTAACCACCATGGGTTAAACTAAAAATTAGTATTCAATTGAAATTTAAAGTTGATAGAGGTGAGCAATTTTGAAAATAGCAAACATCAACTGCATTGTGCCTTTATTTAGCTTTGATTAAGTATATAAAAAACTTGAGTTTGTGATTCCTGGTCAGTTAGCAGCATTATGAAAATTCCCTCCAACGATGGCTCACGTGAGCCAACGATGGCTCACATGCAGCTAACGTGTTAATGCTGTGTAAACTCAGAGTAGGTATGCTTCTATTTCCCTACTAAAGTACAGAAGCTTGCATGATGTTTCTCTTCATTATATTACAGGCAATGAGCAGTAAGAAAATAACTATAAAATTAAAAAACAAAAAAATAATGACAGGAGTCATTCATGCTCATTGAGTGAAATCAAGCTATCATAAGGACTACTTCACACAATAGCCATACACAAATTAGTTTAAAACATCTTCTAAATTGCAAGCAAATTGAAAGAACTTGGGTAAAAAACATAGAATATTTAAAAATTATTAACCATCACTAATTTGAAAAACTAATAATGAGAGATTTTGTATTAAATTCAATATGAAACAAGCAATTAGTGCCAATGCAAAATTTTAGCCAATTTGGAACAATTTCAATCAGCATTTATTTATCAATTGAATAATTACTTTCAAAATAGGATTTGTAGCTAAATCTTGAATGAAAATCATTCAATTTTTATCTTAATGCAAATTAATTTTTTTGCATTTCTACTGCATTCTTTATTTCAGTTAAAGCTACAAACAATATTTTTACTCTATTTTTGCTGAAAAAATTGAAGCACATATAACTTCTACTCTTGATTAACACAGTGCAATAATGAATCAATCAAACAGCCATTCATTTTTTAATATAAAGGGTATTACGAAACTCGTCAATTTGCAAAACTTCGATTTACTGTGTTAACTTGAAATGAAAGATACAACTAAAAGTTTTACATTACCTTTTGTCTTGCAGAGCTCTTTTCGGAACTGCTGAAGATATCAATAACTTTTTCGCATATCTGAATGGAGACAACATGAAGTTATAGTCTAAACAGCAGAAATTTTCGGCACACTCATAAGCTCTCTCTGCAGTGTTCCGTCTTCAACGTTGCGTTGCACACATGCTGCAATCCACTAGTAATTTCCTTTTGAAAGGTAGAAAAAATAAAAATCAGGACATTGACGGTTATCATAAAAAACATTTGCCCTCAAACACTTTTTAAGCGTACGCAATGAGCCGCTTCTGCTTCAATCTTCATTACACCTGCGTCTTCGCCATTCAATTTTCACAAGTACCAACCTTCGAAAATGTCATAACAAGACTCAATCAGGGCTGCCAACAAAATCATCAGTTGATATTTTACAATTCCAAGGGTTTCATATATGAATCATAAGAACAGTTAAATATCTTTTAAAAAACGTATTTTAATGTATTATTGAACTTGATTTTGGACATTACTCGAAAACAATGTTGATAAGTACGGTTATGAGCAAATTTCCACAACACTGTCATGGTAAATGCACTTCAAAAATAGCTTTCTGATTGAAACAGGTTTACTTGATTTTAAGTCAAATTCTAGTTGCGCGGAAAAACAGACAGTTCAAAAGGAGCATTGTGAACTTTTATCTACGTAAACGCTAAGCTAAAATTACAACCAAGGTTGGATTTTTTGGAACCTAATTTAAAAACGTAGAACTTGAATGAAGTCTGTGACATTCTTGTTCTTGATTCAGGCAGACTTTCATCATATGGATTCCTTATTTTAATTTTCTCTCATTTCTGAACTTGGGAACAGAATATTTAATTCAAAATATAACAATCGAATGTGAACGTATGCAAAAAACTACCCGTTCACTTTAGGATTCCAACGGCATAATACACACATATTTTTATATGTTGAGTAAATATGTATATATATATGTGCATTTATTTTATATCTATCTGCAAATATAAATCAAAAACAGTTCAATAGCTTGAGATAAATCCAAATTTTCNGCGATTTGAAAATTAAAAACTTGCAATGCAGTGTCACTCAACTCTTTTTCCTCAAGGTAAAAATTCGAATTTGGAAGTGTATAGCATTACAACTTTTGAACCGGCGGAAGAAGAGCAATGTCGCAATTTGAGCAATTTCAATTCCAATTTTTTTCACGTTGCAATGATCAGACTGTATTTCCTAATTCATTTGTGCCAAAAAAGACAGCAGTACTCTTATAGACAAGAGGCAACTATTAACACGTTGCAAAACTTGTAAATAATTTGGAAATGTTGCGTACAAAAGCAATATGCAGGTATGTGTAATATTGTGAAATGAATGTAAAAATTAAACCCGCTCGGTTGCACTTGCAGTTTGAAATTTTTTGCATTTCTATGCAAAATTTTGTATAATATTTATACATTGAGCGGCGATATAAATCGATAAGTAGAATAGCCGCCTCTTCGGCGATGAAATCGCTTGGGCGGCGAAAAACATGATGCTCCGGCGAAAAAGTTCGACTGGGAAGGCCCACTCTACCAACAGTGGGTTCCAACAGCCGTTCCAGTTCTAAAAATAGCACAGACACTCTTGAGATACTTTTTACTTATAAGAATATAGGGTGTTAGTGGCCGTGTAACATTTCACCCGTCGAAAATCGCGGATTGGTCAATGTCGATTACTAACTTGTTCTTGCTCGTCTAATGAGAGAGAACAAAGTTATTTTATTTTAACGGCTGCCGATGACTGCGTGAGTTTATATTGAACGTGGAATCAATTGTTATATACTATTAGATTATTTTGTACTCAAGTAATACGATATGCACAACAGTTCAGATTACACTATCTTTTTACATGTTACGCGTCTAAATAGAGCTCATCGAAAACGGCCAGGAAACGACTTTAAACAACCCGAATGAGCCCGAAAACAGCCATCGACTAGACTTATAAAATGCCAGTTGGATGAAGGGCCCTTTTAAAGCCGTAATAGGCCAAGTATAGGTAGGAATCGGTTTGAAGTCGGGATTTATGGCACTTTTGGGCCCTTTTTCGTCTACTTTCCTACCTGAAAAGGGCGATAATTTTCAATTGGGGAAGCAAAAAATGGGTTCCCGTCAATTTTCACTGTGAATGATATAGCTACTCCTGAACACCTTGCAACATATCCGAAATTGATCTCTAATCTCTATCCTGGATAAAAGAAGGGGTGTTATATAAAAGAATAAACTAGTTAATGATACAAACGAAACTTCATTCTAGACATTAAAATATTTGGAGTAACCACAAAAACCTCTTAGCTTTGAGCGATTAGATCAAGGACAAGGTGAATTGCTTCATTAATGAACTGAAAATTTATACTTATGTTCATAGTGATGTTAATATTATTTGTAAAACGTCTGTTCACACCAGTAGTCATTGGGTCTGTTGGCCTGGTAGTCATCAAATGTTGAATCATCGACACTTGCAGTGACTCAGACGCTCGAGGATGCATAACGCTGCTCTTTTTAATAAAAATTGATCAATCGTTTTGTACAATACAACTGGTACGAAACGAGCAGCTGGACTATCATAAACGAAAAAAATCATCCCCTGCTGAATTCTCCTCGAAAAGAAGCGAATTTCAGGCGTAGTTCATACATAACTCGTGCATGATATAACGTGAAGCAACTAGGCGTATTACGGTGAAAATGAAGGAAGTTTTATGAATGACAACATTTTTACTGATGTATTCGCCATAGAAACCAGCTAAATTCAATAAAGCTATTATTCAGCGTGACCATGAATTTCAAGTGAAAAAAGATTTCCAGTGAAAAATTGCAGCCTTCAATAGGACTCTGAATGAGCTATAGCTGTGGGAATTATTGATCAGACACATTTAGAAAGTATATAACTTCTGTTCCCCCGTCCTCAAAAAATTTACCAAATTTAGTTTTAGAATCTTATCACCTCTATTTCGAATGTCAATTAGACATCGTTAGAACTGAAGTTATTCAGCTTCATTTTTGATGTGTTGTCTTCAGATCTTAGAAGTTATTCACTTCCATGGGGATTAAACCTTGACCTCAATGGTTGCCAGCATTACACTTCTTCAAGCGCAACTTCAGAAAGCGAGGTGTACATATTTCTCACGCTGATTTGTGCTAATATATTATCTTTAAGATATATTCGCATCAATTCATTTTAAGAATTTCTCTCTCCTAAAAGACCATTTTTGCAACGGAAAATTTGATTTAGTTTCACGTCTCAACCAGTTTCACAGAATTTGCGTTTTGATTCCAACTTTTACTTGAAATTAACAGCAAGTAATATACTCTGTTCTCCCCTTTACTCATCAGGCACTCGCTTGGTACTTAGTGTGTTCTCAGACAGGGCACTCACGCGGTGAAGCATGTTCTCACGCCAATTATTTTCCCTTAGTTGAGGATTGTTTTAAAAGACAGCGCACCACTTAGGTGACGGTCATTTACATTCTTTTAGATCTATGTATTAATGGCTTAAATGGTGTTATATTGGCGTTATAAACTCAAAAAATCATTAATTGATCATCTTTATCCTAATTCATGTTTACAAATTACGTGCCCAACATTTCATTCAGAGGTGGATCTTAGATCGTGAATTTAAAGTTCATATGATTCGAAGGCAGGACTTTAGTTTCTGAAATAAAGTTTTTAGAGGTTATCTCTTGAATATACTTGCCACTTTATTTGACGAGTCGCTCGAACGTAACACAACTGAAGAAAGCAAGCTCCATTGAAAATAAAACTGAACAAAACACTGTTCGCAGCAACCTATTTCAGTTTACAAAGTTAAGAAAATCATTGAAAATGCAACAGATGAAGCAGATGAACGGGACATGAAAACCAAATGTCATAAAATTTATTCGAAAATTGAAACGAACATAATGTGAAGATTTCAACAGCACGCTTCTTTCGCTGCTCGTCTAAAAAAGGTCAGCACAAGGCATTACTCACAGATCTCAAGTTTNGCTCGTCTAAAAAAGCAGGTCTGTAAATGGCATCACTCACAGTTCCCATTTTTGGCACTCATGTGCTCATCCCCTCTCATGAAAATTGAAGTACTCACTAAATAAAGAATAGTTTATCATATTGTGCATGATCTGCAACTCACAGAATGACTGAAGTTGGTTTTGCACAATAGACAATTCGCCCCAATAGAACTTCGAAAGTGCCGAAAACATTTTTCTTCATAGAGTGCAAGCGCGATGGTACGTCACTGATCTCGTCCGTTATTTATTCCATGGAAATTAATGGCTCCAGCTCCTTGATACTTCAGTTTTACCTGAAAACCACCACCACACGACAACGTCTGATGAGGATTTTGTTGGTTCAAGGATTTGGTCGGAATTCGCTTGGGATAATTTTTTCGAAGGTTAATGTAATTGTTTCAAATTCTCAGTCATTCGACCTCAAGCGTCCCAGGGATTTCCCCCCCGTTTTATTACTAGCGTAGCTCTGTTACCTGCTTTATATTACAGCTTATTAAGTTCGTGAAGTGATAACATTGAAAGTAATTCATGAAATTCTTTCATGTGTTTTTCGTGTTCACCCGATTCATTGTTTAATGCCACCCAGGCTCATCAGCGAGACTCGGATTCTGTGCAATACATTAAATCAGTAAATGTAGATGAGATACAGGGTTCACAGTAAGCTTCATATTTGTTAATAAGTTTCGATTATGAGACAGATTTGAAAAGCAAATTTATCTATTCAAGAATCCTAATCTGCTCGTCAAGATGCTGAGTAATCATACAACCTCCCGACCCGAACTATTTTTGTGCTTTAGTAGTCGTTTAAAATGCCTCATAAAAATGAGCCAGGGAAAGTTTAGGAGCCAGAGAATTAACAGGCGCTCACCTTACATGATATCCATGATTAGAGTTATCAGCTGTCCATTAACGCGTATCGGATTCCATGTCACCAAATTTACTGGTAAAAGGTACAAATTAAACTAAGCTTCTTGCTGGACGGCTAAGGAGATATTTTGAACGTCAACTGAAAGTTACTATTTCTCAGGATATTGATACCTAAGGCGGAACGCACGTACGCATTCGCGGCACAATGTCAGGCTGTAGCACCGGCCCATATATTGCTCCCACACCGCCTCCAGCACCACCAGACTCACTGGTGAGTGTCGTGTTAGGAACATTAGTTGAGTGTAGAGGTGCAGTCATCTAGCTCTTTGCACACACTTGAAGCTTTCACCGTCTCATAAACGCTGTCTGTGCACTGTAAAAAATTTCACAGTGATTTGACAGTAAAATGTATGGCAACTTCGCTGCCAACAAAAAACCGTGAAAAAAACGGTAAAACCTGAAGGCAAAAAACGGTGAAAAACCGTGATTTCTGAGGAGTTTCCGTGCTTTAAACGGTAATACCCGTAAATAAAAAACAGTAAAAATATTAATTTATACGAAATTACCGTGAAATAACAGTAAAACTCGGGTATTGGAAACGGTAAAAACCAGTATTTTCTTCTGATTTGCCGTGGAAAAAACGGTGGTAAAACCTATGAATTTTTTATTTTTGGCTGAATTTTTGTGTAAAATGCAAATAATCGTGAGACAAAAATTATGAAAATCCATAATTGCTCAATTGCTAAGAAAAATCAATTGCTCGTTGAAACTTTAAAATACCATGAGCATAGTACAAGCCGTATATCATAGAAAATTGGCGAAAACTGTTTAAATGTCTGTAAAAGAATAGTTTACACAAAGCAATAGAACGCTTTAACGGCTTCCATTGGTCAACCCGAGTACTTCAACGAACATTTTACTCTAAAATGGGACTTGCATCACCTGCAGACTCGGCAATTGACATTGGTGTGAAATCAACTATTTTGAAATTCTTTCAACTGGCCTTAGTTACCTAAACACCCAAAAGTCTCATAGCGATAGGTCAATGACTTAAACAATGTTTTATTTGCGGAACATTTATTGGCTTATAAAATAAAATAATCTCCTTGGCTAAAGAAAAGGTACGGATGACTGGTAATTATTTCAATTCGATTCAGTAATTAACACTATACAAGAACTTAAATCAAAATTAAAAGACGAATCAACGTTATAAGAACATTTATCGAATCAAACGTTTTGGAATATAATTATCGCAGCAATAAATGTTCTTTTAATCATGAAAATAAGATTCCCATAAGCGCCATTGAAGTCAAATCATTATATGCTTCGCGTAACGAAAAGTCCGTCAAACTAAATTTTCAAAGTTGTCTTAAACAAATACATCACAACTTCCGGTGTTCCTCTACCCTTCCA
Organism: Platorchestia sp. MABIK; assembly: GCA_014220935.1. NCBI lineage: Eukaryota > Metazoa > Arthropoda > Malacostraca > Amphipoda > Talitridae > Platorchestia > Platorchestia sp. MABIK. The sequence continues at coordinate 186,655 of JACJUY010000622.1, read as the reverse complement.
TTGACGCTCCAAACACACTTCCTTGTTAAAATACAGCTTTACGCAAATCAAATCACACGAGTGTTTTCCTCAATAGATTCCGAATCATCATCATCGTCTCAATTCTCACTGCCAAGTCCGTTTATTTCTCATATAACGACATAAAAAATTAGCTGGATAGACGTAAACTGTTACCGAAAACAAATATTTGGCTGCATTACACAAGGCTATACGAATTGAATAATTCGAAGGTGAATTTTTCTCCAATTTCGATATTTTCCTGCAACTAAACTCGAGTGTGCACTTTAATACGTATAATAGCCGTTAATATAATATATTAACAAAAGCTTCACTAGATACCAAAATCATATCACCAGACAGGGCATGAATTACTAGCAGAAAGCATTCACACTTTCTCCTTCGCTGACGTTCACAGTCCTCCAAGATCCTCCCTTAACAACAGAGTGAACGTTTACACGCATGCGAAGTACCATTTCATCGGAATAATGAGGCCTAAAATATAGGACACACTTCAAAGTAAAGTTTTCAGATTCTAAAATATATTTCGTCAATAAGAAATCCTACGACCTTCAAAAACACAGTGGCGAATGCTATCCTATTTTCATTTAGCTCCTGATACATAATTTCATTAAATAACCGGTTAATAACCAACCACATATTTATTCACGCCATTTTTGATTCTATATAAAATACAAAGCATATAATACACACACAGTATATTAAGTACGTTCAAAATGCCTTCGCATGGATTATGGGTAAACACGAGTAAACATCATATAGGGATCAAGTGATACGACTAAAAGTTAGGGGTTACCAGAACAAAAATTTAAGAATTGAGCCACGAACTAAAGAAATTTCCTAAATCTGTAATTTCATTTAGGCCTCTACTACGCAAAACATTCACGAATGGAGTTTCGTAATGACAATCAAGAATATTAAGTTATCGCAAAATATGCTAAACAAAAGTTATCTCATCCTCCAAGCCAGGGGTCTCCGAACTATGGTCCGCGGGTCACATCCGGCCAGCCAAACAAATTCCTGGGTGGTGACCTTGAAAAAATAATTATCTCACGACGAATTGCTGAATTAAATGGTTATTTTTTCATGTTTCATTTCTTCGGCCAGTATGAATGTAGAAAATAGTCTTACATTAAAAAGTTTGGAGACCCCTGCGGCCTAAGCGAACAGGGCAAGCAATGCAACCATCTAATCCCCTATAAATAAACAGCAATTGGTGCAAATAAGATGTGTGGAAGTGCAAATAAAAGAAAGCAGTGAATGACCTAGTGGCGAAGTGAGTGTTTTAAGTAGAGAAATACAATAGTTTCCAGCAACGATTGCAGATCAATATACATATATATATACAACATATTCATGCAACAGATGTTGTCAATAAAGCGAGAAGCTAGCTGTAAATGTTAGTAAACCAAAATAAGAATACGAGAAGCAACCAGTAAATGTTGGTAATTTAAGTCCATTGTGAACGTTACCAGATATATTAATTTTTAGGCTTACAATATTCATATTTCTGTCTATTCAAAATCTGCAATACCATTGAAAAACAAGAGCACTCACGGGTTCATTGATAAACCTTAAAGCACTGCTTGGTACATTGTCTGCATTTGATCTCAAATGTTAACTCCCGTCAACCAGAGTTTCTCCAATTATGTTCTGGAAAGACTGTGGATACCCTGCCACAAACTTCCTAGCTATTATGTGCAGGACCTTCTTGCTAGACTCGTGATTTACCATCATAACGGCCTCTATGACGAAGTGTAGCATCTCGCATCTCGACTTTGGCGTAGGTCGAGCTTCATTTTCAATCACATCGCCCCTCATGGGGATACAACTATTGTATCTATGGGAATTAGCGCTTCCAGGGGCTCAATGTGAGGGCCCGAGCTAAAGGTTAGGTAGGCTTTCTTTTGTCGAAATAACATTGATTTTTGTTTGTTATGGATCAACTTTTTTCGGTTCACTACTGTCCTGTTTTTTCAACACCTACTACTTTTTTCTTCAACTTTGATCTTGTTTCATGAACTTCTTTCTTATCTTACTGTTTCTAAGCCCTTTCTGCATAGATTCCACTTTCCCTCAACTCCATTCTAAATGGTGCCTTCTTCCTTCCACTCT
>JACJUY010000622.1:164696-180411 GCA_014220935.1 Platorchestia sp. MABIK | reverse complement strand
ACTGGCAGATTGACAGATGGCTACGTGCCGATCCTTCTGAAGTACCGAGGATGTCAACACGCCAAATATTGGGCTACTGTAATGGCTTTAGTTTCAAGTAGTGAGGGTTACGTTATGCCACCTGCAATTTCCCGCAGTGTATTAGGGTTAATGCTGGGGTTGCATTGATATTCAAAAACGGTTGTTAAGCCCTGGATAGATAAATCATCCAATGGAAGGCCGTTAGTCTTTCTGTCAGACTCAGGCAAAGCCGTAGTAACCCTCAATAATTGGTTTTCAGAGAATTTTTACGGTCATGTGACTCCCAGCATGTGGCCCCCAAACTCGTTAGGGTTGAATCCTATGGACAATTATGGGTAGAGCGTCGATGAAAGGGAGACTAATCGACATCCTCATAGTACCACAGCTTCACTAATGGCCGCCAAGACCCAGGGGCTGTCCGAAATTGATGAGGATCCGAATTGAAAAAGTCATTGAGGCCAAAGGTGACTTCATTGTATGATTTGATTAAGAAGTTTTATCATGGATTATTGTATAGATTTGATTCACTTACAAATATTTATTAAATATTGATGAATATTTAACCTGCTAAAAAACGTCCTCAAATGATCCTCGAACTCTGTACACTGCGTGTCAGGCTATTAACGAGAAAACATTTTTCAATTATTCCAGAAGCCATTTCATAAAATTGCACTGAAATTTCAGGGAATATAAAAAATGCTATTGCGTTATTCCAGTTCACAAATATAAGGATTCAAACCAGTATAAGTGCATAATATGGCACTAATTACGATTACCTGATGATCTAAGTGCGCCAAATTATTAACGAGGTGGTTTGCTTCCACATTAAAATGGGTCGTACGTTCAACCAATTTAGAAAAAGGTATTATAACCCCGCATTAGCGCAAGAGAAACTCCTCTCGAAATATCGAAAATGATAGTAATATACCATCAAACTGTGAAGAACTTTGTCAGGGACCCTGCGAAAGTACGTTAGAGGGCTGATGAAGGTAAATCAATAGTTGTTTTAAGCCGTTCGCTGCTACAAATTTAACGTGAGGTTGAAAAGAATCCTGGAATGACAAGTAGAGAAATTTGTGAACGAGCCAAATTAAAAAAATGTGTCTAAAAGCACTCGATATCGCCTCCTGAAGGAAGTAGCAAAATCAGTTGAGCCTGTGACTAAGACGCCATTGAAGCATCATCATGTACAAAATCGATCAAAGTGGGCAGATGATAACTTGAAGACTGACTTTTCCAAAGCTTTGTTCACTGATGAAGTGCACGTCACTCTTGATGGTCCGATTGGCTGGAGCAAGGGATGGGTCCTAGATGGACGAGATCGCCATCAGTGTTTGAGGCACCAACAAGGGAGAGGTGGGATCATGATTTGGGCTGGGATTATCGGAGGTACCTTGGTTGGTGCATGGAAAGTGCCAGAAGGCGTGAAACAAATGACTTCGGATGCTTACATAGCTTCTCTAAAGGAGCACCTTGAGCCATGGCTGAAGAAACAAAGGTTGAAATTCAGAAGAACCATTGTTTTAATGCAGTATAATGTTCCCTCACATGCAGCAAACAAAACTAAAGAGTATCCGCAAAAACTGGGGTTCTCTGAGCTCCGCAAGATGGAGTGACCGGCGAATTCACAGATTTGAACCCAATATGGAACCCGTGGAGCATCATGAAGCGACGACTTTACGCAAATAGACGCCAATTCAAAGACAAGGATAAGTGGTGCGATGCCCTAAATGTGATATCACATGAAATAACCGTTGATGAAATCACAACTTTAGCGAATTCTATGGACCAGCGACTTTTTTCAGGTAATTTATAAGAAAGGAATGCATATCCCATACCTACAATATCAAATTAGAAATTAAAAATGCGGTTACTGTGTTCTCAGCATTCTTCCTAATTCATTTGATGTTTGTGAGTTACTTATAACCAGGAAAACCATAACTGTTAATGAGTTATTGGTTTATTTTGTTTTTTCCAGTCTCGTTAATAATTTAGCACACCTAGATCATTAAACATTCGTAATTAGTGCTATATTTTGCACTAATACTGGTTTAAATCCTTTTATTTGTTACCTGGAATGGCGGAATAGTCAACATTCCTTGAAATTTCCATGCAATTTTATCAAATGGTTTCTCAAATAATTGAAAAAATGTTATCCCATTAATAATTTCACACGCAGTGTACATCCTCAACAACACGCACTCGAACTCTCGGAGTAATCTATTTGTAAATTTTAAGCGACTTCCTCCGGTTAATTTCATACTTTTTTGTAGATGATCATCAACAAAAATTTTCAGTATCAATGCTCAACTGTCGCATGAATTGTATAGTGTCAAACGATTGACACTTATTCATAACCTACCCGTTCATTGCTGTAAATCAGTCTCTGTTCCTAATGAATAAATAATAAAATGAGAGATGAAATCGCTCTCACTATTTGTTAGTGAGGGAGTTCACACAATACACCGCACAGATGCCTTTAATTGGATAAACTTGCGTAATGCTCTCTCGCTAATTCGCGCTAATTATTACAGATTCACGACTTCACGGAGTTTTAAAGTAAAAGCCCCTGTTTGAAAACACGTAAAATGTAATAATCGGTTGTGCAGTAAAAGTCATCACCTGCACCGTCATCATTTTTACCGCACCGAAAATATATCAATATAATCAAGTTTTACTTCAACTTCTTCCGTGGTGAGTGAATTAATAATCGCTATTTTTATCTTAAATATTACTGTACTGCTTTACATGTAATACCTTACCTATCAGTTCAATATTACTTAACAGTTATTCCAGTCATTAATAGTGTAAAGAGTTGTTTGGTAACAACACAGGTAGGGTTTGAAAAAGTTCAAATACACGTTAAATGATAAAACAAATATGGTGTTCGTACAACTCGGAGATTCAAATATGGCGGCCTGTCTTGTAACCTGTCTCCTAAGATAAACGAGGGTTCACTGGATTCATTCGTCAGAACACTTGGACTATTTTTATTTTTACTCTGTTACCCAATGAGTCAATTAATATCCACAACTATAATTTCTTCATTTCGCGTAGAAATAGGAAAATAATAATAGTAGCTATTGCTTCAGTTTAGGATCGTTTAGCGCATTAAATAATCGTTTATTAATAATACCAGTTGTTTTATTTATCTCTGAGCCCCATTCCTGAATCTCATAAGTGATTCATTAGCTTGCGGTCGCTTCAACGGCAAACATTAGTAAACTAAATCACGAGCGAGAAGAGGCCCTCGTTTACTTCACCTCGCCCAAATATCTAAGTGATCAGTGTATTAGTTTGAAGTATCCGAAAGCTTTCAAACAGTTTGGAGTCAGTATTTTTTATGCTGACAAACTCAGAGACGATCATGCTACCGAATAAAAGGAGGCAAAGGTAGATTGTGATTTTTTTTCGCTAGTTTCTCATGAAGAAAACGCCGAAACTTTTCACATGGCCACTTCTGATTACCTAGCTTACGCTGGTAAACGCATGTACACTCGCTTCCGGCATGTTAAGTCTTGTGGCCGCAGGTGTAACCTAAATAAGCCCCTCAAAATAAAAAATTCAATGATTAATCTACCCAAGAAAGTGAAATATTCTACTGTTTTGAACGAATATTGTCGTTCAAAGTAGGTTAGAGTCCTTAACAGTAAGTGTCTTCCGAGCGTTCTGAACTCACTCCATGGTGCCATACCTGTATGTGTGAAATAAAATAAACATGTCATGCTTCTCCTTCATTTTGATCCTATCACGAGTTTATACAAAGTGTATTATTATTATTTCTTCCCCTACGAGATTAACAACTTTTATACGCTCATCGTTCACGGTAAATCATCGAAGAGTTGACTGTATTCATTTCATGTTCAGTGCAGAACTTATGTCTTACTTTGCTCACGAGTTTGTTTGCGTGATACAATACAAATTATTTCCTGTTCAAAGAAAATGTATATCAGGAATTAATTTTATTTTGTGATTTGTTTTTTTGTGGACTCCAGCGCAATATCGTCGTTTTCATGAGCTACCTCATCATTAAAAATTGAATATTCTAATTAGCACAATGCAGATTTTCTGATATGCATGTAGCGAGAATAACCGCAAAAATATGAAGTGAATTGTGGTAATCTGCTCAAAATATTTGAATGATGGTACGAAAAATTTGTTTCAATGATTCCTACAATAATATATTAGGTAATCATTCCCACCTAAAAAATTTGTCCAAATAAATTCAATAAAATAGACACACTTCATGTGATTAACGATGTCGATAAGATGAGAGCTCTTGAGAAAAAAAGGATGCAATACGCAATTTTGGTCCTGGAAGATTCGTCTTAGGTTCAAAATACCAAAATTCAAATAAGGAATTAATCTACAAATTGCAATCAAATTCAGTTGAAACGGCGCATGATGGGTTCCCTTGTTTGAGGACAAACTTACTTTTGAAATTACTTCTTGTACCAATGATACAGTAAATAAATTAAAATCATAAGTGCTGCGTGATATCACGAATTATGGAATGCTTCAGAGAGACAGCATTCAAGTGTGAAGTATTACAAACTCCTTCCGTAATGTACACTGGGATCCTAAAAGTCACAACACGTCCAACCTACCGCTCCTATCTCTCTGATATTCGTTAAAAATTAAGGAAGTTCAAAGGTTCTTACTCTCCACCCTAGCTGGCTTACGTGCACCTAAAATGAATGCCTGATGTTTTAGATCGGGTTCATGACTTCCTTGTATAAATCACTACTAGACGCGTTCTTATAGAAGTAAACATTACGTTCTTATCAAACTTATAGATTTAATTCTTCCTATAACATTTCAAAGTTTGTTAATTAATTTATGAAGAAATCTTTACACTGGAAGCAAGTTTAAACAGAGGAGAATGAGTGCCCGCTGCACTTACATGTGTTTTTTTAATTACGTATAGATTGCTTTCTTCATAAGACTCCAATATGGAAATCCACTCGAGATGAAAGTTAACGATTCATTTCTATAACTTCCTTGTCGTTGGACAGTCAAGTGGTTCCCATCTAAACACATTCATATCCCTGTCTAGCGATTATGCTCTCCTTTAATTTTTTTATATGAGTAATCCTCCTATGTTTCTAGCTAAAATTTGCGTGATATGATGTTTAACGAATATTAGAGAGAAGGGTTATTTTTCAGTCTAGAGTTTTCAACCTAAATACAAGGAGATAGAACTCATGAAAGAATACATTAGTGTTTTGATACCCATTGTTACTGCGAATGATCACTACCAAGGAAAAGAGGCCATATTCCACGGCCATTCCTTACTTATTTCACTCAATGTGTAAGATAATTCAATGAACTCAAATAAAAACAGAAGAATAAATGGATCTCCATGTTACAGACAGTTCGTCGAGCCCATCAAAGCATCACAACCATCTTCCGTTAGGAAAAAAAGCCTGATGATATTCATGACACAAAATGGGTTGCAGCAATCCCTTATTTTAATTTGCACTGGTGGACATTAAAAAATAGTGTGACCGTGTGCTATGAATTAATTCAGTGAAAAATGGCCTCGGTATTTCAGTGGTGTCAATAAATGGTAATGCTCTAATTAAGTAATGCTCTTATTAAGTAATGCTCTAAAGGAGGCTAACTTGCTGAAGGAAGGTCATTACGAAATTTAAACTATGATACTCTGAAACATCATCCTTTGATTTTTAGAATATTCTTTCGCTGTAATAATGCTTTCCCGTCTTTCAGTGATCTCTAGAGGCTATTTTAACGCCATTACCACACAATAATAAACTTAGCGACAGATCTACCGAATATAGTTAATACTATTACGTTCAAATGGACACTTTTCGTTGTTTCGAGCTTTAAGTTTTTGAGTTTTTTCTATTGCTAGACACAATATCGTAAATAAAATTAACTGGAAACTTCATAGATTCTGTTTGCACTATTTTTACAATTTCTCAGGTTGGGACATGACAATTAATCTATTAATTTTAATTTTGTGAATTTTGACTGGTTTGTGTTTTTAGATTGTGTTTTGTTCACGACTAAAATTGTGTTTCGCATTTTTTTTAGGGTATTGTAGTACTTTAGTAAGATTCGTTGATATCTTAGTACACATAGAAAATTACGTATTCCAACAGCGCGAGCGTGTCGCTTCAACATATTGTGTGCCTGGGGGTTTGTATTTCACATGTGTCTGAGTTTGTGCTTATGATTCGCTTGGCTAGGATTTTGCAAGCAATAGCTCGAGAGGCTTGGACAGAGAGTCGGTGTTGTTGACCACATACGGCGAAAAATTTATGGCCAAGACAACGGTCCTGTGTGGAGTCGTGGGAAACATGTTATGATTAGTAAGGAGTTTTGGGGAGGCCTGAGTGAAAGAGCCTCAACGGTCGTAGCAAACCACAGGGTCGACAGTCATAAATCGCCAACACTTGAGACGCTCGAAAGGCTAGCGTTGCCTAGCAACGGTTTCACTGGAAAAATCTCAAGAAGGACCTAAAAAAAGGGCGGAGTTAGTCAAGCTCGCGTCAGAGGAGCTTACTGCCAATGAGGAACAGGTATACCATGGGAGAGAAAATTTGAAGTGTAGAACCGCTAATGATACAGCGAAACAACATACAGAAGGGGTTTTGGACAATCACGTCCGAATGTCGAAGAGTGCTATTGGCTTTACGGAAAAAATAGAGGACAGCCCTCAAGCACACTTAGATGTAGTTTTTTGAATGAGTTCAGTCTTGCGCCGAGAACCGTCTGAGAGAGTACGTGTTACAACTAGGAGGTGGTGAAAATAAAGTTATACTGAAAAACATCACTTTGCAAATACGTAGATGGAGCGTGCGTCGAAATGTAATTATACCAGTCAAAATTTAATTTAAATTTCTCTTTCCATTGCAGAGAAAAGAAGTCTCCACTAAGACCTCCGTGGTCGAGAAATAATATTAAAATAAAGATCGAACGTCAGTTGGGCGGGTAAGAGAGGCAGTTTTTCTTTGCCGGAGATACAAGTGAAATAAATGTGATGGAAATTTAATGTCATTCATTGAAGTAAAGATTATGATATTTTTGAGTGAGCGTGATTGGCGCGATTAAAAGTAACGAGGTGGTAAATTTATCTTGCAGGTGGGAGGTCGCTTTTGTTTCCACTTCTACATTAGGGAAATCTACACGAAGCTGTGAATACAGTCGTCGAAAGACATTTTTCTGAACTGTGAATAACTCAAGGGATTGGAACTGGAGCGGTGCTTGTGCGAATGCACCTTGTGATCTGAATTTCTGACCGTGTCCTGTGCTGTTGGAAAGTAATCAAGAAATAGGTTTCATTTGTGTCATGTGCCTATATTCAATTGACGTGTAGGGGGATTGGCCAATCCAAATCGTTGGGGTAGTATTGTCATGAGGCTATTACGCTCGCATTTTTTTACAATTCCGTTAGTCGTGTTAGTTTGTTGGGAAGGGTATTAGTATTGGAACTATTCCTTATAACATGTCAACGGTATGTTAGCCTCATAAAAGTGTGATGGAGAATGTATTGCCGTAACCATAAAACTTCTCCAACGACATCGGGAGTATCAATACCTGTCCACGTAAAAGGCCTCTAATCAATTCAGATGCGCACAGAAAAACGCGTTGTGTAAGTGGATCTCTACTCATCGGTGAGTACCGCCATTATTTTAGTATGTTCTAATTCATATTCAATGAATCTTAATGCTTGGTGTATTCTGATTCGCCTGTATTTCCTTTTGTATTTCATGATTTCATGGAGATATGCCAATTCCTCACCTCCGAGAATCCGGTCTCCTTGTTAATGCAAATTAATGAGGGGCAGGACCCAGGTCTCGTGACAAATCTCAATTTTCACGTATCCTTATTTTAAAAACGAAATTTGAAAATGATGTCACGAGACATATCTGTCTACGTAATGAGGACTTTAAACCCCAATAGTAGAAGAGGAAACGGAAAAGTTAAGAGAGGAAAGGTTCACAGAAGGAGGAAATGAAGAACTAGTTGGTAAATAGATGCACACCAGTGCACCTATATCAACAGTGGACATTGAAACTATAAACAGCACTTTTTCCAATTTCATTTATTTAAATTTTGCGAAATAAGTCAATGAAACACAATTCTAAGAAGCCTCAACGCAAATATAGAGGGTGACAAAAGCACGCAATCAATTATTAGCACAAATTACAAAAACAGAACTTACTTAAAGCCGGGCGCGGTGGCTGTCCGGCGGAATTCTGCGTCTGCGATTGGTTCTCCCATGAGCGTCCGATCCTATGCTGCGTGTCCGTCTTGCATCAGGCCTGACCCTCGCTTTTGCTGGTATTACTCCCCAAACCTGTTTAACTCCTTTTCTAACCACAATACCCCTTGTTTCCTAGCACATTGTAAATGAAATTTTAACCCATTTTCCTCTATACTACATATATATCAATGTTGTAATCGGTCCCTTACGTTTGATGCTGCACGTACTAGATCTACATTCTCACACAGCCCCTCACATAACCCCGCTCTTGGGGAGACGCTTCACCCCCCTATTCACCCTCACGGCCCGCACGCTTGTTCCCGGCTGCACCCACGTCAAGTTCGCACATTTTCATGTACGTGTGTTGCAGCGTCAGTGTGCGTGAAGGATGCGTCTTGTCTACTGGTCCAGAGTTTAGCTCATTGCCAGAAGTCGCTGTATCGTCTAAAATACGTTGCGAGATGTCGCAATGCAGTTTAATTATGCACTTACCTGCATCGTAAATCGTACAGGTCNCTGCCAACTTAGACCTACGTATTTTAGTCATTATTCATTCATAAACTCAAACCTTCTCTCAAAGAAATGCAGAGTGCACACCCTCTGAAAATCATCAACCGATAAATTATTGTTTTTATTTCACAAATTTTTTTTCGTGCTTAAATTCTGCGCTCTTGTAATTTGGGGTGTACTGACTTGTCTGTTATTTTATTTGCAGACTTTTAGTTGAGAATGAGCCAAGACTCGAAACGTTCGAAGTGAATGCTTTTAAAGTACTTCTCCATTTCTTTCTTTATAAATAAGGAATAATTATAATATAAATAAATAATGAAATGATGGATCACATATTCAAATAAATATTATTACCTGTAATTGTCAATAATTTATTAATTACTTTTTAATACTCACTTAGGAAGTTTTGAAAATGACATTAAAAATCGACTAATATGTTATAGTTGTCACGTAAAGACAGAAAAAATGAACAAACTTTGCAGTATTAAGTTGTGTGGTCACAAGTATAAATATTCATTTAAAAACTGTCTCAATATCGCCAGCGAGACTGAAAATGATTTCGCATTGATGAAGCATTATTCTTGTAGGTCATATATGATAGGGGAAGTGGTGTGTACAGAGGCTGTACACAATTTCCTGACTCAAACGAAAAAGGTCCAATATTCGTGATGAAATAAATAGCATTTATTACTTGGTGTGTATGAGCACATTAAATTTTTTAGTCAAATTTTCTAAGTAAAGTAATCGAATTCAATTGGCGTAAATTTGCAAAAAATGCAACTTACAAAACGCTTCAGCACTTAAATATTTTTTATTCAATTGATTGGTAGTTTCTCAAATTAACTACCAATTTATAATAGAAACTAATTGAGATTTGTATTGTTAACAATACATTGTGACACACGAACAATACATTATGACATGCGGTAGTATCGCAGTAACTGCGCTGTTTTTTGGTTTTACTCATTGTATGATATGTGTCGTTTAAAACGGCTGTGACTTTTAAGTGTAAAATGGAACACAATGTATTTTACTTCATTATTAAATGATACTTAAGTGGCACAGCTACAGAATAATAAGTGTTCGCACTAGAGTTAAGTCACTCAGCGATGTGTGGCACTGTTGAAGTGCGCATGGTAGTAACTCATTTTATTATGCTTGTCGTTTAAAACCGCAGTGACTTTTAAGTGTAAAATGGAACATGATGTATTTTATTTTGTTAATTAATTAATTAAATGATACTTATATGGCAGAGCTATTGATTAATACATGTTCGCACTAGAGTTAAGTCACACAGCGACATGTGGCAGCTGTTGAAATGCGCATGGTAGTGATTCTGGGTGGTGGTGACGAGCCGTACACGTACACGGACTAGAGCACGCACACTCAGAATGTGCGAACTTGACGTGGGTGCTTCCCGGCTGTCGTTTTTCGCGCGCTTCTGCTGCTAACTATGGCATATATGTAGCGTCACAATTTTTTATCATTACAATGAATTAGAAATGTTATTAATGAAACCTTTTAATAATCATTCGCAAATCATTCTTAAACAAGAAGTACCGGAAATTAGTGTAAATCAGATAACTGGCGTTTGTTTAATAATTAGTCCAAAGACATTCAAGGCTTAAAAAAAAACATCTAATATCCAGTGGGCCCCTAATGCAGCAAAACACGGACCAACATGCCCCAAAAGCTGATTGTCGTAAAAATTTTTTTCTTTATTCACACATTTGTAGAACTTAGGCAAATGAAGGCCCTGCTCTAACACCTGGGGTCAAAAATAAATTTACAAATTTCTTTTTACGCAAATTTGACATGACCTAACCTAACCTAAATTGATTGATTAGAGTTTTTATAGCGTCTTTTTGACGATCTGACATTTTTTGTGATGTCATCATGACATCATCTGACGGTATTGTAGGTTTTTTCAATCCGGATAATTTTCTATCCCTGAGTTTTTCCCAAATTAATCTAAAACTTTAATATCACTGTTAAAGTGAACATTCTGGAAACCCTGCCTAATCGAATGAACATTCTTTTGTTCAAACATCAGCCGAAATTAAATTCAATCTTGATTAAAATTCGACAGTTGCCTTCTGTGAATCTAAACCAAAACGTTCTCAAACGGTGATTTAGTGAATATGTATACTATATATGTAAATTTTCATATTTATACATACCGGAAATGTTATATTATTGTATTGAAATGCATTTGAATGATGTATTTAGCGCCTATCCCCGTTTGTTCATCAGGGTCTCGAATTTGCCTCGGATTTGTTAAATTGAATCTTCTGCACCTACTGACTTATTTTGAAGTATAACTCAGCCTTCCGAATTTCTACAGTCATACATTTCTTTTCCAGTTAAGAATAATAAACCAAAACCATTTAAAATTTCAAGAATGGGCTATAGAATTCCACGAAAAAATTGATAGCGCACACGATTACTAGAAAAACTTTTTCTTTACCTTGATTTTTACTTTATTTTCTGAATCATGTGTTTGCTAATTACCTCTTTGAGGAAATGCGAAGATCTAGATCGACAGCTCTCAATTGATTGAACCTTGGTTGTAAGGCAGTCCTCAGTGTTTATGGCTGAGACGACTAAATTCAGTTAAATTTATTAGGGACGCTAATTTAGCATGTAATATTCAGCAGTTTTTTTACTTTCGTTCAATGATTACAGATGTCAATAATTTGATTAAGATCTTTCAATAACGTAGCAAATTCTACAAATTATAATAACACTCTTAAGTATGAAATAAAATACTTGGCAGAGTGTCTTTACGGGATGCAAATATGTTCAATGTGCTCGTTTAAAATCATTAAAAAACATCTTTTCACACATGCTCAGTACCATCATACGAATACCTACGTCAAAATACGCTATTAGGTACCCGCACAATGCCCCAATAACTGTTAATTAATCCTGTTAGCCAGTATGTGTAAAATAACTCCATAATCAATAGTTAGGGGGATCTACTACCCTGTATTTTCCCTAATTTACCGAATTTTTCTACTTGCACTGTTCACGTTTCTTTTGCATATAGAGGAACGAAAATGAATACAGATATGTAACATGGAATTCTGAACACATTTTCTCCTATAAAGAATATTGATGGTCGCAATAGAAAAAGTTATTGTGCGAACATAAGAAAAATATATATACTTGCGCAAAAATTTTCCAACTCCACAATTTTTTACGTAGAAGTGCGATTGTGGTCTCATTCGACGCGGAAAGATTGTAGAAACCTCGTAACGAAGATTTTTTTTTCAATTTAGGATAAGAAAAAAGCTATTGTTACATTTGTCCAGAAATTTCTTCCCTGGTAAATCCTAGATTCTTTCTCTATTCTCAGCTTACACATTTACATTGCAACTAGGTGAACAAAAATAAAACCAGGTAAGTTAAATTGAATTTTGAACACATTTGCATTTGTGAAAATTTTTCGATTTTCGCAACAGAAAATCGCAATTGTTGGACATTGTGACAAAACTTTTTTCTAGTTCAAAATTCGAAAAAATCCTTCGTTATGAGGTTCCTACAGTTCGTCCGCGTCGAATGAGACCACAATCGCGCTTCTACGTGAAAAATTGTAGAGTGGGAAAAGTTTTGCGCACGTATATATATTTTCTTATGTTAGCACAATAACTTTGTTCCATTGTGAAAATCAAAAAATTTTAATGAAGAAAATATGTTCAGAATTCAATTTTACACATCTGCATTCATTTTCGTTCCTCTAGATGCAATAGAAACGTGAACTGTGAAATTTGAAAAATTCGGTAAATTCGGTAAAAACAGGGTGGTAGATCCCCTTAATACAAACAATTAGAAACTTATTTCTTCTCTACCTACAACGTGATGCTATGACTTAGTTGAAAAAGAACATGAATGCAACGCTACCAACGCGAGTCAGCATCTTGCTTATCAAATCCATTAGTCCGCTATCAAGCTGTGCGTAAACATCACATGAAGCCGCCGTGCTTCAAAAATGTTTCCTTGCCGAGACGCTGCGGAATTGTCAGCTTCTCATTTGCATGTATATTGATCAGCTCCTCTCGACGCGCTCGATTAACAAAAATGAAAGCGAAAGATTGTAGCGTGAATTTTGGAGAGATAGAGTTTCATTATCAAAAAATAGTGCTTGGCACTGCATTGGGAAGAAGTAGAGATGCTGTTTTTACAGTCTCGGTGAGTGAATCTTTCAAGAATTATTTTACGCGAATAAACCATGCGTAAGATGTAGTTTTGAGAGCCCTGGGGAATTTACTTTAAATGATATAATGTGCGCATGAATGTAAGAATGGGCATATAATTAAAACGAAGAAAAATGTAAACCCTTTTTTTCGTGTATATGATGCACCCTCACCCAAAATCGAACTCCTTGTCAATCTACAACGCTATCGAAATTTTGATAAGCCTTCATGTGGTTGTGACGGTTTGCTACTTAGTAACTTTGTCAGCAAATTTTCATTGTAGCGTTACAGCCTTCAATAACAACATCTACGAGTTTAGATCATTTTTTAACAAATTTGTACACGCTGTTCGGTATTCTTTACTGATAAAATCTTTCCTTACGCCGACGGACTTCGTACCTATCCAATTAATCGACATCAGTCAGCTTTTACTTGAGGTACACTTTTTTCACTGAAACCGTGATTTTTTAGGCCATTTCAGCTTACAATCATTTATTAAAGATTGTTATGAGGATGTTAAATTTTTATCTACTTTGAGACGAGACCCTATCCAACCGATAATTTTCATTTTTCTCTAACCAAATGTGCCGAAATTATCGCCGGCTGTATCCTACTTCTACTAAAATATTTACCATCTATTACTGGTTATTGTCAGTAATTCCCGGTGATTCTATACGAATTTTGGCTATTTCAGTTCTAAATTTACCGGTCATTATAGTGCGTTTCTGTGCGACGGTAAATTGCGACCGAAATTAATCCTACGATTTCGACGTGTTCTTCCTTAAAAACTACTACTTATCCATCAAATTAGCATTATTTTTTTTTTTTGCAAACTTCAATGCACTTCAGAGCAAAATGGACTTCAGAGCAAAAGGTCTCTTCTTACATTACTCCTTTGTTTTCTCCCAAACAAGTTATTTAGAGGGCAATTTGCAAGTATTTACCGCAAGATCTCCAAAGTAAAGGAAAGAACAGTTATCTATGATGCAGACTCTCCAAGCCTGTTCAATTTTCGTTGAAATATCCCTGTGTTCTAGAATAATGCAAAAAAAAGATTGTTTTTTGAATTTAGTTCATTTGAAAAGCACTGCACCTCAGCCTAGTGAGATTTCATAATATTTCAGCTTTGTAATATATTGGAGAATGAAGAACGTTACATAAACTGGTTGTCGTAGATCAACCTAATACATCTTTTAGTTGAAGAGGATAAACTATTAAACATGGGTTTTCATCGTATTACTCTAGTCTGATTGATTTCAAGTATTATTTTGCTGTTTTGAGTGTTTAAACCTGAAATTTTTCCATTTCCCACTGAACTTCAATGTGTTTGAACTTCTTTTTATGTTCTTTAGAATTCGATCTGTTTCAATAGTTCTTTTTCTTTGAAGCTGTAGGATCAATTAAGTGAGTCTATCATTCAATTCTATTCACTTCAACTATTCATTTACATTTCTGTTCAGTTTTATGACTAATGTAAACAATGTATTTCTTCACATCATCCCAAATATCCATCATTTCGACGCCCAATTTCGAAATCAGAATTAGTTTAGGATTTGTCGACATGTGTTTAAAAAAAATGATGAATCGATTTTACCAAACGACAAGGACTTGTCTATTCTAAACTAGTGCTATAAATATCTTTTATGAAAAGATTTCGGTGGCGCTTAATAATTACACTGTTACTAAGATGTTAGAAGTTTCATTAAAATTTGACTGGATGGATCATCAGCATTTCAAATTATAGGATTTAATGGCAAAACTACATTAGCCATTACTAGCTACGAAACTGGTAAACGTGCTGGAGACGTAAGGACCTGCATGTATGCATCTCTGGAAATAAAATTACTAAACTCATTATATCTGTGACAGCACAGCATGATCTTATTAAGCTATTCGTTAAGATCTCAAAACATGCCAATCACATTGTTCTAGGATTGTTGAAAGATGCGTTTCAGTGTCTACTCTCTTGAATGAATTACGGAGCTGTTCAACAAGTTCCTAGCTTTTGATGTGATCATCTGCGATTTCTTTAAAAATGCAGGATTTTCCGAAAAATGAAACTACATGTGAACGAAGCTAATTCTTTTACAATATATATATGTATAGCACTCTATTTCCTAGCCTCTTCCATTCACGCAGCTACACCTCACTAGTCAGGCTCTGAGATGCTGCTTGAAACTATAGTTTTGGCACACTCAACCTACAATAATCTTTAGTTCTTAAGGGTTCACTAATGTAATACATCTACACTAATAGATCACCAATCTTTAGTTGCGATCTATCGAATAATTTTCCAGTGTTTCTAATTAGGAATATCTCCAATGCCAGCATAACAGGAGCTGAAACTAATAATTATCAATGCGCAAATTAACACACTTTAATAGCAATGAAGAATGTATATGTTTGCATACTTTTTTTTATATTACCGATAAACAGAGATACAGTGATTAACTCAATTAACGTCAGCTGCGCACCTATAGATTTAACTAACATACAAATATAACGAATGCCATGCATACTTCATATGATAAATGTAATCCGATCGTCACTAGCGAAATATTACTGCTATAAATCAACAAACCCTTTTGCTTATAAATGACATCACCGTAAGCAATGGAACGTCAACTCAACAAGGCATAACCATAATGAGGAAAATATCAAAAAAGCGTAGGTAGATCCCGAATTTTTTAATTAGTCAACTAAAACATTTAAAAAAAAATTATTTGATGTTTTTATCAAAGTTTAAATAAAATAA